>LPNX010727783.1:471443-645744 GCA_001517045.1 Pseudotsuga menziesii
AAATTTCCTCTAATTCTTTAGGGAAAACAGTACCAATGCCTTGTCCAAATACACAATGTAATTTCGAAAGGAAATTTGGAAAACATTTTGAAAACCATCCCTATCAACATATCCATTAAGTCGGGCATTGTTGAAAATATCAATACAGGTGCCAATTGCTCTCTAGAAGAAATCACAAAATATACTTCTTTATTTAAAGAGTTTCGTGATGTTTTCGCTTGGTTATATGAGGAAATTCATGCATAGATCCTAGCATCGTCGAACATGAGATAAAAACCTATCCAAATGTCAAACCTGTACGACAAAAATTATGTCCAATGAATCCTAAGAAATCTGTTTCCATCAAAGAAGAAGTAGAAAAATTGTGGAAAGTTGGCTTCGTTTACCCTATACCATTGACTAAATGGGTATCCAATCTTGTTCCAGTCAATAAAAAAAAGGTACAATCTGAGTCTGTACTAACTTTAGGGATTTAAATTTGGCTTGTCCCAAAGATAATTATCCCACACCCTTCATTGATCAAATTATAGACGAGTGTGCTAGTAACGAAATCTTTTCATTTATGGATGGATTCTCCTGTTACAACCAAATTCATATTAAGAAAGAAGACCAACACAAAACAACTTTCATTCTCCCATGGGGCACTTTTGCGCATCGAAAAATGCCTTTTGGCCTTAAAAACGTTGGGGCTACTTTTCAAAGAGCCATGTCATATGCTTTTCATGATATTAAGAAAATTGTCAAGGTTTATTTCGATTAGTTAACAACCAAATCTAGGAGAAGAGCTGAACATTGTGCACATTTGCATGTTGTTTTCCTTCGATTTCAACAATATAACATTAGATTGAATCCACATAAATGTATATTTTTCATAGAGTCTGGGATATTACTTGGTTTCATTGTATCCAAGGATCAGATACGGGTAGATCCCCTTAAGGTTGAGGCAATATTACAGTTTCCTTCCCTGAAAACAATTAGACAGCTTCAAAGACTACAAGGAAAAAGCAACATTCTTGAGAAGATTTATTGCTAACTATGATGAAATTTCTAAAGTTTTCATGTGTCTCTTAAAACAAGATACAATGTTCATATGGGATGAACAAGCTCAATGTTCATTTGATGCAATGAAACAAGCCCTTGTGTCAACCCCAGTGCTTAGTCCTCCAGACTATACTAGATATTTTTTTCTATATTTGGCAGCAACCGAATCCACTTTAGGGATGGTTTTGGTCCAAGAGGATGATTCTTCTTGAGAACATGTCATATACTATCTTAGTAAGGGGCTGTCTTGCCCCGAATTCAGATATTCCTAGGTAGAGAAGCTATCCTTGGAAGCAGTTCATGCTGTCCAAATACTTAGACACTATATACTTCCAAGGAAAATGACTATAGTGGGTGGAATGAACCCCATGAAACACATTTTGTCTTGTTGAATCATCAAGGGAAAGTATTCAAAATGGATAGTAATTTTGCAAGAATTCGATATCGAATTCATAAACGCTAAGGCCAAGAAGTCTTTAACATTTGCAGAACTAGTGTCTGATTTACCCAACAATAAAGAAGAAAAATTCGAAGAAGATTCTTGGGTAGACGAACATTTATTTCTCATTGCCACTACTGATCCTTGGTATGGAACATTAATTATATATCTCCAAACCCAAAGGATAGATGCTAAATTTTCTAGCATTGAACAATGTTGCATCCAATACCAAGCACGAAGTTACCTCATCATTGGGGATACTTTATACCGTAGAGTAATAAACCTAGTTCTAATACGTTGTTTAGTACATGAAGAAGCTGAACATGTATTAAATGATTTCCATGCAGGAGAATGTGGCGTTCATCCTTTTGGGTGGAAAACTGCCCAGAAAATATTGCGTGCAGGATAATTTTGGCCCGTAATCTTCAAATATTGCATCAATTTCGTTAAAAAGTGTCATCCTTTCTAGATTTACACAAGAAAAATTCATGCACATCTCGCTCCGTTACACCTTGTAGTAACTATGGGTCCATTTTCAAAATGGGCCATTGATTATATGACGATCAACCCACCTTCCTCCAATGGACACCACTACATCATAGTAGAAGTGGACTAATTTACAAAGTGGGATGAGGAAATGCCTACATTCAACAACACGGTAAAATGTGCAGCATATTTTTTATTCAATCATGTAATAACTAGGTTTGGTGTTCCCAAAGAGATCGTCACGGATAATGGTAGCCATTTTAGGAATTCCTTCATGAATGAACTTACAACCAAGTTAGTATTAAGACAGGATCTTTCCTCATCATATTATCCCCAATGCAGCGGTCAAGTAGAAGCCATCAACAAGGTTTTGAAGACCATGTTACAACACACAGTTGATAAGAACAAAACTAACTAGTGTATGATGTTGTTCTCTGATCTCTAGGTTTACTGTACCTCAGCCAAAACTGCAACCGGTTTCACCCCTTTCCATTTGGTATATGGAGATGAATTTATGTTGCCGATTGAATGTGAGGTCCCATCATTAAAACTATCCATTGAACTCCTACCCAACACCTCTGCAAAAGAAGAAAGGATCCTCCATCTTCATTCTCTTAATGATATTAGAAGAGAGGCCTCATTAAATGTAGAAGCACACAAGAAAAGAGTAAAATCCCAGTATGACAAAGCATCCCGTCCTCGAGTCTTTTCAGAAGGTGATTTGGTTTTGGTTTATGACCAAGACAACGATAAAATAGGAAAAGGGAAATTCATACCTAAATGGTTTGTCCCACTAGTTGTCAAAACAGTGTTAAAAAGAGGTGCATATGAGTTAGTGAATTATGATGGGGAACCATTGTCGGAGATAAAAAATGGTCTCTACTTGAAGAAATACTTTGTGTAGGCATTGAGGCCTCACAAAATTGTGTTGTATTATGTAGTATGAAATGTGTAAAATTTTCATAAAATATTTTTTTCGAGCACGCACTTATCTTTCTTGGGATCCTTACTTGGCAGATGTCATTGGAAACTTTCACTTTTTTGGGATATGCGGATGGCGCTAGCTGTGGATCTCAAAACATTGATTCTGCCGCATGGGTAATATTCACACCTGAAAATCAAGTTCTTAGTTCGGGAAGCTCTTTCCTTGGACCTGCAACCAATAATGTTGCAGAGTATAGTGCAACCATTGAGCTTCTAGTCGAGGTTAACACCCTTGGTATCCAACGAATTATTGTTAAAATGGACTCACAACTTGTTGTATCTCAGCTAAATGGTCAGTATCAAGTTCGTGATCCTATACTGTTTAGAAATTTTCTACGATTTTGTCTTCTAGAACGCAGTTTGAATTCATTGAATATATTCATGTTCCTAGAAGTTCAAATAGTCTAACTGATTCCTTAGCTAACTATGTCCTCATGGCATCTTTTTCATACCTCATTCCGATGAAGCAAACATGTATTATGAATTCATGGTACCTTAATTGAATGTATATTTCAAAGAATAAGTAAATGTCGAAATAACATTCCTTTGTATTAAGTAAAAACTGCTTACATCATAAACCAAAACGTGTGTTTAAGTTCAAAAATAATTGTTACTGTAAATTTGCACACACCAAAAAAGAGTAGTATAAGCGCTTTCTCCCTTTGTATATCTTTCGTTAATAGAAAAGGTTCACAAAAAGTTTCATAAAAATTTGAATACATGGAAAATCCAAAAAACACTTTTGAACTGTTTTTATGTCCTGATCCAACATGAAGACCCATCTACAACCGTAATATTACCATTTAAATGGTTCATTGCTTCGAAGAGACATCCGCGATAGAGGTGATTCCTACAAGAATGGTAAAAAATGAGTCATCTACTTATCTTTGTTATTTCAAATATTAAATGCATATATCAAGACCTACTGGTTTCCTAAACAGTTGGTTTATGGTTACTTTTACAGGATTTTGGTGGAAGTGACATGTTCAAACTATTTGATATAGGATTTGAATAGCAGACCACGATCCATGGTGTTGATATTTTCACAATAATCAGTATGAAGTAAAACCATCACTCCCTTTTTCCTACTTGGCCAAAATCCCATATTGGATGAAAACCACAGTGAATTGGTTCTATTTCACCGTTCGTCGACACATAATCCTACCTCGAATAGACTACCTATGGAGGGAACATCCAAAAGAGTGTGCACAGCTAGCTCAACCCATGTTTACAGTACATATCATTGGCCTGGCCTGACCTATGCTTTAAAACACATGCCCTTGCAAAAAATGTTCCCTCTTATGTATTATAGCATTCTTTATTGTTTTTCAAGTTCATACGTGAAAAAACACTAAAAATTAAAAAATACAAAAAATGGGAAATTTGAATCATGACATATTAAATCTTTGAGACAAAGGCAATAGTCAGTAGTCACCCTTGAACACGACACATCATTTTGTATCCATTGTCAGTACACCATTTACATTTGACTTAGGAAGCTGTACCAATAATTTGAACATGTCTCCACCGATAGGTTATCCTTCTTGTCATCTATGGAGCTTTCGTTGATTCATCTGGAGTTGACGAATTTCACAATGGGTGGTTACTCGAGTCTTATGTTGCCAAGTTTCCATTATGTGTCGTTTTATGTGTTCAAAGGAAGTCAAACCAGTGTCGGCCATTCCTCAAATATTCCTGACCAATCATGTCGGCCTTCCTTGTGTCAATATACATCATTGGGTCTCACAGCTCTACCAAATTATATCAGCATATTGATCTCAATTTCATGTTAGTTTATGTGGGATGCATTAACTCCCTCCTTCTGACGGATCCATTCCTATCAACACCAAATCATCATCAAGGAAATGGATATAGGAACCCCAGTGAGTACATTGGATCTTTCAGTCACTAGTGGCATGATTCCTTGCAAACAATAATGGGTATACACCAATGACCCCTGATTGTTTTCTTCTACAAGTGTTCGACTTCAGAACATCTATTCACACTTGTCAGTTTGTACTCAAGTACCTTGGATTCCATCATAATTATCGTTGGGCCTCCTCGCATCTGTTAACAGTATACATCAATGACTGGTAATCATATGGTGTTTTATTATGCTTGACATCAACTCATTTATTTACATGATGTAAAATCGTACTATCATTGGTTTGTATTGAAGACCTTGGGAAATACAGTTGTATCACGCATCGATGCACTGCCTGAGTTGCGCAAGATTTAAGTACCATGTCAAAGTACCATGAATACCTGGATATGTTCCACTCATCAAATGTGCACTTATATGTTTTTAAAGAATTTACTTTTGACATGGATCCACTGTGTATTGTTCGTGGCCATGCTTGTGTACTACTGAGCATGGGTATACCCGCCTCAAGAAGATATTATATATTTGGGAAATTTCCTTGTTTGACTTGTAGGTGCTTCTCCGACTCCTACGCTCATAAACTACCCTTTTCTGTCATTCCTTGATCATTAAAGAGTATCAGAATAAAATAAAATTAAATGTATTTCGGCCCTCATCATAGATTCGGACCTCACACATTATGGGGCATCTGTTAATAATAAAATTAACACCCTTGAAGATGATGGTCTAAAAGCATATCTTCTTTTCTCCCACAACATGAAGTCCAGAATTTGGAACAAATTGAGATCTTTGATATCTCATCAGACCACTGCTTCCGAAAAGGAAGAAGTATGTGAATACAAAGGTTTCTCTAAAGAATTCAATACCAAGACTACTTAAGAATCACAACCTATTCACCAAAACTCCTGGAGTGGAAAGAATACATGGAATATGTATTAATTGTCCTAAAAACCTGGAAATTCAAGTAAAATGCCCAAAAACTAAGGAAAGTGGGTTTTATTAAGGAAAGAATAAAAAAAAGCTTCAAAAAGATTAAACCCATGTTCATAGTGAGTGATTGGAAACACAAATCCCAATGCTATATAAGAAACACATATGAGGTGAAGGAAGGAGGACAAATTAGAGAGTAAAGGCATGCTGGAGGAATGAGGAGATAGATAGAACCTTTCTTGCACATCAAAGTCATTTGATCATTGGCATTGATGGAGAGGGGTAGTTTAGAGAAAGGAAGAAGGGGATTCACCCATTATTGGGCTGTAATCACCATTCTCTCAATTTGATATGATGCAATTCAGATTTCCTCTAAATATTTTGTTTCAATCCATGTTTGTTTCATATATTTTGCAACATTTAGTGGATAGATTTCATGCTTTATTTGAATTTTTTAAAGAGATAGAGGTAAGGAACTAGATAGCTACTGCAAATGGAGGCCTAAAGGCCATGAAAGCTAGAGAAAAAGGATCTTCACCAAACAACCCGGTAGAAGAGCTAACCTCCTCCCTTCCCTCTCTCTCTTTCCTTTGAAAAAGGTGTATAAATTTCAGGAAAATGTCCATTATTGCATATATTGTGTCAACAGGATTCACCCTCCCTATAGAAAATGTTAGATTAGGTTTTAGAATTGTCCTTGCAAAGAAGTCTAACTATAGATAACTAATCTCCATTGAAGTGAATAATTTTTATGAAGTGCCATTCATTTGAGGCATACCATCAACATTACTTCTATGGATAGGGTTTTTCCATAGATACCTTGGGTTTCTGTAGAAACCTAACATTTGAGGAAAAATCCATCTAAAATTTTCTATGGGGCTTTTAATAAAGATCAAATTTTTCTATGGATTTCTCCATCTAGATTGAAGTTTTCTATGAACCTTTCGAACAAGTTTCATCCATGGATTCATGTTTTGGACCCAAGTATGTGATTTTTTATATTTTTGGGCATATTAAGCAGTTTTTGGTAGTTTAAAAATGATATTTTTGGGGTTTTTTTTATGAAAATAATAATTGTTCATATATATATATATATTGTTGAGAATATTAAGGGCATCACAACATGCCTTAAATTGTCAATTAGGTCACCTTCCAACATGTAAACTATGAAACTCTCCCTAGGAGAGAGTTAGAATGAGCTCACCTCACTCAATAGGGCCAATTTTCTATAGATAATTTCGATAAACAACATATTTAGCTAAACCATTTTTTTCATCCTATTGTGTGTTGGATAAGAAACATATGCTTCATTTCATTACTTCAATAAGCTACTCAATCCCAATCCGTGCATCCATTTCCAGCACTATGAAGCTAAAACGTTAGTGACGAGATCCCACACTTGATCGTGTTATTGGATCTATCTGCCTTTATCTATATGCATCCATTTGCCTCTATTTATACACTTGTCATTCATAATTTTTATTATTATTAGGGAATACTTATATCTTGGTACACTGCATGGAGATGAGCACAAATTTATATACAAAATTATCAAGACAATTACGATGTTGATTTTCATTGTTTCAATCTATTTTTTTGAACATACTCATGCTCAATATGATCTTTTAATCAGACTTGGAATTTATAGTTCTATCCATCCACCCATTGATTACGCTACAAAATGATTGTGTTCAAAGAGTAGATAGTAATCATGTGAGAATGTTTATTTTTCTATCGGTATTGTCTATAGGTTTTTTAATCTTTATTAATGGCATTCACTACCTTTTATCACAACTATATAAGAAAGGGAATTTTACAAACATAAATATACTACCCATAGATATTCCATCGCTTATAGCTCATTTACATTTAAGTGCATAATCATGATTTTTTCTTTGGTGTTCTGTCTTATTCTAGTCCAATTTTGTACATATTATTCTATGCTTGGATGTTTTTTTCTTAATCCATCCTAGTTTTTTAGTTTTTATTTTATCTAGTGCTAGAGACTATACCTTGTAAGCATTTATTAGGTCTGCCAAAATTTCCTATCCTAAGTATTTGTCCATTGTGCCAATATAAAGTCTTTATGGATTGGTTCTAAATGAAGTTATTGTTAGGGAGGCTCGTACTCTAAGGTCTTGAGCGCATACATTATATGCATGGTCTCAATATTTTAAGAAATAACTTTTATAAAAGAACTAGATGAAAATAAGGGGATAACCTTTTTTATCTTTCCTATATATGTGTCTATTTATAAGAGGAATTGCCTGTCTGATTTTTCATTTTCCTAATCAGGTTGACTTAAAATATAATGAAAAGGGTCAGATTGAGCTAAGGATGAGACCAAGAATTAAATACCTTGCAGTTATAATTTGTTTTTCAATAGGAAGAAACTTTTTTTTATTTAAATTCAACATCTCCAATAGCCCTCCCCAAATTTAAACTTCCATTGATAGATCCTACATGAATGAATACTCAAACTCAAAGAATTTATCCCTTTCAATCTCAAGCTCTAGGTTATAATCCCGCGACAAGTTGTAAGTCTGGCCCTTTATTGAGAGGACACAATGAGAATCACCAAAATTTTCGACAATAAGCTAATTATTTTATTAAACTTCTAGAAGTGAAGACAATGTAAAGGTTGGAGACCAAGGAAAACTAAATATGCCATCAAAAATAATAATTACTATTTCCTTGATAACAAAGTTTGCTAGGAAATTTTAGAAAAATGTCTTAAGACAGGATATGCTTCCTAAAACCTGAAACATTAACCAAATCTACTAATAACAACCTTGAAACTTGAAAGGGCATTCATTACTAGAATCTAATTGAAGAGACCAAAATCTAATCTATAGGCTTTGATGTTCTACTATTATAATTGATGGTTTAACACACATTAATTATGCATGATTTCCTTTTAATTATGAATGATTAAATTGTGATGGACACGTGGTGTAGGATTTCCCATATCATTTTGTAAAAAATATTACAAGTTAAGGTGGAAAGATAACAAGTAAAAGTGTCAAGATACCAAGTTAAGGTGGAAAATCATCATTATAATAATCTGCATTGCAAAAAGGATCAAAATCCTCATCACTCATGTATGCATATGCATGATTTCATCTTCATCCTCACATGTTACATGCAATACTACATTCACTCTCACAATCTCTTCGTTGGGAATCAAAGTATATGTTTCAAACAGTCTTTTCCCACTTCTTCAAATGTTTCTTTATCATATTGCACAATTACCATTATATAGACAAATTCCATGAATTTTCATTTTGAACAAGACTCTTTTTGAAGTGCCTACGACCATCCTAGGATTATTTCATCATCAATTAGAAATGATTGGTTAATTTCAACAGGAGAAACATATGACTCATCCATCTTTGATAAAAAAAAATTGTGTATTTTCATGTACAAATCCATACTTGTCTTGTTGTACTACCGATGGTTTGATCCACTTACATTTTAATAATATAGGAATATGTTTACAATAATCAACTTGAATAATTTCTTGGATGAATCCAACATAAAATATCTTCTCAATTTTGTGATGAAATTCAACATTCTCAACTCAATCACAATTTCCCTTTCCCTTGTCCTTTTCTTCCACCCTTAAATGGCTACCATAGGCCCACATTCCACTAAAATGAGAATCCTATAAATTTGGAAACTTTGAAATCCTAGTTTCTTCCATCGTCAGATCTTGAAATTATTGTTATGCATTAGGAATTTCATCTAGAATCCATTCTTCAAATTTTGGAAAAGAATCACGTCCTCCAAACAAATCATTACCTCTACACTTTTGATGTGGAGGTTGAATCCTTTTTTGATTATCTTCTTCTTATTTTATATATAAAATATGTACGTACAAGATATTTAGATTAATAATCTAAATGTGTAAATTCAATTGAATAAATAAATTATTGTGTGAAAAATATTTTCATCTACGCCACTTATCAAATGAAGAAGTGTTTTGAAGAACATAAGAATGTATCACACTTCTCCTTCATGCGATATCTTGAAGAAACGTCCATTTAATTATAAAAATTCACCTACAACTCTCTCATCTTCGTCATCCTCCCATACAAATCGATTAACATTTTTAAAATAACTCATATCTTCTATGAAAAATCCCATGGCCTCTTGCATTGAATATCCGTCGGACATGTGGCCTTCTAGTTTTTCCTTAGTACGAACAATGTTTTTCAAAACTTTATATATCGTTCTATAGGATACATCCATCTTGTTCTTACTGGTCTACATTTCTCTATTGCATATTGTAGATGTATCAAAAGATGCATAGAAATGTTAAATAATTTTGGTTGAAATTCTCATTACAATAGACAAGCGAATTCAACAACCTCCTCCCTCAAGCTATCAAAGTATGTAGGATCTAATATATGTAAACTCATTCTCTTTAATATTAAGCCCAACCATATAATTTCCAATCTTGGCCCCTTTTCCAGACTTGATATATTGACCACAATAGGTAAAATAATATTCATTATGACATGATAGTCATGGGACTTGAGGACTCTTAATCTATTAATGTCAGTTTTGCTTCTAATACTACTACTTACATATCTAGTGGGAAAGCGAGTCTGAGACATCAACTTCAAGAATTGTGCATATTGTTCCTTTCTCTAGACATAAGGAGTGCTATGTTTTCTATATTTTTCATCATAATATTTTTCAACCCAAATATTTCGACGATTCTTTAGTTGTTGAAAGTATTCATGTGATGCAACAGTATTAGAAGAACCAAAAAGATATTTTATAATAACACAAGTTATATTTTTATCAATATGCATAAAGTCAAGAGTATGCCTAATGGATATATCCTTAAATTATTGCATCGTATAGAATATGCAGATTCATTTTACAATGCTTTCATTACATGGATCATCTCTACTACCACAAAAGCCACAATTTCAATAAACAACATTATTTTTTGTTCATTAGCAATGGTGATTCACGATTATCTTCTTGACTATTGAAACGTGTTTTTTGTCGATGATATAGATGATCCATTTTAAGTTAAGTGCAATTCCCACAATAAATGCACTTACACAAACTTTTTGAGTGCCTCAAAAAATCATTAAATTTTTTGAAAGGACATCTTTGGTATCCATGAACAATGGGACTAGTCAATGTTCCATATGTAGGAGGATCATGAATCATAAACAATAAGGAATCTCTTAAAGGGAATTTGATTAAGTTGCCATCCCTTAAAATTTTAATTGCTTTGATTCCTTTCCACAATTCCTTTAAATCATCATATAGTGGCTCTAAATAAACATTGATTGTATTCAAAGTCACACTTTTCTTTCATCACTTAGACCCTCATTCAACATTCTATCAACTTCAAATCCTTCATCCAACATTGTCAACTATTCATATATGTTTGGTGCCACTTTATCTATGTTTGGTGCCTCTTCATCTCTCATTCTATGTAGTTCTATCATATCTTCATAATAATTGTAATTCCAAGGGATTACACAACTATTCCCATGTCTTATCATATGTCAATAAATCATATTTTTGGTTCTCACGTTTCCACCATGAAAATCGTGACGCAGACATGGATATATATTGACTTGCCACTCATTGTCTATTCTCTAATCGTATGCATGGTATTGATATATTTTCAATCATCAAAGTTGATCCATATTTGATGATTTTCATTTCAATATTAATATTATATGTTAAATAACAAATTTCAAATAATTTAGATAGTACAAGGGTACAAAATCAGCTACAATGGTGTTAACATTAGCAACATTGGCAAGGAACTAATCTAGTATATAGAAGGAAATTAGGTTATATCAAATAGCCATATTGGAACCACTTACATTAATTTCACTATTCCAGCATGTGGAGAATCTCCTTGATGTAAACTATTTGACCTCTAGAAGGTGAAACAAGCTTATCAAAGGGAGTTAGTTCCTTAATATAGGAATTCGAAGAAGTGATGTCTTTTTTGATGAGGTTAATTCACTCCAATATTTTTGTCATTCTTTGAAAAAATAGGTATGTATACAATTGGCTTCCAAAGGCTACATCTTTATTAAGGATTCCTAAGTGTTAAATTCTTTAGCATATTCAAAATTTATTGTTTCCCTAGTGGCTCTCAGGAAGAAAATATGATAGGTAAGAGATTTAATACATGATTACAACATGTAGTTTACATACCTTCTTATAATTAATATGAACTAGTGATACTATATTTGATTACAAATAGTGGTAAATTGTTATGGTATTAATATCACACCTTCATTCATTTGGGATATCTTGATACCTTATCTTAATATCTAGTGCTTATTGTATTCTTAGTAATACATAGTGTAAACAATTAACCATAGTAACTACACACCTTTCATATCTTATGGAGATAATGATATAAGCAACTTTCAATACAATTTTAGTGATATGGCATATTACATTAACCTAATAGAGACGAGCTTACTCGATTAATCTGCATGTATTGGTTGTTTAATCACAGTATTGACCCCTTTTCATCATAAAGGATATGGATTTCCATTAGTTATAGAAAATATAATGGTGTTTATCTTTATCTATACTTTGTAGCTAGTAAAATTGACATTCTCATAAAAAAAAGGTATGTTTACAACTGTCTGCCAAAGGTTACCTCTTGATCAAGGATTCCTAAGAATTAAATGCTTTAGTGTATTCAAAATTTATGGCTTCCATAGTATCTCTTCAAAATAAAATGCGACAGGTAAGATCGTGAATACAGATGATTGCAATATGTAGTTTCCAGACCTGCTTATAATTACGTCGAACTAGTGATATTAGATTTTATTACATATAGATGTGAATTTTTTATGATACTAATATCACACCTTCATTTATTAGGGATATCATGGTACCTCATATTAATATCTAGTGCTTATTGCGTTATTGGTAATACACATCGTAAGCGGTTAAGCATAGTAACTGCACACGTTTCATATCTTATGGAGATAATGTTATAAGCATATTTCAACATAGTTTCAGTTATCTGGCATATGACATTAATGTAATAGATACGAGCTTACTCAGTTGATCTACATGTACTGGTTGTTCATTTTTCACATTATTGACTCTTTTCATCATAAAAGGATATGGATTTCCATTAACTATAGAAACATTAATTGTGGTTATCTCTATCTATAATAACTAGCTAGTAATACCGATGGCATACCATGCAAAGGTTACCCATGAAGCTTACTCCTTGTTACAATCACATTCATTATGTCAAGGATTACTCATTGCGATTACAAATGTAGTATCAGTAACAAGTGTGAACTCTAAGTTTGGCACTAGTGAGCTATAATGGATTTTGTAGTATATCATTGATTACAAAAAGAGCTATACCCTTACTGTGATATGTATTTCTCGTATGATCTTATTTGTATAAAAGAAAATTCTTAGAATAGTGAACAATGGATACAAGGTGAAGTAATAAATATCACATAATCATCTGTATTCAAAGAAACTTGTTATTCCATAGGAATTATTGAATTCAATCTATTAGTTTAACATATTATCTTACAACCAAAAATTAATCGCAATCATCCTTAAACAAGGTCATGAAACACAAATTAAAATTTTGCAGAAGATAAATAAAAATACCAAAAGAAAGGAAAAATATTATCATTGCATCATTAAAATTCAAGCTCAGGTTTGATAAGTAACTTGTCCACCCATCATCTCTTGAAAGATAGTATTGCCAATAAGTTAAACCAACCTTTATTTAGATAAAGCATAAACCATGGAGTAGAGTACACAATAAATATGTAGGTGGAAAGAGAATCAAATAACTCTATGATTGATTTCACGTTTATAGAAAAAAGGGGTGACTTGTATGTCTTCAAGTTGTAATTTTCCATTCATCAGATCAATGAAGATATTGGAGTCCCCATAAATATGAATCTTGTTCAAACCCAAAACCAAATCATACTTAAGAAGGATATTCAAATCAATGAATCCCCCATAATTACTGGTCCCTTTGGAAACATTAGTATTAATCATAGTAAAGAGAGTATGAGAGCAAAATTATAACTCCCACTATAGAAACAAACTTAGGTCCCTCGCAAAATCCATCATAAGAACTCCAAGGGTAGGATTTGTTGATCTACAGAATGTTAATATTCCTAGGGGTGGTTCACTTTCTTGGAATTTAAATATGGGATAATAAAGCTATAACTTGGGATGGAACATGAAAGGCTGGTAAAATTGTATCCTCAAACAACTAATCATTCCTTAATAGTCAAATACCCCAAAGAACCAAAATGGGGATGGATATGTAAGGTTTTAGTTTAGGCCTAGAGAACCAAGCTTGTAGGCACCCTTCTATATATTCCTCCCCCCTAATTGGAAGATTTTCAATTTACATTCCATATGATTCCAAATAAATTAAAAATAAGGATATATATATATGATTAATGGATTCATCTATAGTTTTATAGAGAAGGAAAATACCTGGGTTAGGTTTATTTCTCTTTTGTAATTGTTCCTATGTTACAACTTTATAATGTGTTACCACCTAAGCTGGACTTAGTGCTTTTTTATTAAGTGATCCTGGTGAACCGGACAAAGATTCTTTGTTCGAACTTCAGAAGAACTTCAGAAGTACTTCTGGGAAGTGCTTGTTGTATTATAGCACATGTTCATACCCCCATGGGGGAATTGTAATAAATGTTCTAGAATGATAGTGTCTATAAAAGACTCGGTCTCATAGAATTTATTTGTCAATCTGATCATCCTAAGGTGTTTTTTCCCTTGGTTATTATTAATTGTTGAAATAAACGACTGATAATTTCTGAGTTTTTCACTCCATACCTCTAAAGTTGGGGTGGTCGGCTTGGCATTTAGGCCTATTCAGGTTATTAGAGTCTATGTGTCAATGTATAAACATGTTAGGCATCATGGCCGAGTCATATGAACATGTCTAAGTCCCCCTAGGTATTTTCATTATTTTTAATTTTTTAATTTTTTCAGTGTTTTTTATTAAAATTTAATTTTTCCAAAACTTAGGCTATTTTTTAATAGTTTAATTAGAACAATTGGTTTTGTAATAAAAATGGGCCAAATAATCAGTTTCATTCATGTAGGTGCTCATTTTCAAGCTAAGAACACCATGTAAACTCATGGACCCACTTTTTTCAGGTTTTGAGTGATTTTCCATCACTTAGGTCAGAAAACCCCCAAAAAACAATTATTGATTATTTTAATTAATAAATTGATAAATAATGGAGCAAATGCAAAATCCTAGATCAGTGGATTCTCAGCCAATTTGATTGAAATCAATAAGATCTAGACCAGATTAACTAGATATGACAAATCCTTGACTGAAGGAGGTAATCTGGACAGATCCAAAGTTGATCTTCATCATCCTTTATGGGGAATTGTGCCCTCTCTCTCTCCTCCACACGTGTGGGATCTCCTAGAAGGTATGTGGATTGATGTGTCAGTCTATGGGTTGATGTGTTACCTCAATCAACCCCCCGATTAACAGGTAGGCTCACTTCAGCTTGAGATCAGCATTGATGGACTCTCCTTCAGCTGTAGTGGTCTATCTACTTGGGATTTGCGCCCCTTGGGTTTTGTATAAATAAAGCTCAGGTTGCCTCTTCCAAGCTAGTTAGAGTTGGATTGAGGAGCTATTACTGTTTTAATACTATGTAATATCTTTTTCTATTGGAATAAAGTGAAGCTTTGGAGGCCAAATCTATGTAATTCTTTCATATGTGTGGATTTAACATTGTCTCGTAGCTGTTTACCGTTGGCTTTCTCTCAATTTCTGCATCTGAATCCTGACTGGCTTAATGATTCAACTGAATCAATAGGAGTATAGCTAGGCAAGTAAGATTACTTTCTTTTCAATATATCATATCATATATGCTTAAAGATTCAAATCATACATGTTTAAATAAGTTTATTTGCATGTAATCCCTCTCTTTCTTCATATATTTATATCTAGATCTCCTAAGGTTTTGTGCAGGATTGTTTGTTAGTTTTTAGGTAACAGGGGTTGGAAGAACTATGGATCTAGCTTGACTCCACTAGGCACCTGACTTTTTTGTGAAGGCATTGTCCCTCGGAATTCCACTAACTATTCTTCTTTGCATATCCATTCCCCAGCAACAAGCACTCTTCCTTTCCTCTTCCTCCTTCATATTTCTTCAAAATCATTCCGGTTACTTGTTTTGCAGCTTTAAATTTGTTTATATCTATCGATTTTAGATTTCATCTTACATAGATATTTCTTCCTTAAAGCTCATAAAACTAGATCTCATTCCTAAACAAAATTTACAAGCATTCTAGATCTAGTTTTAGGGAAAACGGTCATTTTTCAAGGCTATGAAAGTAGATCTAAAGCTTGTTGAATGCATGGTTGTTTCCTTAAAATATAAAATTTTGTATTCAGAAATTTAAGTTCTTCATATTGGATTCCCCCAAAGCAAGCCAAGATCCCAAGGAAAGCTTGCATTCCTTGGTTCTTTTTCGCTTCTTTAAAAACTTGTTTTAACTTAGAATTTTTGGGTAAAAGGTCTGTTCATCCAAAAGTAATTTAAAATTAATTTTGGGCATATTTAACTATGATATTATTTCTGTTTTTTAGCAGGTGTAACAGAAAATAGGAGGAGGCGCTGTCTGGAAATCGTTTTTGGACCATTCGAAACCCCCGAGGGGGTCTTCGTCTTCCGAAAATTTTAATTTTTTGCAATTTGTAAACCTTTGGTCTCATTCCATATAAGGACCAAGTGTATTAATTTCAGTCTGCTGATATTGTAATTGCTGCTAATAAAAAGAAAAATCTTTTCGAATATGCTCTTTCGAGCCTATTCACCATCCCCCCTGGGGGGATTTGCGTCTGTGTCTTTTTTTTACTTTTTGTTCATATTTTTTAAATATAGTGTAGTTATAATCTGAAAGGTGGTATAATTTGACTTGTAATCATTTCCATATTCCATATCTGGTGGTTTCAAAGTAATTTTAATACTTACCCCATGAGCCTCTTTTTGAGCCGAAAGGTGAAGAAAGTGTCGTGGTAGTCTAATTAGAAAATTGTGTTTTGCTTATATTTTTGTTCTTCATATGATATCATAATTTTCTTTAGTAATCATAATAAAATAAACCCCTCCTTTATTCCTCGATTGAGGTCCACTTGGACCGAAAGAGGTTCCTATAGGGTTTTCTTTTTTAACAAGAACACCTCTTTTAAAATTTACTAAAAATAACAAAGACTCCGGTGTGTATGCTCTATACTTGGATGTGGTTCATCTGATCATTCAATCTGCATTAAAATCACTTGAGTGACTAGAACAATTAGGATTCATTCTCCCCAAATTGACAAACCATCAGGCGAAAATCCAATGCCTCAATCAAACCATTGCGGTGGAAAAATACCCAAAGGAAGTGGGAACTCCTGAAAAGTGACCTCGGGGCACCAATATCTGTTACACCTTTGGGTGCATTATGAACAACAGCCTCAGAGACTCCATTCATGCAACATATTCCTTGCGGGTAGCCGTGACGGTTTAGTTTTGGACATACTTCAACTACCCCATGGGTATATCTAGAGTCCCCTCACCTAGGTTAAATTAATCATCTTCTTACATTTATTTAAAATAAACCAAGATACAATTGCACAACATTCATTCCAGTACTTGCAAGCACTCTTAATTGTTTTTCGACTCCATTTTCAAGGAACTGGTCAACTGTTTATTTCTTTCAATCTATATGTGATTGGGTGTCATTTTCATGCTTACTTATGATTATCTCATCATGTTATTTGTTTTTTGCAATTGTTAAATCGAAACTACTAAAAAACTTACTCTTTAATACCATCATCATACTAAATAATTTTTCCTTAGTAACTTAATAGGGTCTACCCCCTTTGGCTTCGTTAGGAGTTGAGCCTAAATGGAGGAGTCAATAACAAGGTGACAGCCTTGACTTGAGACTTGCCCCCAAGGACACACCGAGTGGCTTGAATATTTATGCCACGTAACCCAGGTATGTGAAAGGCGGCAACACTTTTTGGTGCCATTGCTGGGGATAAATATTTTTATTCCCAAGTACGACTTAGCTTAACTTTTTTCTAAACAACTAAAAAGATAGAAATTTTTTATTGATCTAGTCTTTAAAAAACATAAAAATTAAAACTCACTCCATCTGGAGACTTCACTATCTAACATCCCTTCAAGGATTTCTACATGAAGAAACCGTCGACAATTATTCAATCTTCTCCCTAATCCCGAAAGGTTTATTAGGGAAATATTGAATAGGCAGACTTCCCATAGAAACCTTGAAAATTTAGGAGACCAATCCCTCTCAGATATCTATCACATATTTGTAGAGAGTCATACCTTCCAATCTCAAGAAATGACAGAATTCTACAAACCCCTTGACTTTTCTCAGATAGCAGGTACTCCCCATGACATTCCAACTGATGCTATCAAGAAGCTTCCCATATTCTAGGGAAATAATGCCATCACTGCCAAGTCTCACATTTGAAAGTTTGAAAAGTACCTGGTCAGTTATTTCAATGATGCTGCCCATAACCATGAAGATGTCAAAATGAAGCTATTTGCTTTATCCTTACAGGATGATGCTGCAGAATGGTACTTAGACCTAGGTGATGATTCATATAAAACTCTTAGTGAATTCCTAGAGGGTTTTAAGAAGAAATGGGGAGAAAAGAAAGAACCAATACATCTTCTTGCTGCCCTTCATAATATAAAGAAGATGGAGAATGAAACCATGGATGAATTTAACACTAAATTCAGGCGTGTGGTTGTGGACCTCCCTAAATAAATCAAGCCAAAGGATGCCTCCATCTTCATATATTACATCGAAGCTTTCACTGGTGATTTGAGGTACCAATTAAGAGACAAAGAGTCGGCTGACCTAAAAATTGCTCAGGAATTGGCCTAGAAAATAGAAAAGAATATGCAGTCTTCTGGAAAATCCAACATTCTAGGTTACACTAGGGGAAACACTTCATACAGGAAAGAGAAGGGAAAAGATGTTGAACTATAAGAAAAGAGAACCTCTAAAGATCCCATGGAAAAGGAAACTGACATGATAAAAGACTTGGTTACTAGTCAAAACCAACTTATGGCAAATCATTATGCACAACTGAATCATATGCAGAATAGAATAATCACAATGGAAAGAAATAATGGACCTAAGAACTTTCAGCTTAAACATAATCAGATGTATAAAAAGAAAGCTCCTCAACAAGAACCTAGGATTCCAAACCAGTTAGACTCATATAACATGGTAGAAGAAGTCATTCCATGGTGTAGACCTTGTGATCAATTCCACCAAGAAAGCACTGGTTATATTGCAAACCAAGTTATAGAACATGGAATTCTCGAGGTCAATAATTAGGAAGCAACATCAAGCGAGTCTGATCATGTGTACATGGTAGGCCAAACCTACCCTTTATCAAAACAGCATTGGCAGCATGCCATAGATTATGGTTCTGAGAAGGATTTCCTTTCCAACTTTTATGGTGTAATGCCTTCTCTGGAAACAATGAAGGAAATGAAGGAGGCTAGATTCGAGAGTGTAGTTTATCAAAGAAAGGAGAAGCCATCACCATCTGAACAGTACAAGCCGAAGGTAACATCTCCTCCTCTCCCAGATCCCCTTGTTATCCCTAAATCAAATGTTGATATGGGAGAATGGATAAGTAGTGCTAAGATCCATGTTTATGCAACTGATGTCCTTAAAATTCCTAGTCAAAAAGAAAATTTGTTGAAAGCCATAGAGGATAGTCAAAGTAAAACTCATAATATTGTCAAAGAGCATCCTCTCCCTAATAATAATGATATATTTGAAGCTGAACATATTGAACCTATAGATATGCCTATAGTCCTCAACAGTGTTGATCCGAGAACAGAAGACCACCCACCTTTTTATGTCTCCCTTTTAGTTGATAACGTTCTCCTTCAAAACTGCATGTTAGATTCAGGTGCTTCATCAAATGTCATGATAAGAAAAGTAATGGAACAACTAAATATAAGGGTCACCCGACCCTACCACGATGTTTGTGCTATGGATGGAAGAGAAGTTGAAGTGGTAGGGATAAGCTTAAATTTACAGGTTAAGTTGGCCAAGTATCCTGAC
Organism: Pseudotsuga menziesii; assembly: GCA_001517045.1. Classification (NCBI taxonomy): domain Eukaryota; kingdom Viridiplantae; phylum Streptophyta; class Pinopsida; order Pinales; family Pinaceae; genus Pseudotsuga; species Pseudotsuga menziesii. The sequence goes on from LPNX010727783.1 coordinate 491,360, forward strand.
ATCGACATGTCGATGGATGTGGTAGTGATATATTTTCTAGATAATTGGGGTATGTTGCTATCTAGAAAATGGGCCACAACTCTTGGTGGGTACATTCAAATGGATTGGACATATGCTACTATACCTGCATCAGAAAACACTAGGGTGATTCTCTACAGAGAGAAGCTAATGAAACAACATGTAGAAAACCCTAAGAAGCCCGAAAATGAATTTGTTCATTTCACTGATAACATTGGAAACTATGCTATTTTGTCAAATTTCATGGCCCCTATTAAGGAAAGCATTAAAAATGAAAAGATAGATGAAGTTTGGAAAATGTAATTTTACGAGGCTTATCCAAAGCCAGAAAAGGTGCGGGCATCATGATCATCTCTCCTTCAAATAAAGTCTACAACTTTGATTTTAGATTAGAGTTTCAAGAATCAAACAATGTAGCCGAGTATGAGGCATTGCTCCTAGGGTTAGAAACTACTAAAGATATGGGGATAAAGATGTTGAACATAAAAGGTGATTCAGACTTAATTGTCCTCCATATTAAGAATCAATATCAATGCAAAAATGACAGACTAAGGAAGTATAGAAATGCCACATGGGACACTATGGAATGGTTTGAAGCCCTTAACATTCAAAAGATCCATAGGGAAATGAATGGGTTAGAATTTAAATTGGTAGTAGTAGCATCCACCCTCCAGCCATCAAATGAAATGATTAGTGGGAATGGAAAGATGGAAATTAATTTCAGACCTTCAATTCTAGATAATATAGATCACTGGAAGGTGTTTAAAGATGATGAGCAACTCTTGAGATTCATCCACAATCTACAAGAGTTTGAAGGTTGCAAGATCAGTTATCAACAAGAGTGTAAAGAGTATCAGAAGTGTGAGGATAATGTAAGGAATCACATCCCGAGTAGCCTTATAGATTTCGAGAATCTTTTTGATCGACATGATTATCATAAAAAACAAAAAGTAGAAATAAAAATTGGGAATTATATGGAAATAAACATAGGAACTGATAAGGACCCCAAGTTAATAAAAATTGGAAAAGGTACTTTGGAAAAGGAAAGGAATAATTTGATCAACTTAATCAAAGAGTATAGAGATGTGTTGGCCTTTAGTTATGATGAGCTTAAAGCCTATCAGGAAGATGTGTTTCAACACACTATTCCCCTCATAGAAGAGGCTAAGGAGGTCAAACCTTTCTGACAAAAACTTAGGTGAATAAATCCTAAGTTGGCCCCCATTGTGCAGAAGGAACTTTAGAAGATGTTAGCAGCAGGGATCATAGCACCTACAAGACATTCATCTTGGTGCTCCAACTTAGTTGTTGTCAAAAATAAGTATGGGTTAATTAGAATATGTATAGATTTCAAAAATCTGAATACATCATGCCTTAAAGATAAATACCCATTACCTGACATGGAAACATTGCTTCAAAGAGTAACAGGATCAGGAATGATGTCCATGTTGGATGGCTTTTCCGGTTATAACCAAGTGTTTGTAAATAAGGAGGATCAACATAAGACTACATTCACCACACCTTGGGGTACCTATAAATTTTTAAGAATGCCTTTTGTCTTATTGAATGTTGGTGCCACCTTCCAAAGAGCCATGAATTTTGACATCAAAGAACTTATAGGAAAAATAATCGAAATATATCAAGATGACTTAACTATTTTTTCAAAGGAAAGATCTGACCACATAAGTCATCTTCGGCAGGTTTTCATAAGATGTCGGAAATATGGTATTTCCTTGAACCCCGCCAAGTCAATCTTTGGGGTTGATGAAGGCAAGTTGTTGGGGCACATCATTTCTAAGGATGGTGTCAAGGTTGATCCTAAGACAGTTGAAGACATTAAGAGAGTTCCCTTGCCTCAGAATCTAAAATCTCTCCAGTCTTTCAATGGTCAGATCAATTTCATAAGGAGATTCATCTCAAATTTAGCAGAATTAATGAAACCTCTACAAAAGTTATTAAAGAAATATGCTAGGTTTGAGTGGATGGATGAAGGGAAAGATGCTTTCAAGTCTGTCAAAGATGCCATATCCATGTCCCCGGTTTTGATTAGTTCGGATTATTCTAAGGAAATCTAGATATTTTCCTTTTCCTTAGAAGACATCATTGCCGGTGTTTTGCTTCAAAAGAATAAGCAGGGACATGAGAAACCTATAGCCTTTATGAGTAGAGCCTTGCAACATTTAGAGTTGAAGTATACCACCATGGAGAAATAGGATTATGCCCTTGTCAAGTCCGTTAAACATTTCAGAACTTATGTAGGTTACTCCAAAATCATTGGGTATGTATCCCATGTAGCTGTTAAGGATATCATGTCTCAACTGGATTTTCTAGGAATCAGGGGTAAGTGGGTTTCAAATATTTAAGAATATGATTTAGAGATAAAACCTACTAAGTTAGTCAAGGGGCAAGGTCTTGCAAAGATGTTGACCCAAGGAAATGGAAAGGCCTTAGGAATAATCTTCCAGAACAGTGATGCAGAACAAAGTGTATCAGACGAGCTTTAGAGATTAGAGCAGCACCCTTGGTATACCGTCATCATCTTTTTCCTCCACAACCTTACATTCCCTGAGCACTTACTTGGCCATAAGAGAAGAGCATTAAGGTTAGAAGCAACAAAGTATTGTTTAACAAAAGATGGTTTGGGTTGGAGAAACCCCGATGGTTTAATACTTAGATGTGTCGATGAACCTGAGTCCAAAAAACTCATGGTTGAGTTCCATTCAGGATTTTGTGGTGGAAATTTTACAGCAAGAACAACTGCCCATAAAATCCTTAGAGCAAGATACTATTGGCCGAACCTATTTTCAGATGTGCACAAGGTTGTCAAAGTTTTCCCCCAATGTAAGTTATTCACTAGAAAGCAATAGATGAAAGTCTTGCCTTTAAATCCAATAGTAGTCCAAGCCCCTTTCCAGCAGTGGGGGCTTGATTTCATCGGTAAGTTCAAAGATAACTCGGGCAATGGTTATTCTTGGATTCTTATCGCCACTGATTATTTCACCAAGTGGGTAGAGGGAATACCCACCAAGAAGGCAACCAATGCTATAGTCATGTATTTCTTAGAAGATAAGATTATCACAATATTTGGTGTGCTAGCTAGAATCATCACAGATAATGGCCCCTGCTTCGTTTCATCCGAGATGTCATCCTTATGTTTCAAGTATGACATTGTCCTATCCCATTCATCCAATTATTATCCCCAAGGAAATGGTCTTGTTGAGTCAAGTAACAAGAACTTAATGACCATAATCAAGAAAATTGTGGGTGACAATAAGAAGGCTTGGGATAGCAAGATCAAATTTGCATTATGGGCCGATAGAATCACAAACAAAATTTCAACCGGGAGGAGCCCTTTTGAACTTGTGTATGGCCTAGATGTCACCTCACCGGTCCATTTAAAGCTTCTAGTGTATCAGCCTCTCCAGACCTTCAGCTCATATCAGGAGGCCATTCAGAACAAAATAAACCAGTTGATCGAGTTAGATGAGAGTAGAAGAAATTCCCTTGACCAAAGTATCATAAATTCAGACAAGGTCAAGAGAACCTTTGATAGACATACCTGAATTGGATCCTTTCAAGTAGGTGACACAGTCTTGCATTGGGACAAACGATGGGAGAAACCCTAGAAACATGGAAAGTTCGATAGCTTATGGTTGGGGCCATACATCATTGATGAAGTAGCATGAACGAATTATTTCTATCTAAATGACCTAGAAGGAGAAAGGTTGAGGAGCTATTGCTGTTGTAATACTGTGTAATATATTTTGCTATTGGAATAAAGTGAAGCTTTGGAGGCCAAATCTGTGTAATGCTTTCATATGTGTGGATTTAACATTGTCTTGCAGCTGTTTACCGTTGGCTTTCTCTCAATTTTTGCATCTGAATCCTGTCTGGCTTAATGATTTAGCTGAATCAATAGGAGTATAGCTGGGAAAGTAAGATTACTTGCTTTTCAATATCTCATAGTATATATGCTTAAAGATTCAGATCATACATGTTTAAATAAGTTTATTTGCATGTAATCCCTCTCTTTCTTCATATATTTCTATCCAGATATCATTAGGTTTTGTGCAGGATTGTTTGTTGGTTTTCAGGCAACAGGGGTTGGACGAACTGTGGATCTCGCTTGAATCCACTGGGAATTCGACTATGTTTTGAATGCATTGTCCCTCGACATTCCACTAACTAGTCTTCTTTGCAGATCCATTCCTCGGCAACAAGCGCTCTTCCTTTCCTCTTCCTCCTTCAAATTTCTTCAAAATCAGTCTGGTTAGTTGTTTTGCATATTTAAATTTGTTTATATATATCAATTTCAGAGTTCAAATTACATATATATTGCTGCATTAAATATCATAAAACTAGATCTCATTCCTAAAGAAAATTTACAAGCATTCTGGATCTAGTTTTAGGGAAAACTGTCATTTTTCAAGGCTATGAAAGTAGATCTAAAGCTTGTTGAATGCATGGTTGTTTCCTTATAATATAAAAATTTATATTCATAAATTTAAGTGCTTCATATTGGCTTCCCCCAAATCAGGCCAAGATTCGAAGGAAATCTTTCTTTCCTTGGTTCTTTTTCCGCTTCTTTAAAAACTACTTTTAGCTTAGAATTTTTGGGTAAAAAGTTTGTTCATCCAAAAGTACTTTCAATGTACTTTTGGGAATATTTAAATGTGATAATATTTCTAGTTTTTAGCAGTTGTAACATAAAATATGAGGAGGCACTGTCCAGAAAGCATTTTTGGACCATTCAAAACCCCCCAGGGGGTCTCCGTCTTCCAAAAATTTCAAATTTTTGCAATTTGTAAACCTTTGGTATGATTCCATATAAGGAAAAAAAGGATTAATTTCATTTTTCTGATATTTTAATTTCTGCTAATAAAAAGAAAAATCTTTTCGAATAGGCTCTTTCGAGCCTATTCACCATCCCCCCTGGGGGGATTTGCGTCTGTGTTTTTTTTTACTTTTTGTTCATATTTTTTCAATATAGTTTCATTATAATATGTAGGGTAGTATACTTTGAATTTTAATCATTTCCATAATCCATATCTGGTGGTTTCAAATTAATTTTAATACTTGCCCCATGAGCCTCCTTTTGAGCTGAAAGGTGAAGAAAGGGTCGTGGTAGTCTAATTAGAAAATTGTGGTTTTCTTATCTGTTTAAGATTAATATTCTATCATCATTTGTTTTATTAATCATAATAAAATCAACCCCTCCTTGATTCCCCTATTTAGGTCCACTTGGACCGAAAGAGGTTGCCGGAGGGTTTTCTTTTTCAACAAGAACACCTCTTTTAAAATTTACTAAAAATAACAAAGACTCCGATGTGTATGCTCTGTACTTGGATATGGTTTGTCTGATCAGTCAAGCTGCATCAAAATCACTTGAGTGTCTAGAATAATTAGGATTCATTCTCCCCAAATTGACAAACCATCAGGCGAAAATCCAACGCCTCGATCAAACCATTGCGGTGGAAAAATACCCAAAGGAAGTGGGAACTCCTGAAAAGTGACCTCGGGGTGCTGATATCTATTACACCTTCAGGTGCATTATGAACAAAAACCTCAGAGACTCCATTCAGCCAACATATTCCTTGCGGTTATCAGTGACGGTTTAGTTTTTGACATACTTCAAGTACCCCCTAGGTATATCTAGAGTCCCCTCGCCTAATTTAAATTACTCATCTTCTTACATTTATTGAAAATCAACCAAGATACAATTGCACAAAATTCATGCCAGCACTTGCAAGCACTCTTAATTATTTTTCGACTCCATTTCCAAGGCACTGGTCAACTGTTTATTTCTTTCAATCTATATGTGATTGGGTGTCATTTTCGTGCTTACTTATGATTATCTCATCATGTTATTTGTTGTTTACAATTGTTAAATCAAAACTCTTAAAAACTTACTCTTTAATACCATCATCCTACTAAATAATTTTTCCTTAGTAACTTAATAGGGTCTAACCCCCTTGGCTTCATTAGGAGTTGAGCCTAAATGGAAGAGTCAAGAACAAGGTGACAACCTTGACTCGAGACTTGCCCCCAAGGACACACCGAGTGGCTTGAATATTTTTACCACCTAACCCAGGTGTGTGAAAGGTGACAACATAATGAAGGGTTAGCGAAATAAAGATTTTAGTTTTGAAGTGAACTCTAACCTTACATAGCTTATACCACCACCAAAGTGGTTATTGAGAAACATTATCTTGAAGCTTAAGGTACCCTAACACAGTTGAGTAGTTTCCTCCTTCGCTATTCAAAATCCATACCAATTCATCATCGTACTCTATAATCCTAACATGAGATATTTGAAGTTCCACCCTAATTCTATGTCATTACTATAATGAATCATTTTGATGCTCTAGTTCCTTTCCATTCAACCAACCCTATCCCCAAATAGTAGTAGCAATGGGGTCTCCAACCAAATCCAAAGTGAATCTTCCAATTATTTTCAAATGAACAATTGTATCAATTGAAAGGAAAATACTAGGATCATACCCTATAACTACATATGCACTAATTCATTCCTTTGAACCATATCTTACCTTCTAGGATAGGGAGGAGTCATTTAGTGGGAAAGATAAGTTTAGTGCTTTCTAGTGGTTAGATACGTTGTGAATACTTTTCCTTCCTTTTATAACCCAATCAAGAATAGAACCTAGAGAAATATATTTGTGTGAGATAAAATAAATTTAGAATCTATCCTTGGTAAATAAATTCCGTGAAGGCTTGGATTCCAAATCTTTCTCAAACTGAATTATGTCCTTTACCCCCTAACCTCCTTTCTCCTTAGGCTTACTTATATATTTGCAGTTGGTAAGATGAGTTCCCCATTTAGAGGAAATTGAAGCATTATGTAGGGCATTAAATGCTAGTATACAAATATGGATCATAAAATTTATTTTATTAACACCAACCTATTTCCTTTAGACAAGCATGATTCTTATTCCATCTTTAAGGGATATATTTTGGATTTCATGATGGAGACTATATTTTGGTAATTTGCATGGGTTGAAAAATTGTTTATGAAGATGTTATTTATGAAGGAAGAGTTGTTTCCTTTCATTTTAGTGTAAGGTTCTATGTTGAGGGGGTTTTCTTGGGATGGGATTGACAAGGATGAAAACTAATGCTTGGTAGGAATCCCAGCTAACAACAAAGAAAAGAAACCATGGAAACTCGTAGAGAACATTGATACATGGGGGTGGGGAGCCCAATTAAGCAAACATAAAGGAAACCCTTAGAACTCATAGATGAAAACCTTGGTCACTCATAGATGAAACCCGTTGGGCACTCATAGATTAAACTAATAGATGAGAAATAAATATTCTAAAAGGTAAACCCTAGAATAATTGAATATTGTTGAAATAAAATACATCATTATGTAAAATATATCATCGAGGGTATGGAAAAAATGCTTACCTGTAAATTCTCTGCAAAGGGAATCACCAACTGCAAATGCCTTGTGTGCATCTTAGGAATATTCCATGTCCTCTCCACAAAATATTTTTGATCTTCCCTGGAAATTTATATAAACTCCAAAGCTCAGTTCTCCAATAATAAAAATGTTCTGCCCATGCAATCAACACTCGTTCAAAGAAGACTTTAGTAGTGGATTCTGCTGTGATATTCCTCTTGCAGGCCGCCATTATGGCCATCTTTGAGAATCTGTCGACGACGACGAACACACAGTCGTTGCCATGCTTAGTAAGGCTCGACATGTAATCCATGGATATGGATTTCTAAGGTCGACTAGGGGTAGTAAACGGAGTATAGAGGCCTTGCTTCTTGATGGACGGTTTGGCAATGGCACAGGCAGTGCAGGATCGGATGTACTTCCCAATGTCCCGTCGAAGGTTCAGCCAATAGAAATACTTCTACAGTACTACCACTATTTTCTTGACTCTGAAATTCCCAGTGACCCGACTGTAGTGTGCTTCCCAAATCATCTTGGCACACTCATTGGAAGGAACACAAAGGTGTCCCATGTGACATAGTAGTGCATCTTGGAGGTGAAAATTTGGAACTTGGTTTCCCTCCAAGAGCGTCCTGTATGTGTGGCTGAATTATGGATCGCTATTGTAGAGACGCAGCCAATAAGAGGTCTCGTGCCCACAAGAGTTGAGCATGGTGGTTATCGCCACGATCGGTGGTCGGCTGAGGTAGTTTGCAACATTATTGGTGCTTCCCTTCTTATACTTCATATTCAAATGAAACCGTTGTAGATATGTGGACCACTTCTAATTGTGATCATTCTGTAACTTCCCTTGTGTCTGTGTGAACTGTAGGGACTGATGGTCTGTGTGGATGATTGTTTCCTTCCCTAAAATGTAATGCTTCCATTCCCGGAAAGCCTGTACAATGGAATACATTTCTTTGTCATAAGTGGGATATTTGAGGACTGTATCGGACATTGTCTCACTGTGATATGCCACTACATTCCCTTGTTGAGTAAGGACTACCCCAATAGCATAGTCAGAGGCATCTGTCTCAATCTCAAATGGTTGTTGCAAGTCTGGTAATGTGAGCACTGGGGAACAACAGAGGCAATGTTTCAATTCTATAAGCTCCTTTTGTTGAGTTTTCGACCAGAATAAATTTTCTTTTTCTCCTCCCTTGGTGAATTTACTCAAGGGCCACGTGATATGAGAGAATTCCAACATGAACCTGCAGTAGAAATTAGCAAGACCCAGAAAGGTGTGAAGCTCTATTAGAGTAGTTGGGGTTGGCTAATCCCGAATGACTTGGATCTTGGTTGGATCCACATGTACCCCATACTCATCCATAATGTGTCCCAGATACTGAACCTGGGTCATGCCAAAAGTGCACTTGTCCAAATTGGCACACAACTTGTGTTGCTGCAGTGTTTGGAGGACCCATCAGATGTGGTAGAGGTGTTGTTCCCAAGTCTAGCTGAATATTAGGATTTCATCCTAGTACACTACTACAAATGAGTTGGTGAATGGCCACAAGATGTCATCCATTAGTCTAATGAAGGTTACAGGAGCATTCGTCAGCCCGAAAGGCATGGCCAACCATTAGAAAAGGCCCTCCTTGGATTTGAAGGCATTCTTCAACACATCGGTCAGTTCGATCGGTACCTGGTGATGCCCGAAATTTAAGTTGATCTTGCTAAAATATTCCCCCCCTTTAAGCTGGTCCAGGAGGTCATTAATCTATGGGATTGGATGCCTATTCTAGATAGTGATCATGTTCGGCACCTGATAGTCAATACAGAGTCTCCAATTCCCATCCTTCTTTTGTACCAAAACAATTGGTCTCCCACAGGGCAATGAAAAATGAACTTGGCTGGATGTGACCCTTCTATAGAAGCTCCTGAATTTGCTTCTTGATTTCATCATTCTCCATAACATAGCATCGATATATCGATTGATTTGGCAGCGGTGTACCTAGGGTCAGATCGATGGGGACTTGACCTGACAGTGCAGAGGAACCACTGTGGGTGAGGTGAATATGTCTCGGTACTCCTCCACAACCTTGTCCATTTGTTGTTGTCGTGCAGATGGGCCCTGTTTGGAGGTTGTGGCCATGATCTTCTTCTTTCCCTGAGGGCAGATCATCAAGAAAACATATTTCCCAGTTTTGGAATTGAGCTTACTGCATTGTTTTGCAGTTACCAAAGAGATAGCGACAGTAGGTGGTACCTCTGGTATCCTGTACAACTTATTTCCCAACATAATAATAACTGCGTGAGGCCAAGACTCGTACAGAGCATGTCACTTCCATAATTATGGTTGACCCAATAATACATCACAAACATCAAGAGGAGCAATATCACATAATACCTCATTGGTGAAGGCCTTGATGCTGTAGGGAAGGCGACACTGTTGGCTGACACAGAGATCCCATCCTTGGTGAAGCCACCCGATGGTGCACGGACGCGGGTGTGTTGTGGTTAGAAATCCCAATCGATTCATGACCTCTACTGCAATGAGGTTCTTTTGGATCCCACTATCGACAATGAACTATCGTAGGGAACCCTTTACCCACATCTGGGATTGGAAAAGATGCTCCTCCTCCTTTGACTCTTCTGGTTCTTCCTTTTGGATCTTCATGGTGGCAATGGTGGCATTGGGCTCTGCATTGATAATCTTATTCCCTTTGTCATTCCCCTTCTTGGGTTCTAATTCATTGTCAAAGTATGCATCTGATTCAGAAACCTTTATCTCGGCCACTAGTGACAGCTTGTCTCGACACTTACTCGTGTTGTGAGTGGGGCTCTTATGGAACTCGCACCACTTTCCTGCTTCCTTCTTCGGCTTCATAGTGTTGTTCTTTGCTTGTGGATTTGGAAACTTGTCTTGAGTCACCATGCCTTAGCTGTGTACTTGGTTCTACGGTTTGGGGGAACCTTTTGCTTGCTTCTAATTCACATATCCAAAGTATCACTTTTTCTGTTTGAATTTTTGCTCAATTTTGGCAGCATAGTTGTTAATGTAATTGTAACTTCAAAACGTATTCGGTTGTATTTCTTATCTATTGTAACCCAATGTTTATTTCGGGATGTTATGTCACACCCTGATGTTCTGATCGGGAGAATCAATAATGTAAACAAGTCATGTCAAGTCATAGTGGATAACCCTCTGATTGTCTAAGGGTTAAAGTCCTCGCAGTTCCGGGGCACTAAGGTTATTAGACTCTCCAAGTGGAGGTCATCCCTAGTAGGGTTTTAGTCATGTCAAGATTAGTATAAATAGAGAGCTAGACTCTCTATTTAGAATATATCACACACACACTCAAGTGTAGCACATGGTTGAGGAAGGAGAAGACACTGGGGCTAGACAAGAAGAAGATTACTGCTATCAAGAGTGCATCTTACTATTTTGGGGTTTTACCTTTTGTGCTGATTCTATCTCTGAGGAAGTTGTGGGGTTTTCTCCATTTATGGTTTCCCTGATGAAAAACACTGTGTTCATTATCTCTTGTGTTTGATTGATGTACTTGTTGTTTTCTCAGTAAATATCCTAACATAATGCTAGCTTGAATGTTGAAAAACTAACAATACTGGTATGTCGTACCAAGCGAGGACATGTTAAGGAACTCCATTTCCACCTGAATGTATCTGTGCAGACAACTGCGGTACTTCTGCACCAAATGTTTCTCTGAATATTTGATACCCAACTTGGTGTGCAGGGTATGGAACAAATTCGTCATCTCATGCACATCTTGATCTCTTTGCTGCCGCAATGTAGCCCATTGTATGTACTTTTCCTCATAGCTCCCCATGGGATAATATTGTCCCTTTATGGAATCTCGGAATGAATTCCAAGTGGTATAGTTGAGAATAGAGAGGTTTCATCCTCATCCTTTCTCTCATAGTAGGTTTCCCACCAGTCCTTGACATGGGGGGAGCCTTTGAGTAGTGAAAAAGTAATCTTTTCCTAGTCGAAAAATTCCTGAGCCGAGAAATATCCTTCTAATAGATTCACCCATCTATCTATGGCATCTACATCTATTCATCTATCAAATATGGGAATTTCAAAGTTTACATGTACCTTAAAAGGGGTTGTGCCTCCAGAGTGGCTTCTAGATGCAGATGCGCCGCCAGTGGGAATTCGTTGAAGGATCTGGGCGAAGTTATCCATCATTGCGTTCCTTTGTTTTTCAAGGGCCTCCTAGAGCAAAATTTTGATAGGATATTCTATTCCCTTGTATTTCTTTTCATCCCCCATGGGAGGCCATCGAGATTTGCGAGGCTGATCTTGCAAAGGTTCAACTAGATCAATCCCTAACTCTTTATACCCCGCCCTCGTTGGGCACATGCAAAGAAGGATCAAGAAAGAGCAGATTGCTCTGATACCATTGATCCAGATTTATGCAGGAATGCAACAGAATACACAAATAACCATAGAAACAAATATGAAGCAGAAATAACACTTCATTTCATTAATCAAAGAGCTAAAACTTGTTTACATACAGAATGGAAATAAACTGGCTAGAATGTTGGTAGCTTATCTTTGAGAAGAGATGTGGTGACTACATGCCTCTAAACTCTATGTTACAATGAGGCTCAAAGTCCCATATATTATTGTGAAACAATGGAAACCCTACACATCCAAAAAACTAACCCTAGGAGGTGAAACGCCAGAATGTGGGCCCCGTTGGGTAACTTGGAGCATCAATTTCTTGGGGTCGTAACTTCAGCATACTACCTCCATTTGACACACATGATAGATCATTAGAAATATCTCTTCAAGATATACATCCATAAATAGAAAATATTAAGTCCGAAACGGACTCATATTTTCCCAGCCATTCGATGCCGAAAAAACGTCGTTTAGGGCCTCAAAACGGATCCGGAAGTTTAGGACCCAAAAACTGCCAAAAATAGTAAATTGTGCTACAATTAAGGAAACTGGAAAATTGAAAGAAACAATGGTGGGGGTCCAAGTGGAATNAGTGTGTGTGAATGTGGCTTTTTGTGGTCTCCTAGGCATTTATTTGCTTCCTAGAGATTCCTCCATTCACCCATGCACTCTCCCATGCTTTCCTTCCCTCATTTATGAACCAAGAATGCTTATTACCTATTCACACATGTTCACACATGGATTCATGACACTTTGGTTAGGTTTGGGAGCCTATTGGTCAATGTAGGGGGATTAGGGGTCAAATCCTAGTCTAACACGTGGATGCATTCACATGGCCACCAAGGGCTCACGAATTGTCTCCAATGTACTATAAATATGTCTTGTACATACCTACAAGGTATGTTGTAATATAATGGTTATGTTTTAGCACCTTTGACATGTGCTATTCCAACTATTTCAGTCTCTCTATTTTTCTCTTGCATATTTTGTCAAATACTTTGATGGTGAAATTGTTCTAGATCCTAGATCTAATTGAGAGGCAATTCTCACATGGTATCAGAGCTAGGAGGAGCTGAAAAACAAATCTAGTGAGGTTTGATTTTATTTTTAGGGCATATTTCCAATTTATCTAAGTGTTTTTGATTGCATGTTCCTACAACAACTTCATGGATTCGCAAACACTTCCTCTCCTTTCTCCATTCAACTATTCTAAATGGAATCCAAAGATGTGTGCATATATCAAGAGGAAATTTCTCTATGATGTGTCCATTGGTGTTGTGAGAGATCTAGAGTCCTGTCAAGAGAAGTGTGATTGGCTTAGTGACAATGATAGAGCCTATGGAACTATGTGTCTCGCTATACCTCCTACCATGCGCTATCTCCTTGATTCTGCTGAGTACCCATTTGAGCTTTGGAGAAATATAGATCAATCTCTTGGAATGAAAAAAGAAGATGTGAGCTATATGGAGAGAAAGAAAATGAGCACCTCCTTATGTGTTATTTCTCCTATGATCTTGACCTCATGCATTCCTCAAGAATTTGTTCGAAATGAAGAAGAAGAAGTAGCCAAATATTCAGCAAATGATCCAAATCAAGTTTATTCCTTTGTAGCTTCCTCTCCTTGTCAAGAAGATATTTTTAATGAATATAGCATACAAGTTGCTTCCATCACTACTGTTAAAGATTTATCTATCCATTCTAGACCCTTCTCCTCTATGTCTTCTGTTATGAATGGTGAATATGTATTGCTAGTTGATGTTCATAGAGAGCATTCTCTAAAAGATGGATTTTCTTGACATGAGATTATTGGTTCGAAATATGGAGAGGTTTGGATGTCAAATGAATATCTCTCATTGCTTCATAGTCTTTTTCCCATGTATTCCTCCACCATATGGGTAGAGTTCCTTCAAGTTTATATGAAGATGTTGAAGCCTTTTCCATCACAATGGCACATTCAGGACTCTTGTTCCACCTTCTTGGAGCTGATTGCAACCTTCATTATAAGTTGATTCTTTAAGATCCTTATGACTTGCTTGGGTTCATTGTTATAGTTGATTTTACCACACATGGTTGATCACATATTTATGGCCTTCCATGTCCCTATGTAGACTATTTAGACACCATGGACTGATATTATACTTTGTTTTTTCCAATTTCATCCCTAAAAACTCCTGTTTATTTTTGTACATGACTTTTAAACCAATACTCGTGTGTACACGTGAATTTTGACCTCAAACCCGCATACATTAGGATGTGTGCATAAAGCCAAACAATTTTGTATTTTTCCTTGGATGATTCCAAAGATATTGACTCTTGTCCTTCCATATTCCTTGAGATCACTCATATTCGACCCTCCATTACCCCTTTAGAGTTCTATATAAGGAACCCCTTGGATACATTGAGGAGGAGGAATTGAAGAGCAATGAAACTATAGTCCATTGTTTCCATAGCTTGCGTATACTTGAGTTTGCATCCATTTGTCGCTTTGGAGCACTTTGTGTTCTTCCCAAAATTTCCTTTTATTTTGATATTTCTATAGAGAGATGGAGGATTGAGGTCGTGGAGGCCCAGGTGGAGAACTCAATTTCTTCGGTTCGTAGACTTGCCAACAGAGGTTGTCACTTGTGTAATCTCTAATTTTATTAATATAAATATCTTTTCATGTCCAATAATGTGCATTTGAATGTGAATATTGAATCCATGGATATGTTTAATTTCTTATAGATTGGTGATTATATATTCTAGAGTAGATCTAACACCATATTATATAGAATGGTTGTCTTGTTTGTTGTTGTTGAGAGAAAAAAATTAGCGCAACCAGGATTGGAAAAAGTTCAACGGGGATCTACTTCAACCGTCCGGAATAAGGTATGATTCGAAGTCCCTTAGTGTTAGATGTTTGGTTTCTCTTTCATATTGGGAAAGGATTGATTTCTCGTGTCTAGCTATCTATTTTGGTACACCCCAAGCCATAGGAAGTTTCTCTCTGTGACAGAATTGATGACTCCACTGGGGAGGTTCCTAGTTGTTTCTCTTTGGGGTTTTTGGTATTCAATGTACTTGAATTTCTCTGATATCTCTGTTTCTGTGTCAGGTTTGGGGGCACATTTTCCCAGTAGGGTCCTAAAGGAGTAAATTTTGTCTTAGCTTGTCCATTTTCCCTATTTTTCTTCCGTTTTCTTCCTGTACGTAGGTTTAGCTTTCACAGTCACGTATACAGGTGGGTTTTCCTTGAACAATCATGTATGTACACTAGTTTACTGAGAAAAGTTGTGTATGCATTGATTTTGAGCCTTAGTGGGAGGATTAAGTGTTGCTGGGTGAGTTTGGATGATTGCTGAGTCTTCTTGGATGCTTCTGGACTCTGTATACACCCTCTGTTTCTGACCAGAGACTGCTTTTAGTTTGATTTTTTAGAAATGTTCTTGTCATTCATTTTCTACTTTTTTGTTTTGGGATTAGTGCATTAGGTCTCTTTTACCTTGGTGATTTGCTTGGCTGTTGTTTGTGAGTGGTTGCAGATTCTGAGGGTTGTAGAGTCATCTTTTTGCTTTCATATCTCATTTAATTCAAAAATACAAAAATATTTTGCTTTTTGCATAGTTATGCATTGCTTTTATTTTGCATTGGCACGATACTTGCATTAGGTTTGCTTGGTGAATTATAGTCATATTTTCATATAGGAATGATTGCACTTACATTCGAAGGAAAAATATTACATTTCATTTAGTGGCATACCATGTTTTTCATTGTACAAGATTGCACTTCACATTGCTTGTTAAGTGTACATATTTAATTTATTGCTGAGTCATAAATTCATAAGTTGCACAACCATTACCCTTTGAGTAATCATAGCCAAATAAAATTAACGCTTAATAAAATGAATTACACTCTTTTTTCTTTTTAGGGTGCTTCAACAAGGTTTTAGGGTCTTGGAATAGTTCATTGTGAGTTAATTCTCCAAGACCACTAAACAAAACAATTAGGTGTCTATCCAGGTGAGAGTTTAGAAACCCTTGGTATAATTAGTGTTTCTAAAGACGTTCCTCTTACATGGGAGTTAAGCACGAGGAAGTGCACGTGACTGTGATTGGGATGACCCCTGGTCACTTTCTGTGAGCATCAAAGATATTTCCAGGATTGTATTCGTATATGGGGGACTTTGAGGTATTGATTGGTGCACCCTTAGGGTACTAGTTGTGCTTTCAAGATTTGGTATTTTCTAC
Source organism: Pseudotsuga menziesii (assembly GCA_001517045.1). NCBI lineage: Eukaryota > Viridiplantae > Streptophyta > Pinopsida > Pinales > Pinaceae > Pseudotsuga > Pseudotsuga menziesii. Next base: position 507,435 of record LPNX010727783.1, read on the forward strand.
CCTGCCCATACGATTGATCCCTCCTGCGACTATCTGCCCGAGCATTAGTTATATTGAGGTAACCTTAGTTTCCTTACCTAGGTTATCGAGGGGGTATTTGTAGAGGTTATCCTGCAGGTGTCCTAGCTAAGTAGGGGTCAAAAAGCACAGTCTCTATATGCATTGAAGCTGAGGGCCACTATAATTGGTTATGAACCTCTGCTTATTTTTTATGGGAGTCTGAAGCCTCTCCTAGGCGAGACATACCTACTTCATTCGAGAGCTCATATATCCTACCCTTGGTTTGCTTGCTTATTGGCTGTATTTTTATTTGGTGTATGCTTTGTGCATGCTATATTTCTTTGGGTTTCATAGTTAGATCGAGTCTTTTTATTTTGTTGAGTCATTTTGGATTCGCATGTGGCTCCTTGTCACTCTCGTCATTTAGTAGGTCTTCCTCCTTCTACTTCTCCTCCTCCCTTAGGAGAGAGAGTCACATAGTCTAGGGAGACTAGTCATCACTTTGATTCACACATAGATCTCACCATGATTCATCATAGGTCTGAGGTCCCAAAGCTTCCCCCTTCCCTGCCTCCATTGGTGGAAGTTGAACCTTCAAGTATATATGGGACTCCACCTGAGCCTGGTCCTTATGGGGCTAGACCATCATAAGAATATCTATCACAGTTTCATGATTGCATTAGCTCCTACCATTGATATTGGTTATACTATCCAGGTGAAGAGACTCTCTATGCACCCACCAGCACTAGCCACATTAGGTATGGCATGCCTGATATTCCCGAGACTGGTCTGGATCCTAATGTCGAATCAGTTGGTGACCCTGGTACTATGCCTCAAGTCACTTCCATTCCTTTCCATGTAGAGAGGTTTGGTAATAGTAGTCACATTGTACCATCCACTCTAGCGGTTTAAATTCCTTTACACACATAGCCCAGACCTAGAACTAGTGTTCCTATTCAGGGACCTTAGCTGAGACATGTGAATATTGGGGGTACAAGCTATATTCCTTCACATATTCCATCTTCTTCTCAACATGTTCCTTCAAATTCCTTTTTAACGCATCCTCTTCCTAACTCTAGTGGTCCTTCGAGTCAAAGTTATACTATAATTCATGTTCGTCTTGCGTCTGCTAACATCGTAGTGTCACAAGGCCACGTTCCTCCCTATGTGTCAGCAGGTCATGTACCTACTTCTGTATCATCTCATGGAGTATCTCGTGGACCATCTCATGGTCCAACTCATGGAGCTTCCTATATACATACCTATTGACCATCTCATGGAACATCTCATGGACCATCTTATGGTCCAGCCTATGCAGCTTCCCATGGACCTTCTTATGGACTGTATTACGAAAAAAAATATCAATTGTATGGGTATGGGTATAAAAAACCCACTTAATCTGCTAACTATCACTTTATAGCACCTTAGCCTCAAGGTACTCTGGATTACAATGCTTCCATGTAGCCCTTCATGGGTCAAATGGGAGGAGGTTATTATCCCACTGGCCAAGTCCATGGTGTGTATAGCAATCAACCTTATCCGAACCAATCCTATCAGGGAGCGTGGCATCGACCGGCTCAACCTAGGCTCCCTTTCATTACGACCTTGAACCTACCGAATTTGTCTAGATTGATGAATTATCATGTGTCTCATGATCCGGCATGGCCGATAGTCCCTACCAAGCTTCCTTCAGACATTCCCAAGTTTTAAGGTAAGGATAGTGATGATCCCGGTGAGCACGTCACAACCTTCCACCTTTGGTTCTCTTCTAATTCCTTACCCTTATAATGTAGTATTTTGAACATTTTATATGTGTTGTTGAAATAAATTCAAATCATTGGAAGACTTTAGTGTGCCTCTACATCTGAACTATGGGATGATGTTTATCTTAACCTGTCCTGTGCATGAAAATAATTCACTATTTTTTTCATATACAACCATTTTTAATAGCATATGTCACTGGCATTGGCATTGTGGATAGTTCAACTCTGGTTTGAATTTGATATCATTCATGTTGCCAAATTATATTTCGCAAGTTCAAGCTTCTTGTTTATGAATTTTTGGTAACATTATATATTTGTTTTTGGAGCTTCCCTAATAGATTGTCATTTAACTAGTGAGAAATAATTTTTTCCCTACTGAAATTTTTGGTTTCTTTGAGAATGTTGTGCTGGGTGGAAATTAAAATGGACATCGTTCCTCATAGAATTGATTTAGACCCAAGAAGGAATTTGACATCATGACCTTTTATGGGGAGTGCAGATCCACTTTATGTTGCTTTTCATGATGAAGAATTGGGGGTGTCAATTCATGATGATAAGTGAGTTTTCTAATTAAGTTGTTCCCTTGTAACCATCTTGTATCTTAAAGATATTAATGACCTTTTTATGTTATAACTTGTATTATTTATCAGAGAGATTCAATAGCCTCCTATCAGCCCTTTGACTCAACTAAAAATGGAGGACCATATACCTGGTAGGTTATAAGCTGATAAAGCCTCAGGTCAACCAATCCCTGCTCCTCTCCTATGATATCTCTACACAGTTTTTCATCGGTGTTCTTTGATCGATATCGATCAGTGCATAGTATATGATATAAGTATAAGAAGTTGATCGACCTGGCTTTGAGCTATTGATCAACTTGATCAGGAGGGGAAATGTGTTGAAAATATAAGGAGAGTGGAGGATTATGGCCTTGAGTGACCAATTATCTACAACATATAAACATATTGGCTCAAAAGCTAGAGCTAGTTTGTTATCCGGTAGTGATAGTTAGAGCACAATAAGTAACATTAAGAATAGCATTACCTAATTTATGTGCAATCAAAATACCTTTACACTATCCTTCCTGATGCTCCACACTCTCGCTCCAGCGACCTATCACCCCAGGGGCATATGATGTTGTGAATGGCCTTATTGGATCTCTAAACTACATTAACCCTCAAACCATGCAGCTATTTATATATACATTTGACTAACAACATCTAAGCCAAGCTACTACCTAAGCCAGGTTCATGCAGATAAATTGTCCAATATAAGGACGGAGGGCTCGCCTAACCAATCATTTTTGGATTGAAAAGGATTTGGACTATATTACCTTAATTACTATATATATGAAATGTTAGTATATTGAAACTTTTCATACAACTATTTGCAATTTTCTAGGTAATTCTGAATTAGGCATATGTTGACAATGCAGGCAGCTTTTCGAGTTACTTGTCCTATCAGGTGCTTTGGAAGAACTCAGCTGGCCATTTATACTTATCAAGAGAGATAACTATAGGTACGTTTCCAATGAAATTCAGTCTATGATTATCTTCTTAATTATCATGAAGTGGTTTTAAAAAAATATGCATGCATACCACAATGTAGAGAATCAATATGACATTTCAAGGAGATGCAGAAAGTGCATAAAGAATGTTAATTTATAAATTCTTAAAAAAATGCAAAATCTAAAAGAAACAAATAAACATAAGAAACAATATAATTTATATATGAATGAAATGAAGAAATAAAAAAGAAAATTAACAAATAAAGTGACAGCTGAGGTTAGGAACAATGTGATTAAAATTAAGAGTTTTTGGCAAATAAATACTAGCTTTAATCCTTACAGTAAATGCTTGAGCTTAGGTAACAATGTAACATTCCTGCACCTTCACTTGGTGGGGGTTCACATAATTTTTCTCTCATTTTGGATTATTTTCACTTTGCAAGTTTGCACATTTTTACTCTTTCATTTCATGTTTGTGGTCTCTGAGTTGTGGGTTTTCCAACTTCCACAATCTTACCTTGTGGTCCTCTTATGTATTTGCAACTTTCGTTTGTAGATCCTGGGTTTGTTGCAAACTTCCATATGGCAATAATATCTATGCACAACTTCTGGCTTTGTGGTGGTGTGCTTGAATGCAGCTGTGTTCCTTGTGGTTCCTCAATTGGCTCTGCTGGTCTGTGCCCATCCACAATTGTTCCCCGATGGGTCTGCAACATTGCTTTGCAAATAGGGAGTTTTGGGTCCCACAACTTAACTTTCGAGCTTCTGATTTGCGAATATTCAAAGGAGCACTTTGTCACTTTTCAACCCGAAAACTTGATGGTCTGTGAATTTGGATATCTCACTTCACACAGTTGTGTCCTGTAGGCCTTTAGCTTCCCACAACTATGTTTGGCAGACTTTTACTGTAAACGATTTGTCATTGCAAACTTCCCCCTCCCAATAGTTGTACAACCTACAATGTACTCATGCAGATTTCATTCTTTACCTCATAAAAATGGTTCTTATGAAGTTGTTTTTTCCCATAACTAAAGGTATCTGCAAGATTCTTTTTTACGGTAGCTTGAAGTGTTATAGTTGATTTTACCACACATGGTGAATCACATTTTTATGGCCTTCCCTGTCCCTCTGCAGACTCCTTAGATCCCATGGACCATTTTTGTACTCTTAATGTTTCCAAGACCATCCCTAAAAACATGCAAAAATTGCCATACATGACTTTTAAACCCTTTCTCACGTATATACACGGGTTTGACCCCTAAAACCACGTACATCGGGATGTGTGCAAAAGGCCAAATTCTTTTGGAGTTTTTCTTGATGTGGATCCGACTCACTTGTCTCCTGGCCTTCCATATGCTTTGAGATCGCTCAAATTCAACCTTTCATTAACCCATTGAAGAGCTATATAAGGAACCCTTTGGATACATTGAAGGCATGAGGAATTGAGAGCAAGAAAACTATAGTCCATTGTTGACGGAGCTTATGCTTGAGTCTGCATCCCTTTGTCCCTTGGATCACTTTGGTGTTCTTCCTAAGCTTTCCCTTTGCTTGTGATCTTGTTATTGAGAGATGGAGGATTGAATTGGTGGAGGCCCAAGTGGGGGTTTCAGTTTCTCCAATTTACAAACTTTCCGACAAAGGTTGTCTCTATTGTAATCTATGTTTCATATTAATAGAAATATATTTTCTTGTCCAATAATGTGTATTTGAATGAATATTTGATCCATGGATGATTTCAAATGCTTATATGTTATTGATTATACTGTGCTAGAGTAAGTATAACACAATTATATATAGAATGCTTGTCTTGTTTATTGAATGTTGAGGAAGCAATTTATCAATTCAAGCTGGAGTTGGAAAGCTCAATGGGGATCTACATCAACCGTCTGGAATAAGCTACGAATTGAGATCCTTTATTGTTAGATATTTGGTTTCTCTTGCATATAGGAAAGGATTGATTTCTAGAGTTAAGGTGTCTATTGTGGTACCCCAAGCCGTAGGAATTTCTCTCCGTAACAAAATTGGCGACTCCACTGGGGAGTTCCTAGTAGTTGTCCTTTGGGGGTTTTTATCAACATTCAATGTTCTTGAATTGCTCTTATTTCTCTGTTTCTGAGTCGGGTCTGAGGGCATGTTTTCCTGGTAGTGTCTAGTTGGTGTGAATTTTGTCTTAGTTTATCTGTTTGCCTTTCTTTTTATACATTTTTCTTCCTATATGCGAGTTTTTAACTCACAGTCATGTATACACGCGGCTTTGACTGCTATATCCACGTACATATGCAGGTTCACTCCGAATAGTCACGTATGCCCTGAGTTTTTCCTTTTATAGGAATATTGATTGTTGCTGGGTGAATTTTGATGATTGTTGAGTCTCCTTTGATACTACTAGAGTTTGTATACACCTCTGTTTCTAACCAGAGACACTGATTTTAGAGTAAATTTCTTTTTTAAGACTATTCTTGTCATTGCATTTTTGATTTTTTGTTTTGGGATTAGTGTATTAGGTTTCTTTTACCTTAGTACTTTGAGTGAGTGTTTTTTGATTGTGCTTGCAGATTTTGGGGGTGCTAGAATCATTCTTTTGCTTTAATATCTCATTTTTATTCAAAAAATCCAAAAATATTTGTTTCTTTGCATCATTATGGATTGCACTTTGCACTTTGCATGGTACTTGCACTAGGTTTTCTTAGAGAAGTATTAGTGAGGCTTTCATATAGGAATGACTGCATTTGTCATTTGAAGAAAATTTTGCATTTCACGTAGTAGCATGCCCTTTTTTTCATTCGACTCAATGCATTTGCATTGATTGTTAGGTGTGCATTTTACTTCATGTTGCGTCATAACACAATTGGTTGCACGGTCATCTACCTTTTTTGATTAATAAAACCAAATAAAATCAATGCTTAATTAAAATGGATTACACTATTTTATTTGATAGGGTACACCAACAAGATTATGTTTTAGGGTCTTGGAATAGTTCATTGTGAGTAAATTCTCCAAGACCACTAAACAACAACATGTATGTGTCTGTCTAGGTGAGAGTGTGAAATTCCTTGGTATAATTAGTGTTTCTCAGGATCCTCCTCTTACAAGGGAGTAAAGCACGAGGTAGTGTGAGCGGTTATATAATTGGGATGACCCCTAGCCATAACTAAGTAGCACCGAATATATTTCCAGGATTGTATTCGTATCTAAGGGCTCTTTCAGGAGTTTTGGGCTTTGCTACCCTACCCATATGGTCAATATATCCTGCGAATGTCCGCCTGAGCATTGATTATATTGAGGTGACCTTATTTGCCTTACCTACGTTATCGAGGGGGTACTTTGCTGGGGTTATTCTGCAAGTGTCCCAGCTAGGTTGGGGTCGGATAGCACAGTCACTATATGTGTTGAAGCTGAGGGCCAGAATAATTGGTTACGAACCTCTACTTATTGTGTAGGGGAGTCTCAAGCCTCTCCTAGGTGATACATGCCTGCTTCATTCGGGAGCTCACATATCCTACCCTTGTTTGCTTGTGATTGGATTTAGATTATATTGGTGTATGCTCTGTGCATGCTACTTTGCTTAGGGTTTGCATAATTAAAGAGTCTTTTTCATTTTTTGAGTTATTGTGGAATCAGGTGTGGCATCCCACCATTCTCGTCGTTTAGTAGGACTTCCACCTTCTACATCTCCTCCTCCTTTGGGAGAGAGAAATAGACAGTCCAGGAAGACTACTTCTCACATTGATTCACACATGATGGGAGATCATGAAGATGAAATTCCTGAGTTGTCTTCTCCACCTCGAGAGGTTGGAGAAGATGATCCTACTCTTGTGTATGACCCTTCACCTGATATACTTACACACTCAGGGTATGATCCCTCATCCACAAGTCATCGGTATTGGATGCCGGGCGAAGAGACTCATCATGAACCTGCAAGCACTAGTTATGTTAGTTATGGCATGTCTGGCATCCCTACACATGATCTGACATTCCATGCCGAGTCAGAATTTGATCCTAGCACTATGCCTAGGGGTATTCCCATTCCTTTCCATGCGGTGAGATTTGGGAACACGAGTCACATTGCACCCTCCATCCCAGTAGTGGATGCTACATCACATGTTCATCCTAGACCTATTAAAATTAGGCTACCTTTCCTCGCAACGTTAAATTTTCCTGACTTGTCGAGACTGAAGAATGATCTGGTATCTTATGACCCGGCTTGGCCGGCTGTCCCTATGAAGCTTCCCTCAGACATTCCCAAGTTCGAGGGCAAACCAGGAGAAGATCCAAGTAAACATGTTACTACATTTCACCTATGGTGCTCTTCTAAATCCTTACACAAAGATTTGATCCAATTAAGGCTATTTCAACGCACCCTTACAGGGCTTGTAGTGAAATGCTTCATAGAGTTACCTAGGGGAGCATTCACTTTGTTCGATGACCTAGCTATGACTTTTCTCAACCACTTCCAGCTACCAGTGTGTTACGACATTGGTACTGAACTCTTGTCGACGTTGTGGAAAGATAAAACCATGCATATCTCAAACCATATCCAAGAGTGGCATAGATGAAAGAGATTGATTAAAGCCTTCATACCGTCGGAGTTTCTCCTTGAGTGGTTCCTTAAGTCGTTACTACCTTATATAGTGAAGGATGTTTCTACATCCGGATTTCAGAATGAGGAACAAGCCATTTTCAGGGCATAGGAATTGGACTTGATTTATGCTCAATCTGGTTTGTTATATGAGATCATTCCTAATGCTCCACATTCTAGTTTCCACCCTAAGGTCAAACTTGGACCACATGCCGATGGCATTGTTAGTTGTATGAGTGCCAAACCTATGGATTTGGTTGTGAAACATGTCAATCAATTATCTATCAACCAATCTACCTCGGTACAAGCCACAACTTCATCTCAACCCACCCAAATGGTGAGTGTGCTTTCGGTACAATCGTCAGACCAGAAGGGTAACCAGCAACCCGAAAGGAATAAGAAGAAGGGTAAAAATAATCGTAAGGGTGGGAATAAGAATGAAAATGCCAATTCTAATGACAAGAATGCCTAAAATACTGGGGGGGAAAAGCAGCCTAAACGTAAGGTTAAGTTTCCTTGCAAGTTGCGTAAGGAGGACCACCTCATTCACTTGTGCCCTCAGATAGAAGAAGCCTCCAGGTTCATAATGCAGGGCCCAGCTGTGCTGACTAACCCTTTACCTCATAATCAAAATATGAACTCAAGGACCCATGATTATTCTAGTGGGGATCAATATCCACCAGAAGCTTGCAGTGGTCATGGTTGCATCAACATGGTGCGTGATGCTAAGGTTGTGACTCATGCGAAGGACTATGGTTCGTCACAACCAGACCTTGGAAAGGAACCTGCTCCACCCGAGAGTCCTTTGCATTTTGAAAAACTTGTGGATAAACCTGAAGTTGCTCCTCGCATTCCTAAGGGATTCCTTAAGCATTCAGGGCACAATCCTAATGCCCGAGCCACCCAGAACTATTTTTTTGTCGAGGATTTGGGCCACACTCCTTGTGCAATGTCTGCATTCGAAGTACTTCAGAGTTGTCCTTCGCAAAGGAAATCTTTGCTTTCTGCTCTTGGTGTTAACGATGATAATTCTTCCTCCGTCATCAAATTTGAAACCGTGGGACTACAACCTCGCTTGCCTTACTATGTGTCTCCCTTGATTCATGTAGAATGTCTTAACAAGACCGTCAAACACAATGTGATTGATGAAGGCGCTGCTGCTTTCATGGTGTCTTTGGCATGTTGGAAAGGTTTGGGTTCCCCCGAGTTGTCTAAATCTGCTACCATGTTGACTGCATTTGGAGGTAGATCATTTCGGTCGCATGACATTCTTCCTTCTCTTAAGGTCTATTTGGGAGGGAAGACTGTCGCGATCAAGGTTGAGGTGGTTGATGTGCCCCTTGACTACAATCTTTTACTGGGTAGGAATTGGATGTATAGTATGCAAGCCATAGCTTCTTCTCTATTTAGAGTTGTATCCTTTCCATTTAATGGGAAGATAGTTATAATTGATCAAATGTCATTCAAGAATCCATGTGTTACCGCATCTTCGGGAGCTTATGTCCCGATTGTCGTGCACTCTCAGCTGGCAACTGGGAGTGTGGGTGTGGGCATGTACCCATCCCTTATGGGATCATTTAGTTGTCCTGCACCTATTCTTATGATCTGGTCTACTTCTAGTGAGGCTTAATCATCATTGCGTTCAGTGTCTTTTTGCACCACTCATATGGAAGATCCTTGGATTCTTCCTACACCGATTCCTTCGATTGAGCCCATCGGAATGGATGTGTTGTTTCCTACAACTATGATAGCATATCAAGATAAACTTGAATGTGTTGCAGAGCCTATTCCTTCCTCTTTGCGAACAGAGGAGGAGGACCCATATGTGCTGCCTACATGGGCAGTTCAGTCTTCTCACACACATGACTTCCTTGATAGTGTTTTTCCTTCAGATGAAGCTATTATTGAGACTATGTCTGGGGTTGAGCCACCTTGGGAAGAGTTGCATCATAGATCTTACTTCCTTCCCGAGCTTGACCGTTTGGAGTGTGAGGACTTTAGGGAGGTTCTTAGTGAGAGAATTGGTAGTCTCGTGGTTCCATTAAGCTCTCCTGGTACGATGGTTGATGGAAACATGGAAATATATCTCTTACCATTCCTATCAATATCTCTCACGATCCTGGCAAGATTGAGAATGTCTATATTGGGGCAGAATGTTCCCATGCTGAGATTCAAGAGTATACCGAGCTGTTCAAATAATTTTGTGATGTATATGTTTGGTCATATGTGGAAATGCTAGGTATCGACTCTCACATTGTTGAGCACGAAATTAAAAATTATCCCAATGCTAAACCTGTTCGACAATGCTTGCGTGCGGTGAATCCTAGGAAAGCACCCGCGATGAAGGCTGAGATAGAAAATCTATTGAATGCCTATTTTATCTATCCTGCTCCCTTGATGGAGTGGGTTTCAAACCCCATTCTGATTGATAAGAAGCAGGGAATGATCCGTATATGCACTGATTTCTGTGACTTGAATCATGCATGTCCTAAGGATAATTTTCCCACACCATTTATTGATCAAATTTTGGATGTATGTGTAGGAAGCGAGATATTTTCCTTTATGGATGGCTTTTCCAGATACAATCAGATACAGATCAAACCTAAGGAACAACATAAGACTACCTTTATTTGTCCTTGGGGTACCTTTGCATATCGGAATATGCCTTTCGGCCTTAAAAATGTTGGAGCCACTTTTCAGCGGGCTATGACCTTGATCTTCCATGATCTCAAATCGATTATTGAAGTATTTTTGGATGACCTTGCTTCTCATTCTCATCAGAGGATGTGTCATTCCTACCATTTGAGATTAGTGTTCGAAAGGTGCCGCCATTATTTGGTCGGGTTAAATCCTCACAAGTGCATCTTTTGCGTGAAGTCTGGTCGCTTATTAGGGTTCATTGTCTCCAAAGAGGGTATAAGAGTCAACCCTTTGAAGGTTGAGGAAATACTTCAATTGTATCCCCCGAGAAACATTAGACATCTTCAATGTTTGCAAGGCATGGAAAACTTCTTACGGATATTCATCGTGAACTTTGCCAATTTCACTAGTAGAAAATGAGAAATTAATGACTAAAAAAATGACTAAAATCAAGCTATAAACGACTATTTTTGAGTCGGTGACTAATAGTAGCAAATTAACACTATCTTATAGCTAGTCGTATTTCACTAGTCATTAATAGCTTGACTTAGTAGTCATTGATTTAGTCATTGATAGTCAATGATTTAGTCATTGTTTTCATCATTGATAGTTAATGATTTAGACATTGATTTAGTCATTGATTTGATCACTGAGTTAGTCATTGATTTAGTCGCTGATTTAGTCACTGATTGCAACCATTAATGACCAAATATACGACTAAATAAACTACTAGATGTTAAAATATTAATGACTAAGATAAATACGACTAAGATACAGGAAATTAGCTACTAATAGTCGTATATATGTGAATTTAGTCATTTTTGTAGTCAAAAATTTATGATAGGGCACGGAGGAATCGAACCACCAACCTCCTGCCTATAATTAGGCAGGTGCTCTACCATTGAGCTAGCACCCTTTAAGAAGTTGTTATTGCTTGACAATGATGATATTCAAACAAATTTATGATAGATATCAATCTACAAACTACATAATTATTACTATTACAACTTACCAGTAACTAGTATTTATGAAAGTAGTCATTTACACAGTGGAGAATTGTAAATAAGAAGGAGCTACGTTGGATGATTTCAAAAATCTCGACGTTTCGATCCCTACTATGGCATCATCATTAGGAGACAACTAAAGTGTGAGGTAAAAGACCAAGAAGCCCGTCAGTATTTATAGTTAGTGTGAAGCATAATAGGTTCTAGGTTTTTAAGTCGGTTTTAAGTTTTAAATTTTTTTAATTATTTTATTTTTAATTTTTAGAAATCATTATTATGAAAATATTATAATAAGGTTTAAATATCTAAATTCAAGCGCTTTGGGAACTTCTCCAAAATACCTCCAGACACATCATTAGCATCATTGACTTTAGGCATTTGCGTAGTGCATCTTTGCATTCTCTTATGCCTGGGGGGTCAACAGATTTTATAGACATTATCAGATAAGCATAAAATTTCAATCATCTGAGTAAAACTAGGCCATCTGAGTAAAAATAGGCCACTGTCAAAGTAGATCGGGAGAAAAATAGACTCTTCTTGTACTGTAACGAAATATGAAGCCAATTATACAAACATGCTTGAAATTTTTTAAGATTTAGACAGTTAAACTTAAACATGTCTACAGCACAAGATCAATTCATGCCTGGCCATTAAAATGTAAAAGCAGATAGGAAAAATTCAAAACTCACATAAAAATGATGAATCCAAAATGTATCTCTGACTTGTATTGAGGTTATAAAGTTGATTCATGATATAAAGTTGCTAATCCCTTGAATCTTGTAGCATTTACAATTAAAATCACAAATTATAATAGGTCAACGACCATTCTATCAATTGTTACAAATTATAATAGGTCAACGGCCATTCTATCAATTGTTACTTATCAGTAAATTGTCTTTCAGCTACTATATACAAGTAAATAGAAAACTTATCATATATTTAGGCTCTCGGAAAAGTATTGTAATAGTACATCTTTTGAGCAAACAGCTATTAAGTTTTAACCTTTTTAGAACACTTTTGCAATGCAGATAAAACCTCTTGTGCAACCAACAAAGGACATAATGAATGTAAAAGATGTTCATTACCAATGGCATGAGTTATTCCCAAATGGTAATGGATTGGAAGTTTACAATTTTTTCCATTATAGCTATACGTGTTTTATATTTATTCTTTAGTTCTCATCTTCTACTAGATCATCATTAGAAGATTGTTTCCCTTGTAGTACCAGGAAACATGGGTGCAGTTATATCTCTCTGGGCTCCTGTCATATTGGTACGTGATATTCAATGCATTGCACTGCTTCAAAATATTATAGAATTTATTCCCTTTGGATAAAATTACTACCCTTTAAAACTGGTTAGTAGCTGTAATAGTCGCAGGTTTGCAGAAAGGGAAGTATAAAATCTTCTCATTTGTACAAAACTTCTACTCTAGAGGGGGCATGTATTAAACATAACATTCTATAGCAAAATTCTATTATAGATCAATTCTGTTCTTTCTGAAATATAATCTAGTATCATAAGAATCTAGGTAGGATTGAAGATTTCAGCAATAATTTGTGCTTCCGTTACAGATCTACTTCATGGATACCCATATATGGTATGCAATATTCTCTACATTATCTGGTGGTATTTCTGGAGCTGTTTGACAACTGGGAGAGGTATCGGAACTTGCTTAATATATATATATATATGTTTACTCTTGGATGACTATTACTAGCACATATTTTGAACATCTTTTTTTGGCAAGTAAGAAGTTTTACATTAACAAAATATATATAGATAATACAAAATGTGAGGAGCCTAGTTTTGCTTTCCACTGTAGAGTTTAAAATAGATGGCGCAATGATAGCAGAGCATTAGAGGTGGCCATTACTGAATATTAAAATCTGTTTATACCAGGTTGGAGTATATAAATTTTAAAGTAGGATACCCTCTATTCTATTAAAACACCTCTTCCTGATGACCAAAACTTAGTACATTTGCTAACAAAAACCCTGGAAAAAAGGAAAGCCAAAAAGGACATTATGAAAAGAGTTGTTGCGTACTTTTAAACCATGATGAACTCCTTCATCTCCTAAGTCCTCTCTTATTTGGCTCCCTACTTCATTCCCCCACTTCAAATTTCATTTTAACTCCAAGCAATTAAGCAGGAGATCAATGGCATGTTTGATGATGTTTAACTTCTATTCAAGGTTTTCCACAATTTGGGCCAGGGTCTTGTTGTTTTGATAGTTAACAATAAGTAGAGTGTGGGAACTTTTGAAACTGCTACTTCCACTGGACCTTTCCAACTGTTTGGCTCTGATAATTCCAATTGAGAGAGGCTTAGAAGTTCGTTGTGTCCTTGCATGTTGGTGGCATGATTAATGTTCCATGCCACAACATCAATGATTGAAGTGAGACGTCCTTTTCCAACATGGCAGAGAATGATCAAATAGATCATTTGATTAATATTTTCTATCCTCTGATTTGGACATCCAGGCAACCTTTCCTTAAGACGAAGCAAGGGCGACCAAGATAAAAAGGAGGCAGCACTTGACGTAGAACGAAATGACAGCTTACCACCAGCTAACAACCTCACGAGTCAGAACCTTACTCTGCTCTAATATGCATACAAATGTAGCACTGCTGGAAGCAACAGAAATCACATGCATGCAATTACACACAATTGGAAAAAATAAACATGCATAATTCTTTTTATTAACTGCAACTAATTTACATAGTGCATATGCAGCCTCTGAACCTCTTTCCATTACAATAATCACAACAGGGATTTTAGAGGCTTCTTCTTTTACAGCCACGGAACTTGCCAGAATTGCAAGGCTGAATGCCCTTTTCACAAAACACAGAACACCCACCAGTTTCAATCTCGATTGGGTTTACAACATGCAGAACCAAAATTCACTTGACAACTAGAATTCTTCTTTGCTGGTCTGCTATAGCTCCTTTCTTTCTCCATCTTCTTCTCTGCTGGTAATTTTTGAGCTAATGGTTTTCTTTGTCTAGAGCTGCAGGATTTTGTTCTACATCATGAATCTGCTGCAAGTTTGTGTCTCTTTTGCCCAAGATCTCCATCTTCTTGGATTTCTCTATCACTCTATCATCTTCTTTTTCTCACCATGATTCTTCCCAGCAAGCCAATTGCTGGAATTGTGTCCTCTTTGATTCAAGAGCTATGGGCTTTTCCGTCCTCTACAAGTTATGAAGGGTGACCCCCTTCATATAGCATCAATGTGGATGGCCCAGGCACCCTATTGACTATTCTTCTGGACATCATTTCATTCATAGTTTCTTTCATTCGGCATCAGATGCTAGGAGAAATGGATCTAGTGGACCATGACACACCAACAACACCATCACGTTTTGGGTTCCATTACATATTGACAGACAATTTTCCCTTTTAGTAGAACTATATATATGAGATAATACAGCATTCCTTCACAATTTAAATCCCTGCTTAGCTTCTTCTACATATACAAAAATGGATCATGCATATCATAGGTTTTTATGACTCAACATGCTCCTTTTGAACCAACGCTTTTGAATCCATTACAAGGCATTCATTTCATCCTGTCTATTATGCTGCCTAGTTTGTGAATAAAAACCTAAGATCATCTTCTGTTAACCTTCCCAAAGCCTCTGAAGAACCTCCTACAGTGCTGAATTTCAAAGCAGTAGAAACATGAGAATTTATTTAGCAACTCCCTACATATTGCAATTACTTTAAAAAACATCAAACATGTAGAAGCAACTGATAGCTATAACGTTTACCCTTCAAAAATGAGTTGCTTTTTCTCCTGCAATCTAAGAATTCTCTCTTCAATTGTATTTGCAATGACAAATCTCACGACCCTAAGGAATGTATAAACAAGATTTACAATAGTCGGTTGTTGTATTAAAAGACTAGTTAATTGAACAAACTATTGAACTTTATGATCATAGATGCAACATAATGCATTTCAAAAAAGCTTTCAAGGGCACAGCCTAAAAACTCTGCAAAAGGGCCAATTGCAACAGAATGTATTTAAGAAACGTTTACAATGGTGGGCCTTTAAAAACTTTGCAGATGACCAAAGAATTAAGCAATTTGACTTCTCCGGAAAATTTTATATATTTTTAGCATCAGCAAAAAATTTCAAAGTTCAAATTTGTACTAATGAATTGGTTCACAAAAGTTGTGTTATGGTACCAAAAAGGTTATCTTAGTATCCTTTATTTCTTGATCAAAGAAGCTTGAATGAGACTATAGAAACCTAAAACTAAGCTGCTTCCAAAGCAACCTGACGGCAATGTATCAAAAACCTATGGTTAATGATTATTAGCAATTTACTGTTGCATGAATACCATTATTACATTTTGATAAGCCTTTTTAAAATTTCAAAACTTGTTTTGACCTAATCATATATTATTCTTTGAGGAGCATATAGATAACCTTGTAATTAACATTGGTTCAAAATAAACTGCCAAGGAGAAGAAACAGTGGTCCAAAATTCGAATATACCCCACTGTGTGTAATTCACTAATAGCATGCGAGCTGCTTCAAATAGGCAACAGGATAAACTAATACTACCACAGTTGTATTACAAAAAATAGACACGAGCATGGTTTCATTGTTATAAGATTTATTTTTCCAGGGCAACAGAACAAACCAAACCAAAACAAAGATATAGTTACTTACAAACTGACTAGACTGTAAACAAAGTACCTGATTGGTTTATACTGTCCAAGCCGATGAATGCGATCCTGAGCCTGCTGTTCCACTGCTAGATTCCACCAAGGATCCATCAAAAAAACCTGAAAATGATGCATATAAAATTATATCTTGGATTAGAAAATTCACTTGCCTATTTTCTAGGCACATTGCGAAGTTGAGCTGAAAAAGATACAAACTAGAAATTTATTGTCTTCAGCAGAAAAGGATCAAACATACAAAAGAAAAATACAGTACCAAACAGGGAAGGTTCTTACATGAGAAGCTACTGTCAAATTCAGGGCCACACCTCCTGCCTTCAAACTCATAAGGAAAATCTACAAGACAAATAAACGTTAACACCCAGATCATAAATAGATGATCAAAGTCAGAATTTTTAGAGATTAACGACAACAAAGGAAATACCTTGCAATCTGGATCATTTGAAAACTTCTCAATTATTTGATCTCTCGCCTGAATACTCATACTTCCATTCAGTTGAGTGCATTTTATCCCTGACTGCATCATTTGACATATATTTATGTTCAAGCATTTTCTATTGACATAAAGAACAATCCACAGACTTTAACTAGAAGATCTTTTAAAGCATAGCACCATAGTGATAACACACATTAAGAAAATCCATGCCAACCACAAAAAAGGACAAAGGTGTGGAAAATATGCAAAGGCAACATAAAATAAACATTGTTAAATTTGCCAATGGTTCACGAAATATTCAATGTGGGAAAGACAAGGTTAGAGATCACTATGATTTAAAAAGAAATGGTTTTTTTCCAATATGAATGCAATATAATTTGACAATCCATAGACTTTAACTAGAAGATCTTTTAAAGCATAGCACCATAGTTATAACACACATTAAGAAAATCCATGCTGACCCCAAAAACTGACAAAGGTATGGAAAATATGCAATGGCAATATAAGATAAACATTGTTAAACCTGCCAATGGTTCACAAAATATTCAATGTGGAAAAGACAAGGTTATAGATCAATATGATTTAAAAAGAAATGATTTTTTTCCAATATGAATGCAATATATTTTTACTTTAAATCATTGCAGTCAACAAATATGACTTTAGAGTAATAAGTTATAACCAACGACAATTACAGAAACTGTTTTTGAACACTCTGGACTATATTGCCATCGTGCTTTAACATAATGCTTAGAAGTTATATACGGAGAAAGTATACCTTCTGTAGAAAAAAAGTAATTAAATCCAAAAATGATGTAAACTGGTTAAAGACTATTGCCTTTGTAGCAGCATCCTTCTATAGCATAAGCACGATCTCTTCCCTTTGAAAACATCAACCTAAGTAAGTTCCCATCTGATAACTGAGAATAAAAGGATCCATAATTAAGACAACCAACATCATCCAAAGCAACAAAACATATATAATTCCTAAATCATACACTAAGCAAGGATTATGCAACACATTGTTCCAAAAGTGTTTCTATAAAAATCAATGAGCCACAATTACTTAATAAACGTGTACCAAATAGCTAAATAAAGAAAAGAAAAATCTGATTGATTAAACTTTAAGCATATTAGGTGATCTTAAAGAACTCAATCCTATGGATGAGTTTATTCAATCAACTATATAGTTGTCCAAATACTGTGAAAATAAATATAAACCCCATGGAGGCTTCAAATTCTTGATGGAGGTTGTGAAACAATAGAAAATAGCACCTTGGCCACTTGGTCACATATAGTAAGGAGTTAATATTCGCTGACATTTAAGTCAGAAGCATGCCATCTGATATTTAAAGTCATATGACCTTTAAGTCTCCCATTTTCTTGTCCATGGGACTGTGGTCTAGCAGCAAACAGTAAGTTGATCAAGGTTGGATTAAAACAGAGACTTGAGTTCAACCCCCCAGAGTGGGTGCAGATAAGTCCAGGTGCAAGTCTTGGGTGATCTTGACAACATAGCTACGCATGTTAGCTTTAGCAGGCCTTGACATCCTTGGCCGTTAGCTTTAGTAGGCCTTGACATCCTCTTTCTCTCTTTTGATCACTACCAAGATTCTCAGGGTTTTTCAGTTTCTAGCACTTCTATTTAACCAGCACCTTCTCTTATACCCTCTCTTCTAGTTTTTTTTTCAGTGTTGCAAATTTTTCTGATTTCTCCCGATATTTCCAATTGCTCTTGAGTTTTTCAGGTTGCCAATTTTTCCATTGTTTCATACTTTTTCAAGTCTAAGTTTCTTTTTGCCAATATTTTCTGATAATTCCTGATGTTTTCCCTGATATTCCCAATAAAATTTATTGCAGATCCTCAGCAACATATTCATCAAAATGATATTTCATATTTGCAACATTGTTTTTTTAGCTAGACATATTGTGGTAGTCTCTAGCCTGCTCTGAAATCTTATAAACATTCTACTCTTATCACTGTTTTAGGAGATGCCTTGGCACTCTTACTTTGTACTGACACTGGATGTACATCTTAGTCTGTTTTGCCCACTTTTGTGGTCTTTTGTTGGACATCAATAAAATTATCTTATCATCAGTGTATGCACCTTTGCAGGTTATTACAGAACAACAATATATCAGGTCCGATTCCAGTTGAATTAGGGAAGTTGGAAAACCTTCAAACTATTGACCTTTCAGGGAATCAATTTAGTGGTTGGATACTGAGTTCATTGGGTCAGCTGAATAACTTAAAGTACTTGTAAGTATTACGTGAGCTGTATTTGCAGAATTTCAATTTATTACTTTCTTCCTCCAGTTACTTTGTCGGTCAGAGTTAAGGTCAGAGTTAAAGTGATGGATACTTTGTATATAAGAGGTATAATTCTTACAGGAAATTTGGTTATGTCCTGAACTAACCAGCTGACTCAACAACAACAATATTTCTGGACCATTTCCTAGATCACTAGCAAACCTTTCAGGCTTGACTTTATTGTATGTCTCTTTACTTGTCAAATCAATTAAAACATGTTCATTTTTATCTATATCATCCATATGGATTGGGTTCTAGGCACTTCACATTTGAAATTCTAGGGAATTATCTTACAATAATCTCAGTGGTCCTATACCAAGAATTCTAGCCAAATCGTACAAGCAAGAATTTTGATGAGATAAGTCAGATTTGCCAACTTGGATGTGCTACCTCTTGTTTAGTCTTTTGTATAACTTTATCAAGTTGAATGATGTGAACTGATGGTTATGAACTTATAATTCTGTTACTGAGTCATGCAGTATGGTAGGAAATCCCTTTCTATGCGAGAGGGTGAAGAATTGTCCTGTTGATTCTCACACACCCCTTTCAGTTACTCTCGATACAGATAAAAGTAATCCACTCAACTGAGTTGACTATATGCTGCCTTTTAATCCAGGCTTGACGATTTTTCTTTGCAAACTCATGCATCCAGATACAGTGCCCTCCATATGGCATAAGAGTCAAAAGGTGGCTATTTCTCTTGGTGCGAGTTTTGATTGTCTAGCTGTGTTTATACTTTCCATTGGACTTGTCCTTTGGTGGCGGAAGAAACATAATAGCCTTGTATTCTTTTCTGCTAATGGTTTGTTCAATATCTCAGAAACAAAGATTGTAGTAGTATTTGTGTCACCAAAAGAGACATATTTGAAGGTATAGAGTGGCTTCTTATACTTTGTAGTGGTTGGGCTTGTAGAACAGCTTGATGCTGAAGTATGTCTTGGGAATCTAAGGAGGTTCTCATTTTGAGAGATCCAAGCTGCCACCAATAATTTTAATGCAAAAAATATTTTAGGCCAAGGAGGGTTTGGAATTGTGTACAAAGGAATCCTAAAATATGGTACTCTAGTAGCTGTGAAAATATTGAAAGACACTAGTGCTGTTGGTGGCGAAGTCCAATTTCAGACAGAGGTAGAAATGATCAGCTTGGCTGTGCATAGGAACTTGTTACGGTTATATGTATTTTGCATGACTTGTACAGAGAGACTACTGGTGTATCCATACATGCCAAATGGAAGTGTGGCCTATCATCTAAGAGGTAATATTCAACTATTTCTTACACCTCAGTCAGGTACAGTGATTGTAAAATTCTTCTGTTAGCTTAAATATTTTAAAGTTACAATACTTCCTTAAGCCTCCATAAAATGTAAATTCATCAAGGTACAATGTTGCAAGGAGGCCCTAAATCATCTCTTCCTTTAATGTAACATATAATAATCAAGTCCAATGGGCTAGTTCCATGACAGGAGGTGCCCAGTTTGAATCTCCCTGGGTGAGGCATGTTAACCCTTTTTCGGCAAGGGGCGATATATCGATTATATTTGGTTTGTGATCATATCGCTGACATGTGATCCTGAGTTGAAATCTATGGCTTCCCCATAGATCATTCGTCAAAGGTCCTTCAATACTATTAGATGGTCCATATGCCTTGGATGTTCCTAGTCAAAGACAGTGTCAGATGTTCTATGTGTTGCAATATCTCTAAACCCTCGTTGACAATTTAATGTTTTCTTATATGATGAATCCTAAGGAAAGCCTATGGAGGCAAGAGATTCTTCATAAGTATATAGAACCATTGTCAATGGAAGACAGGATCAGGCAGGCTGTTAAGCCTATTCTGTCAAATATATGGAAGGCTATAGTACAGCCATTCCCACTAGTGGGTAACTGGATGGATTGGAATGTTGGTAACGGAGTTAAAGTAAGGATACGGGCAGACCCCTGGGTGGGAAGTGGTGAAGAACATATACTCTCTAAGGAGATTCGTTATCTTGCACAAATTTCTCATTTTAGAAACTATCACCTCGCGGAGCAAGTATCAAAATTATTTATTTATTTGCCAGCAAGATAAAGATGCATTAAATCCCAACCTCCCATGGCAAAGCATTCAGAAACCAGATTCGACATCACAGTAAATAAGTTAACCTCAAATACTGAAACTGAACCTCAGAGAACAACAAATATTTACCTGAAAATGTCCCAGCAGCTCGCAACGCCCGACTAAGGGCTCAAAAATCTGTCCTTGGCGTCAATACTGCGGTAAACATGCCCGATCGAAGGCCTACCATCCAGGGATCAAATTTGAAGGGTAGGGTTCCATTTCATGAAAAATTGAACATATAAAAATAAATCATTCTTTTCATTTGAAATTGTAAGTGTACAACAAAATTTTATTATTTACTAAAAACAGTGTATTGAAGAAAATGACAAGAAGAAGAAATCCTGAGTGATTCAACATTTACATGGAATTAGTGAGGTAACAATGTACTCTCTTGGTCCTTGGAGCATATAGTTTATTGAACTTAGATAAGGGACAATTTTGTCGGGCCAGTGAAATACTCGGTTGTTAGGTCGTTGATAAAATAAGGCATTGGAATTTGGAAGGACCTTTGAATCGAGGATTGATTCAACTTGATGGTGGCTCTATTGGTCAAGTGTGATTGGGCCTACCTAAAAGATAAACCTAGAATGTAATACCTAATGCTTTCACAGAGAAACTTTTTTATTAACCCTAAATTTAGAAGTTATTTTTAGAATTGAATCATGTCCTCCCCACATGCTCGAATCAAAGTGATCAAACAAAGGCCCCAATTTTAGGTGGATTATGGATAGTCCCTCCAATGTATATCAAGTTTATACCCCAATTCAAAGTGATCAAACACAATCCCCAATTTTAGGTATATTATGGATAGTCCCTCCAATATATATCGATTTTATCAGCCCTATCAAAAAGGTTAAGTATTTATTAGTCCACTATAAGGAAGAACTTTAAATTCTCCAACAAATATCACTACAAGTTGGGTGTCTAGTTTCCACCAAAGTCAATAAGGAAGACGAATAATAAACACATGTTTGGGAGGTTTGCAACAATGAGGATGTTGAAATCATGTTCTTTGCTAGATCATTACACTCCCAGTCCCTCATTCATGAACGTCTATCGAGGGATTCCCTTGTTTAGATATATTGGTAGACAATTTGTACTTCTTGTTTCCATTATTAGAAGGATGAAACGAAGGGGTCAGAGTCTACAACATTTACAGTGTCGGTTGTTAAATATTTTATCCTTTCAACTATTTGTTTCATCAAGGAAATTGGAACAATTCAAAAACTTATATTCAAATATTGTTCTTTCTTTCAACCTAATGTTTACAATTCACGGTAGATAAATAACATTAATAGATTTGGAACTCAAATACAAGGCTCTTTCTTCTTACTCCTCCGTCCAAACGAAGTTGTGGTCCTAGACTATGAAAAGTATAGATTATTTTGGTTGTGATTTCATTTAAATACTGGGTTTTTTAAGGTTACATCTATTGAGTATTGGAGACTTAGTTTGGCAGAAATGCAAGATCATAATACATTACAAATTTCAAACAACATTTTGGATGGAGAAATTTTAAACCCTTATATTTATAGAACCAGAAGGAACTCCAACAAGAAACACATTTAACTTTTATCCACATATAAAATTTTACACAAGTGTAAAATGCTATACATACCTGTAAATTCACGACAGCCAAGTCGACAGCTTAGCTCTGCATAATCTTTTGGAGGAAATAGAAATTAGGGAGACACTGAAGCATAGAATTGGAGAGTTGAGAGTTTGAGTCCCGACCTCCAACTGTCCTATACTCATAAACCCAAAATAGTTTTTTTTCACAGACTTCACCAATCTCTTTAATTTCGGGGAAGCTCATTAATCCAACCTACCCAACATTCTTCCTTTGCTTCTCTTTCTCCTACCTGTGAAAAAGGAGGAACCTTTGAGTTGGGCACCACAGAAGACAACGAGGAATTAGAGTGTGCAACCATTTCCTTCTATAGAAAGACAATTGGAAGCAATGCCATCTCAATTCCACAATATCCTAATGCTCCTGAGTTGGTTTATCTTGCCCGAGGTAGGAAAATGCATGTTTGTGTATTTCACATGATTACAAAAAAATCATTTTATAATTGCTTCTACGTCATAACATAGATATATCTGTGCAGGTGAGGGAAAACTGGGTATTGTTTTCCTAAGGTTTCCAGATACTTTCAGAGATCATTCTTCATTATGAGGGCACTCAGGGCGTAGATTAGAGAGCCCATAGGAGGAGGAAGAAGAAGAAGAAGAAGAAGACTCAAGTAAAAAGGTGAGGTGAGTGAGGAGGGGAGACATAATAGCGATATTTGCAGGAGAAACCGACTAGTGCTTTGAATGATGGGAATGAGCCTCTCTAAATCATAGCCATTGTAGACATAAGAAACCCTCATAAACAGCTTGGGCACAAGAGTTACCATGTAAGCATCTCAACAAATTAAGTAATGATAATATTCAATTAAGTATATGACAAATTCATTCGTTTCTTTTAGAGATGACTATATGCATATTGTACAACCATTCTCTATGGATGGCCCTCCATTCCAGTTGCCTTTGTCTCTACTACCTAACCCCCTTCCTTCAATGAGATAGGTAGACTAAGCGGCCTAGGTGGACCGTGGGAGACTAGGAGTGATGATTCAAATGATTATGACCCCGGTAAATGAATGGAAATTGGATTAAATCCTAGAATACTGGACTAACTAGTATAGGATATGATTCATGAGCACAAACAAAGGGCAGCGTGCTGCTAGCCTGCTACCAAAGATTCGTCATCCCAGTCTTGTGGTGGTCATAATAGAAATGTCTAGCACTGGGTGAAACCCTGGTCTGGAAACTTACATACCCATTGGACCAGGTTAGGTTCAAATCTAGAAAAGATTGCTCAATGCATTGTAAATTGCAACTTGTAAGTTGTAACCCAAAAAACAACACAATTAGTTTTTCCTTACATAGCCTTGACAGTGGAGGGTTATCAAATCAATTTACCATCCTTAGATATGACTCATATGAGTATTTAATTTCACATTATATACTCAAATACTCATGTGACTCGGTGAACAATAAGATGATAGATGGAAAATCGAGTTGGCAGGTGGCATCATCTCATACCAAGATTTAATGAAGTTGGTGAATCAGTAATGCATGATAATGCCATTAAATTCTTTGAAAGTGAACATTGAATCGTGAGTCACAGTCCTGACTCACCGACTTGAACTTGGCACTAGGAAGCCTAGTGGCCCACCGTGGTCCATGTCGATTGGGACTAATATCCTCATCCATGATCTCACTATTCAAGTGCACTTGGGAAGACTCTGAGCCTCGAATCTCCCATAGTCCACTGAATCCCTGGATAGGCAAATTTTGTAGCTTCCCTTATGTTGCAAATTTACCGAGGCTTACTCAATTTCATTATTGAAGTGCTGGGAATGAAACTATTTTTTTTTTGCATGGTAAAATTGCTTGTGGCCTTCTATGACATTTAAAATGGCCTTTGAAGGGCTTTGAAGGCTTCAAATTTGAAGCTTGCTACCATCTCGAGACTCTTTGGATTCCCCGACCTTCACACTGTAACTTCCCACATCTGCGTTTGTTATCTATATTTTTCTTTGTGTGTTGTCCTTGTTATCTCGCCTTTTCCTCGTGTGTTTGTTGCAACATTTATATGCTGATACTTTGGATCAATAGTTTAATTATTTATTTTTATTTTTATGATTGTTAATTTCTTCTCATCAACATTATGACTTGTTGAATTTTTGTATCCATGGAAGTGTTCCTTTAGTGATTTTGTGCTTTGGTCACTAAAAAGGGGACAAGTTATATGATCCTTGTATTAATAATTAACCAAAAGAGGTTCATGAGGCCTATAAGAGGTCGAGGAATCGAAATATTTCCCTGAAACTCGAAGATGGTGTCGAGCCTCTACCTTTATACTGCATATGGATCTAAGACTGGTTTTGGGTCAGCACCCTAGTTTCATTATAATTGGATCAACTGCTACGATGTTTAAAGGAACTGAGCTTGGTGAAGCTACGTTGATTGGTGCAGCTAGTTCGATGGTCACAGATCATAATACTTATACTGAAGTTACAAAAGCACCTCAGTATGGGACTTGCAAGGACTCTTACATTGAAGGACCAACAACTAGCTATGATGCTTCTAGGCATCAATATGGTACTAGTTCTAGTACCTAATTCATAATTGACGTATAAGGAACGTAATTTTCCTTTGGCACGCACTTAACCAAGTTTGCTTCATTAATGGTGCAGCAAGGATAAAGATGGTCAAGAGAAAATTCATGCAATTGCTTTGTTGGATCTCTGAATATTGAGGTGCATGGCACCAATATTACTAATAGAAGGTAGACAATTTACAAAATTTTGACTTTATTGTCAAAATTGCAATTTTCCATGACACAATTAAAAATGACTAACATAAATGACTAATTCATATTCTTCTAGCTAGTCATTTTTTATGTCGTGACTAAATTAGTCACTTATGTTAGTCATTTTTAACTCTGTCACTTATTATCTAGTCATATTTGTTAATTGGTGACTAAATTAGTCGTTTATAGTTGGGTTAATCAAAATTGCTCATATTTAGTAGTAAATCACTTGAAAACCTGTGGTGACTAGAATTTTTAGTCACGTAGTAGCTAATTCCTCATTTTGTACTAGTGTTTGACTAGAGGCTTTATGCATCTTTTGAAGAAGGACACTACCTTTTGTTGGGATGAGCGAGCCCAGGAGTCCTTCGATTCACTTAAGCAAGCGTTAGCATCGGCCTCGGTGATTAGTCCACCCGACTATAGCTGTGATTTTCTTCTTTAAGTGGCCCCATCTATGGAGATGATTGGTATGGTTTTGGTTCAAGAGGATGAGTAGCTCCAAGAGCATGTCATATATTATCTTATCTGGAACCTTACAGATGCGAAAATCCATTATTCCCATGTGGAGAAGCTTGCCTTAGCTACCGTTCATGTGGTTCAAATATTTAGACACTATATTCTCCTTCGCCAGACCTTGGTGGTTTCCCATGTCAATCCATTTCAGTTCATCCTCACTAGAAGGATGATAGGGGGGAAGTATAATAAATGGATTGTCATCTTGCAAGAATTCGATCTCGAGTTTGTTTGGGCAAAATCAAAGAAATCATTGATTTTTGCGGAGCTTATATCTGATTTCCCCAGTAAGGAGGAGGAGAAGGCTTGTGAAGATACGTTTGTCGATGAGCACATATTCTTGATCTCAACTTTGGATCCATGGTATGGGGATATTATCATATATTTACAAACATTGAAGGTCCCTACTCACCTTTCATAGGATGAACGATGACGATTATGTCATATATCCAAGAATTACCTCATATTGGATAACACATTGTACCATCGTGGGGAAGATTCCATTTTACGTCATTGTTTAACTCATGAAGAGGTTGATCTTGTGCTGAATGATTGCCATGGAGGAGCATGTGGTGGTCATTTATCTGGTATTTCTACAGCCCAAAAAATCTTGAGAGCGGGTTATTTCTGGCCATCGATCTTTAAAGATTGTGTCAATTTGGTCAAGAAGTGCCACCCTTGCTAGGTGTTTTGCACGTAATATGCGCTCACGTCCTGTCCCGTTACATCACATTATCACTGTCAGTCCCTTCACTAAGTGGGGGATTGATTTCATGGATTGTAACCCAGCTTTAGCTGGGGGGCATCATCATATTATCGTGGCTGTTGACTACTTCACGAAATGGGCTGAGGCTATGCCCATGATTAAATCTGACGGCAAGACAGCCACACATTTTGTATTCAACCAGATTATTACTCAGTTTGGTATTCCGAAAGAGCTTGTCACTGACCATTGTTAGGATTATTAATCCTCCCTTGTCCAAATTTGGTCATATGTCTAAATCGGAAGTCATGTCTAAATCGGGATTCCATCCAGTCTATTTATAGTCATTAATACCATTAAGTCCACTTGACCTAATTGGGGCACATGTTTTAGTTACTAAGTGTGGGGAACACTAATTGAGGCTCACTGCCACTGATTGCACTTGATTGCATCAGTTTAGGAGCCTCCTAGACCAATCCATACAATTTAGGAAGCCACTGGGAGTGCCAAAACCAACCAATGTCAGTTCACTTCAGTTAATGACTAGTCAAGCTAATTTAGGAGTCAGTTACATTCAATTCTAGTCCTCTACATTCAGTTAGCGCTAGGTTTACTTGACTGAACACATGTGGGGCGCATTTCTCACCTACCACTGTTATTTAACCTTAGTCAACACTGAATGTAACACTTGATTTATGTTTTAGAGCTTTGATGAACTCTGGTTATGGTTTAGAAAAGATTAGTTAACTATTGAGTCCTCTGATAGTGATTTAGACAAGGTCTTGGTTACCTACAGTCAAGTAGAGTCTAACCAATTCAAAATTCCTCATGTGGATTTGAATTGCTCGTGGCTATTAAATCCATTGTACTTCATTGTAATTATCTATCTAATTACTCTTTGATTAATGAAAAGCATTCACAATTGCAAGCCATTTTTGCACTGTTTCATTCTTCAATAACTGAGTAAATTGTGTGATCTATAATGTGAGTTGTGTGTTTGTCCATAGATCTATGTGCTCAATTTAATATGGTATTAGAGCCTCGGCGGACAAGGCATTTCTCCTCCTTAGATCTCCTACTGGATCATTTTTTTTTGTTTTGCAGGTACAACT
The DNA here is from genome assembly GCA_001517045.1 of Pseudotsuga menziesii. Taxonomy (NCBI): domain Eukaryota; kingdom Viridiplantae; phylum Streptophyta; class Pinopsida; order Pinales; family Pinaceae; genus Pseudotsuga; species Pseudotsuga menziesii. Next base: position 535,158 of record LPNX010727783.1, read on the forward strand.
TCGAAATGATTTCATCTTTGATGAGACAAGGTCTCTGTCGGGTGTCTATTGGGCTCGGTAAAGAGTGGTTTAGCAAGATTAACTGGATGAATAAAAGTTCTGGAGATTTTGGAACATCCAGCACCATAAGCATCCTTGATCCAAAAATCTTGGCCTCCACTCTCTCTGATGAAGTTGTTCAAGATAAAGAAGAAGCAAAAGCTTCTACACAGTCAATTCGAATTGAAGACAGTCTCCATGCAGTGACTCCTTCTCTTGATGCTCCAGAAGTTCATGAGATATCTGATATCTCATCTTCTCATATTTCTGAAATAGAAGAAGACATTTGAATCTTTGATATTGAAGAAAAATTCTGCTGCACTTCCATGCAAACATTCACCGATGATTTTCCTTTAAATTCTATGCAAAATTTACTAGTAATTGCTTCTGAAAGTGAAGAGAAATTTGATTTTTCTCCCTCTAATGTTTCTGCTGGTGTGAAAATATGTGATACCTTGGATATTTTGGAAGAAATATCAGATTACCAGATTGATCCATTCGCTCCCTATGATTTATATTTTCCAGCAAATTCCTGCAGGATTGCATGCACCAAAATTCAGAATTTTGAAGAAGAAGAAAGTTGTGCATCCACCGTCTCGGTTAACCATTTATTTGAATCTGATATTAATATTATTGGATCTGATATGATATTATTTATATATGATCTGATATTTCTTGGTTTAATATATCAAATTCATAATCTTTCAGTACCACTTGTAGTTGTTCTCATCAACGGTGTGAAGAAACAAGTACCGCAAGTCTCCTACAAAACTGCTGCCGGGGATTTGATTTCATTTCACAGTTTTGGATCTGTTTTGAACCTATTTAGATATTATTTACTTTCTGATCTGATATTATTGGTACATATTTTAAAATCCAAAATCCTTCAGTCATGCTTGTAGCTACTCTCACCAATTCCGGTGTGAAAAATCAAGTACCGCACTTTCTCTTCAAAACTGCTGATGGGGATTTGGTGTTAGTTTCCTCATATGAGGTTGTTGATATTTTATTATGTGATTCAATATATATTTCAGAAGATATATTAGACTATGGATCTCAATCATTCACTCTCAACAGTGCCAGTGCTTCTTTACCATTGATCACATGCTCATCTCCTCACAGAACTAGTAAAGAGGAAGATTTTCTGTATCCACTTGGACACCTGCTCCTAACACTTGGGGCTGTTCTTACCAATCATAGTTTTCTGTTCATGGATGAAACATATCAGTTTCTTGAGTGTTCCTCACATTCTCTGAATTCTCAAGAACATTTTCTCACTTTTCAGTTGACTTCAGTTGCTCTACATGGGTCCAGTCTTCTTATGGCAGCTGTCTATATTTCTGATTTAGTTGAGCATATCATTCTTCTTCCAAAGAGGAAGATTCCTCCAGACATAATCATTGAGAGGTTAACATGCCAGGCCCCAGGATACCTATGCACAGAAGAACCAGATTGATCCTGATTCTACCTTCTTAATTAGAGGGGGGGATTTTTTCCCATGTGGTTTTTCCCCAGCACCTTGTTTTTGAGCAGTTACTTTACTTTACTTGATGTAATGGGTGACCTATGGTCTTAGTTACCAGGGCCCACATTTTTTGGAATTTAGGATTTAGGGGGGTTGTTAGGATTATTAATCCTCTCTTGTCCAAATTTGGTCATATGTCTAAATCGGGAGTCCATCCAGTCTATTTATAGTCACTAACACCATTGATTCCACTTGACCTAATTGGGGCACATGTTTCAGTTACTAAAGTGTGTGGAACACTAATTGAGGCTCACTGCCACTGATTGCACTTGATTGCATCAGTTTAGGAGCCTCCTAGACCAATCCCTACAATTTAGGAAGCCACTGGGAGTGCCGAAACCAACCAAGGTCAGTTCACTTCAGTTAATGACTAGTCAAGCTAAGTTAGGAGTTAATTACATTCAGTCCTAGTCCTCTACATTCAGTTAGCGCTAGGTTTACTTGACTGAACACATGTGGGGCACATTTCTCACCTACCACTATCATTTAACCTTAGTCAACACTGAATGTAACACTTGAGTTATGTTTTAGAGCTCCGATGAACTCCGGTTATGGTTTAGACAAGGTCAGTTAACTATTGAGTCCTCCGATAGTGATTTAGACAAGGTCTTGGTTACCTATAGTCAAGTATATTCTAAGCAATTCGAACTTCCTCATGTGGATTCAAATTGCTTGTGGCTATTAAATCCATTGTACTTCATTGTAATTATCTATCTAATTACTCTTTGATTAATGAAAAGCATTCATAGCTGCAAGCCATTTTTGCACTATTTCATTCTTCAATAACTGAGTAAATTGTGTGATCTATCATGTGAGTTGTGTGTTTGTCCACAGATCTATGTGCTCAATTTAATAACCATGGAAGAAAATTTCAGAATTGAATGATGGAAGAGTTGGCCTCGAAGTTAGGGTATAAGTAGGAGCATTCTTCTTCTTATTACCCTCAAGCAAATGGATAGGTTGAAGCAATGAACAAATCACTCAAGTCTATTCTCCAAAGAACTGTCACACAAAGCAAGACCAATTGGAATATCATGTTATATCCTACTTTGTGGGCTTATAGGACCACGGTTAAGGCTACCACCAGTTTTTCTCCATATTAGCTTGTACATGGGGTGGAGTCTGTATTATCGGTTGAGTGCGAAATCCCTTCTTTGAATCTAGCCATAGAGCTCTTACTAGACACTTCCCCATTGGAGGAATGTTTGGTCCATTTGGAGCAGCTTGATGAGTAGCGCCAAGATGCTTTAGTGGCTCTAAAAGTGAATAAGCGTCACGTTAAGGTCCAATATGATAAATCTGCCCATCCAAGGAAGTTTAGTGAAGGAGATTTGGTCCTTTTGTGGGACCAAGCTAAAGAACCCTTGGGGACAAGAAAATTCAACCCCATGTGGCATGGTCCTTATGTGGTTAAACATGTGTTAGAGAAGGGCACTTATGAGCTAGTAGATTAAGAAGGGATGGCCTTAGTAGAGCCTAGAAATGGGCTCTATCTTAAAAATTACTATGCATGATTTTCAGCCAGGGCTGACTATTGTATATTATTGTACAACATTTTGCATAGTTAGGTTTTTATTATGGTGATCAGGTTTGTTGATTAGCTTTCGTTTCTTATGGCATATGTCAATGGATTCTTCCATCTATATAGGATTCGCGGATGGTGCAAGCCATCACACTCAACACTTAGCCTCTGTTGCTTGGGTGATTTATACTCCTACGGGTCAGGTATTGTCTTCAGGAGGCGTATGTTTACAGCCCTCTTCAAACAATGTTGCTGAATATAGTGCCGTTATCAAGCTTCTATGGGATTCCATTTCACATGGTGTTCTATCTCTTGAGGTACGTCTTGATTCGTACTTAGTAGCGTGACAGCCTAATGGCTTGTATCATGTTAGAGATCCAACATTATTATGGAGATTCTTACATGTGAGATTGTTAGAACGTAAATTTGACAAAACATAACATACATACATGTTTCAAGAATTTATAATCAAGTTGCTGACTCATATGCTAACTACATGTTAGATTGACATTTGTTTCATAGACAATAATCTCATCACAAACATACATTTTTACACATGTAAATAAATAAACCGTTTATCATAAAAGTTTTTCATTAAACATCCAAAATGTGATAATACATAGTATCATAATACAAAAATGGGGCTTTTGAGCCACCAAAATATAAATACATGATAGTAAAAAATGTATCACTCCCGGGTATCTAAGCCTGGGGAGGAGGAGGGGGGTTTTGATCGTGGAATGTCAGCACGGCTCTAGATAGCCATCGAAACAATCGCACCCATGCTCATGGCACACCAACCACCTAACCCTGCATGGCCTTAGGTAGGTCCTCGACCTATGCCATGGGTACCCTGTGTGTCAGCCGCACAAAGTTGGTATGAATGCTTTGGAGCATCCGCTCCGCATCCATACCTGTAATGTCATCTCCTCTTCCCCTCCATCTATGATGAGGGAAGCCCTCAAGACACCATTGTCCTACATCTGCATACTTATGATAGGATGTCACTATGTCTTGTCACACAAAAACATGTCTTTTGAGTCCATATATCAAAAAACACAAAAAAAATTAAATAATTTACAAAACTTAAAAAGAGGGTTGGGATTCGTTACCAATGTCACCGTATGTCAATCCTAGTGGTAGTGGCATGTTGGGGTCTCCCCAAAAATCTATCCCCGCATAGGCGTAGTCATCAATGACCGGTAATCAGACGATGGACTACTATGTTCGATCTCGACACCTCTATTCACATAGTAGGACATGTACTCATAGTGGTTTGTGTAGAAGACCTTCTAGACTGGTGGCATCTCTTATATGCTACCTCCATGATTGTACCAGTGTTCATGATATTTCACCTCTCATGACTTGATTCCAGTATATGTTAGACATTTCCAGCCATTATGGAGATCTTGATTCATTATATATCATCAGTCTTCATGGAGATCATGATCCTTTATATATCTTCATCATGGAGATTCTAATCTATTTATATTTTATGTGGAGATGACCACATATGTCATATTGTATCATGCCTATTCATGGCCATTGTACTCTTATCTATCCGGGACTGCTATATGTATTTGCAGTTATGTGCAGATTTGTATCATTGTATAGTGTTGATTGGATGGTTGGTTCTTCCACTCGGTTCTTCATCACTTCACTTCTGGGATGGAATTATAATGTATTTCAGCCATCGTATGACCCCTTTGAGCTCACACATTAGGGGGCATCTGTTATAGATGATTTTACCACACATGGTAAATCACATTTTCATGGCCTTCCCTGTCCCTCTACAGACTCCTTAGACCCCATGGACCATTTTTGTACTTTTAATGTTTCCAAAAGCATCCCTAAAAACATGAAAAAATTGCCATACACAACTTTTAAACCCTTTCTTGCGTATATATGCGGGTTTGACCCCTAAAACCACGTACATCAGGATGTGTGCAAAAGGCCAAATTCTTTTGGAGTTTTCCTTGATGTGGATCTGACTCACTTGTCTCATGGCCTTCCATATGCCTTGAGATCGCTTGGAATCGACCTTTCATTACCCCATTGAAGAGTTATATAAGGAACCATTTGGATACATTGAAGTCATGAGGAATTGAGAGCAAGAAAAATATAGTCCATTGTTGCTAGAGCTTATACTTGAGTCTGCATCCCTTTGTCCCTTGGAGCACTTTTGTGTTCTTCCCAAGATTTCCCTTTGCTTGTGAGCTTCCTATCGAGAGATGGAGGATTGAAGTGGAGGACTTAGTTTCTCTGATTCAAAAACATGCCAACAGAGGTTGTCTCTATTTTAATCTATGTTTTATATTAATAGAAATATCTTTTCTTGTCCAATAATGTGTATTTAAATGAATATTTGATCCATGGATGATTTCAAATGCTTATATGTTATTGATTATATATGCTAGAGTAGGTGTAACACAATTATCTATAGCATGCTTGTCTTGTTTATTGAATTTTGAAGAAGAAATTTATCAATTCAAGCTAGAGTTGGAAAGTTCAACGGGGATCTATATCAACCGTCCAGAATAAGGTACGAATCGATATCCTTTAGTGTTAGATATTTGGTTTCTCATGCATATAGGAAAGGATTTATTTCTAGAGTTAAGCTGTCTATTGTGGTACCCTAAGCCATAGGAAGTTCTCTCTGTAACATGAAGCTTCTGCAATCAGGAATAGGAAAATTTCAAGTATTTTCTCATCAAACTTTAGTACCACCAAATGTTTTCTACATGGAACTTTCCCACAACACATGCCTTTTTTCAACATTTTTCTGGCTATGGCAATTTCTAAGGAACTTTTACAAGTAAGAACAACTAAGGTATTTAGTTTATTAACCTCACTAATCACTCAGAGGTCAATGCAGTCCAAAGATATCCTTACATCATTCAAAGCTATAGAGTACTTAACTCATGTTGAGAACTACATGGAAATCACACAACATTACAATTAACTTGTGAACAAAGTTACTTAAGTATGGAGATACTCATATTTTAAAATTGGTAGGCTTGAGAAGATTCACCACCCATCCATAGGCATTCCTATTTAAAGGCTACTCCTGAGCCAAGGTCCGACTTGATAGGCATACGCTGACACCAAGTTTCCCACATTCAAGACAACTTCTCTGGCCACTCACCAAGACATTGTATTCAACTATAGTACTGCCTCATTGGCTCACTATTTGATACAAAGAAAGTTGAGTCAAAACAGTGCGATATCTACAAGGAGATTACTACTACCGTAGTTGCTATGTACTTTATAGCCTCCATACACAATTCTGGTCTAGAACCCCAGAGTTCTGGGCCAAATTTAAACCTTACATATAGTTCTAGGTGTTCTTGATATTTCCAACCCTTGCATAGACTTCTGGACTCTTTTTACTATTTAATGTCCTAACATACATTTCCAAGCTCTCTTAGTGTTTCCAGCCCTCACTCAGTTCCAACCTCTCTTAATTGCATTGTAGCAGTAAGCTTCCTGAATCTGTCTTTCACTACCATCCCTCTTGGTGATGCATAAATATAAATCAGTCCTACACAAAAAATGTACCAATGATGCACCCAACACAGTTGTAGGTGTGCTCACACAGAGTTAAGTTGCATGCACCAACACAAACCGTTGGCTTGTTGAACCAATACCACTCTTCTCGCTTATATTCGTACATTGATCCTATGGCTCCATCCTTGAAACATACAATGGATAGAAATGGTAATATCAAGTTAGAAACCACAGTAATAGAATTAGCAGGGTGATAACATCAACATTTTTTTTTAAATAGACACCTTCGTCGCTATACTCAGCTCTACTCTTTGTCCCTTGTTCTGCAACATAATTCAAAAGAAAATAATGAGAAGAATTAATGCATAGAATGGACACATCCATGAACATTCTTCGATGCACCTTCCAGGGGCCCAGGCTCATCTCATCATTCACATTTTTTTGAGAACGTTACAACCCTAGACAACCTGAACTTCAAAATATATGTTGATGTTGGTGAGTAACTTTGTTGAGGTAATAATCAAAGGTGAAGCTCAAGGTAATGTTGGAAGAATATGAAAATAATTGTTTTTGTTAAAATATTTCCTAGTTACATTCTATTCAGATTTGCGTAACACATAACCAACTTCAGGAATTTTGAGGAGACGCTTGGAAATAATACCCAGCAATTGAGCATATGATAGGAGCCCATATATTAATGAGGCTTCAAGTATTACAGAGCCACAGTAGGGTTGATAGAGGGATAAATTTTTTGCATTGTTAATTGATCCACCAATGCTGCATGAGTGCAAGGGTGTAGAAAGAAGGGAATGTGTTGGATTTCTTGAGGTTTATGAACTATTGAACTGGAACGAGGGACTAGTTAACTGAATTACAAACATATATCCATACATCCTCTACATTTTTCATCTCTATCATCTCTTCATGGGGTGAAGAAGATATCTATTAAAGAATGATATGCACAAATCCAATGCCATATTTTAGTGCATTAAGTTTGTTGTGAAGATATATCTCTATGTAAAAGAAAATTTGGGCAAAATGAACCATTGCATCTATTACCAGTATTGTTGTTGCCAATAATTTTCCTTTCTGGCGGTGTCAAGCACGTTAAGGATATATATTTTAATTCCAACCTCATTTGTGAATTCCTTGGATGACTATTGTCTAGAGCTACCTTTACTCCTCGAAGAGTTGCTGCACATCCCTATCTTGTATCTACATAGATTGGATCTTTTTCTGTGCATTGGATTGTGTGGATCACTGCAATTGCTGCATATGCTTCTTAATGGAATGGTTATTGACTCATCCAAACAATCCCTTGCAAGAATATGATGAACTTTCTTGAGTGTAAGCTCTATTATTGGGAAGTACTGAATCTTCAGGTAAGGAAGGGATGGCTACAAGACAAAAGGATATTGACTAGGAAGAGGATTTGGTACAAGTTCCTTCTATTGATGAGATATTTTCCACTTGCATTAAGTTACTCACTAATGCTTAGGAATATATATCTTTTTCTTTGAAGGACTTTCCACTAGCATCATGCACTCAAAACGATGGTCAAGCAAGAACCAAAGTTATATAATTTCTTGTAGAACAATTGAAATATTGTAATTGGGATCTTGGAAAGGATAATAGCATGGTGTCCTTGCCATCTCATGTTTTGGATCTAATTTACATGAATATAATACAACTTGTGAAATTGTTGTTGACAATGGTCTTATTAATGTTTTGTTGGATATCTTGTCTAGTTTTTACCTGGATCCATCAAAAAGTGACAGCCTTCTAGATTTTAAGTATGTGATCCCCATGCTACTAGTTGTTGATAGTTTTCTATAGTTGAAGCAAAAATTTGATTCTAATATTATGATATTTAAGAAATCCAAGAAAAGAGACGGCGACGTTGAAAATAATGAGAACTTAGAGTCTAATCATCAAAATCGTACAAAGAACATGTTGGTTGTGCCTAAAGGGTAAGGGTACATAACTCTTGAAGAATAGAAAAAAACTCTTAACATAGTCTGCAACTTCATTCAGATGAATCTTACCTCAACTGTTGTACACACTCTTTTCCAACTATGTGAAAGGCTAAAGAGGGTGCAATAGGCCATATCATTGTGCTTCCTTGAAAGTGGTGGATTGGTTTCTTTTCTCATCTTTCTTACTAGTTGCTTATTTTCAGGGTTTAACAGTGTTGCATCAACTATTGTTTGTCATATTCTGAAGGATCCTCCTATGCTTTAGGAAGCTATGGAGTCAGAAATTTGACAAGATATTGTAGCTGATTTAAATCAAAATATAAGTGGAAGGTTGAGTCCTCCTACTTTGATCTCAAACTTAGCTCATGTTATCTCAAACTTATCTTGGTTGAGCTGAAGGTGATTTTCTGTTTGATCCATTTCATGTGATCCCTATTGAAAAATGTTTTGGGGAAAATTGACGATAGGGAAGTACTACCTCTCTCTATAATATATAGGAAGGATTGATGATTCTGGAATTAAATTTAAACATTCACTTCTCATTAGACCATCTACCCCATTTAGATCAGTTTTTCCTTGAGTAATATGTAATTTTTAAAATTTATGGTCATTGAACATCTGCTAGATTATTAAAAAAAAATATTGGATTCAAACTTTAGAATTCATAGTTTAAGGACCTATATAATGTAATGTGTATATGATTGTAGAGAATGATAGGGTTGTAGCATAGAGTAATATTGAAAGTACTTCACCTCCATCCCATTTGGATTCTATTTACTTAACACTTTGAAGTGGGAAACCAATAAATTGTTTGAGTAGTTGGGTTTATGATAGTTAGCAACTTAGAGGAATGAGTGGCACTACAATAGAATTAGGAATTGAGGATAATTTTTTTTCTCAGTTATAGAGGGCTCAACCAGTTGATGACACTCAATCAAATTAGGCCCATGATACTACCAGATCACAGGAAAAATGTGATGCTACTGCCTTACAAGCTGCAAATGTTGGTACCATAATGATAGAAACTTTACAATCATAGGAAAATGATATACAGAGAACCAAGGAACTTAATCAATCCCATGTTGAAGATAATAGAATCTCTCATCCTTTGTCGACCATTAGATACTCAAAGTTATTTATTGATATTTTTTACCATTATAGAGGACTCTGTAAGTTAGGTTCCCAAATTCTTAAAGGGTTCTAGCTCAATGGAAGAGTGCCTTCCATTAAACAAGTGAGCCAGTTATCACTTAACCAGCCTCGATTGGGACAAGCCACAACTTTGTATCATCCTACCGAATTGGTGAGTGTGCTTTCATTGCAAACGTCAAACCCAAAAGGCAACTAGCAACCTGGAAGGAATAAAAAGAAAGGAAAAAATAATCGTAAGGGTGGGAATAAAAATGAAAATGGTAATAATAATGACAAGAACACGAACAATGCTAAGGGGGACAAGCATCCTAAGCATAATGTGAAGTTTCCTTGTAAGTTGTGTAAGGACTATCACCTTACTCGCTTGTTCCCTTATATGGGGTACACCTCAAAGTTCATAGCATAGGGTCCAGCTATGTTTACTAATCCTTTACCTAATATGAACTCGAGGACCGTTGATCCTGGTAGTGCTTCTAGTGGGACTCCAAACCTGTCAAATGCCTCTAGTGGTCATGGTTGCATCAACATTGTGAATGCTACAAATGTTGTGACACATGCAAAATACTATGGTTCGTCACAATCTGACCTTCGAAAATAACCTACTCCACCCGAGATCTCTTTGAGGATTGAAAAACCTACGGATAATCCTGAAGTTTCGCCTCACATTCCTAAGGGAGTCTTGAAGCGCTTGGGGCACAATCCTAATGCTCGAGTCACCTAGAACTATTCAATTGTCAAGGATTTGGGCTAGACTCCTTGTGCGATGTCCGCATTAGAAATGCTTCAAAATTGTCCTTCACAAAGGAAGGCCTTATTGTTTTCTCTTGGGGTTGGTGATGATAGCTCTCCTTCCGTGATCAAATTTGAAACTCATGGAATCCAACCTCGCTTGCCTTAATACATGTATCTTTTGATTCATGTAGAGTCTCTCAACAACACCATCATGCATACTGTTATTGATGAAGGAGCTACCACTTCCGTGATGTCTTTGGCTTGTTGGAAGGGCTTAGGTTCTCCCACATTGTCTTAGTCTTCCAGCATGTTGACTGCTTTCAATGGAATATCGTTTCGGTCACACGGTATACTTCCTTCTCTAGGGGTCCAATTGGGAGTGAAGACTATTGTGATTGAGGTTGAATTGGTTGATGCACCCCTTGACTATAAAATTTTATTGGATTGGAATTGGATGTATAATATTCAAGTTGTAGCCTCTTCCCTATTCCGAGAGGTTTATTTTCCATTTAATGGGAATATGGTCACTATTGATAAGAATTCTTTCCAAAATCTGAGTGTGTTAGCATCATCAGGAGCTTCTATCCCTATTATCAATCATTATTAGTCAGCAACTGAGAATGTGGGTGTGGGTATGTATCCTTCTCTCATGGGAACCTTTATTTGTCCTGCACCCATTCTTATGATTGGGTCTAGTATTGGTGGGGATTTGACCTCGTAGAATTAAGTATCATTTTGCACTTTTGATAAGGATGATCCTTGGATTCTTCCTTCATCGAGTACTTCGAGTGACAATTTTATGCCTGGCATGACAAATGTGCCATTGCCTGCAACATTGGTGGCATATCAAGAAAATCTTGATCATGTTGTAGTGACTAGCTCTTCCTCTTTATAGATGAAGGAGGAGGACCCTTATTTGCTACCTGCATGGGCAGTAGATTCATCTCACTCTCAATACTCCTTGATGATGTTTTTCCATCAAATGAAGCTATTCTTGAGGCCATGTCTAGGATAGAATAGCCTTGGGAAGAGTTGCACCATAGATTGTATTTCCTTCCTAAGCTTGATCGTTTAGAGTGTGATGACTTTAGGGAAATTCTAAGAGAGAAATTTGGTATCTCTGTGGTCTCATTAAGCTCTCCTAGTCAGATTGCTAAAGGGAACATGGCTAACCTATCAACAACGATTCCTATCAACATTTATCATGATCTTGGTAGGATTGAGAACGTTTACATTGGGGCGGATTATTCCCTCGATGAGATTAAAGAGTATACCGATATTTTTAAGGAGTTTCATGATGTTTTTTCTTGTTCATATGAAGAAATTCCAGGTATAGACCCTCGTATTATCGAACATGAAATCAAAACCTATCTAGATGCAAAACCGGTTCGACAATATTTGCATGTCATGAATCCTAGGAAAGCACCCACCATTAAAGAAGAGATAGACAAATTGCTCAAAGATGGTTTTATCTATCCCATTCCGTTAATGGAGTGGGTTTCAAATCCCATTCCGGTGGATAAGAAGCAAGGAGTGATCCTAATATGCACTGATTTCCATGATTTAAATTGAACCTGTCCTAAAGATAATTTCCCTACACCATTTATTGATCAAATTTTGGATGAGGAAGTGAGGTATTTTATTTTATGGATGGATTTTTTGGATATAATCAGATACAAATTAAACCCAAGGATCAACATAAGACTGCATTTATTTGTCCTTGGGGAACCTTTGCATATTAGAAGATGCCCTTTGGCCTTAAAAATGCTGGAGCTACATTTCAGCGGGCCATGACCTTGATATTTCATGATCTTAAAAAAATTATTGAATTGTATTTGGATGATCTAGCTGCTCACTCTCATTTGAGAGTGTGTTATCCTTATCATTTGCGATTAGTGTTCAAAATATGCCATCATTATCAAGTTCGCTTAAATCCTCACAAGTTCATATTTTGCGTGAAGGTTGGTCATTTACTAGGATTCATCGTATCCAAGGAGGGTATTAGAGTTGATCCCTTGAAGGTTGAGGCAATACATCAATTATCTCCCCCGCATAACATTCGACATCTTCAATGTTTACAAGGAATGGAAAAATTCTTACGAAGGTTCATGGTCAACTTCACCAATTTGACTAAAGGCTTCATGTGTTTGTTGAAGAATGACACCTCTTTTTACTAGGATGAGAAAGCCCAGGAGTCTTTCGATGCCTTGAAGAAATCCTTAGCAGCGACCCTCATGCTTAGTCCACCAGACTATAGTCATGGATTTTTTATTTATGTGGTCGTATCTCAGGAGACGATTGGTCTGGTATTGGTTCAGGAGGATGAGGAGCTCCATGAGCATGTCATATATTATCTGAGCCAAAACTTGATTAATACGAAACTTCGTTATTCCCATGTTGAGAAGCTAGCCTTGGCCACAATTCATGTGGTTCAGCGTTTGAGACATTGCATCATCCTTCGCCAAACTTTGGCTGTAGCTCACATCAACCCATTTCAATTCGTCCTCACAAGAAGGATGATTAGGAGAAAGTATAATAAATGGATTGTGATATTTCAAGAGTTTGATCTTGATTTTGTTTCAACGAAATCGAAGAAATCATTAAACTTTGCTAATATCATATCAGATTTTCAAAATTTGGATGAAGAGGAGGTTTATGCGGATTCTTTTGTTAATAAACATATTTTCCTCATCTCAACTGCAGAACCTTGGTATGGGGATATTATCATGTATTTGCAAACATTGACGGTCCCTACTCACCTCTAACGGGATGAACGACGATGACTACGTCACGTAGCAAAGAACTACCTAATAATGGATGATACTTTGTATAGTTGTGGAGTTGATTCCATTTTATGTCATTGTTTAACTCGTGATTAGGCTGAGGTCATGCTTAATGATTTCCACGAAGGGGCGTGTGGTGGTCATTTATATGGGATTTCTACAACCCAAAAAATATTAAGAGCGGGTTATTTTTGGTCATCCATCTTTAAAGATTGTGTTAATGTGGTCAAGAAGTGCCACCCTTGCTAGGTGTTTTCCCATAATATGTGCTCAACTACCATCCCTTTGCATCCTATTGTCATCATCGGTCCCTTCACCAAGTGGGGGATTGATTTTATGGATTGCAACCCAACTTCGGTTGGGGGGCACCATCATATTATTGTGGTTGTCGATTACTTCATGAAATGGGCAGAGGCTATGTCTACAGTTAAATTCAACGATGAAACAGCCATTCATTTCATATTTAACCATATTATCACCTAGTTTGGCATTCCAAGAGAGCTTGGCACTGACCATGGTAGGAACTTTCAAAATAAAATGATGGAAGAGTTGTCTTCAAAGTTAGGATATACACAAGAGCACACCTCTTCTTGTTACCCTCAAGCGAATGGACGGGCTGAAGTAGTAAAAAAATCACTTAAGTCCATTCTCCAACAAACCATCGCACAAAGTAAGAATAATGGGCATACCATGTTGTATCATGCTTTGTGGGCCAATAGAACCATGGTCAAGACTGCCACCATTTTTTCTCCCTATCAGCTTGTGCATGGGATGGAGTTAGTATTACTGGTTGAATGTGAAATCCCTTCTTTGAAGCTAGCTATGGAGCTTTTACCAGAGACTTCCATATTGGAAGAGATTTTGGTCCACTTTGAGCAGCTTGATAAGCAGCGTCGAGATGCTTTAGTGGATCTTGAGGTTAACAAGCATCGTCTTAAGGTCTAGTATGATAAGTTTGCCGGTCCTAGGAGGTTTAGTGAAGGTGACTTGGTCCTTTTGTGGGATCAATCTAAGGAACCCTTGGGGGCAGGAATGTTTAATCCTATGTGGCATGGTCCTTACGTGGTTAAGTGTGTCTTAGAGAAAGGTGCCTATGAGCTGGTTAATTATGAAGGGACAGCCTTGGCGGAGCCTAGAAATGGGATCTATATTAAAAAATACTATGCATGATCTTCAGCCAGGGATGATTTTTGTATACTATTGTACATTTTTGCATTGCATAGTTAGATTTTCTTATGGTGATCGGGTTTGTTGATTAGCTTTCATTTTTTATGGCAGATGTCGATGGAGTCTTCCATTTACATAGGATTCGTTGATGGTGCTAGCTGCAACACTCAAAACTCAGCTTTGGCTGCTTGGGTGATTTATAATCCTATGGGTCAAGTATTTTCTTCAAGAGGCGTATGTTTATGACCTTCGTCAAACAATGTTGTTGAATATAGTGCCATCATTGAGTTATTGCATGATGACATTTCAAATGGTGTTTTTTTCCCTTGAGGTATGTCTTGATTCACAGTTAGTGGTTTCAAAACTTTATGGCTTGTATCGTGTTAGGGATCTGACATTATTACAAATATTCTTATGTGTTAGATTGCTAGAATGACAATTTGACAGTATAACATACATTCATGTTCCAAGAAATTTTAATCAAGTTGTTGATTCATATGCTAGCTATGTACTAGATTGGCATTTGTTTCATAGACCATAATCATTTCACAAACACATTTTACACATGTAAATAGAATAATAATTGATCATCATAAATATTTTTCATTAAGTTCAAAAAAGGTGACATCATAATACATAAGTGTCATATACGAAATTGGGGCTTTCAAGCCACCAAAATATACTACACAGTCATCCAAAAAATATATGCCGATGTCTCTAAGCATGAGGTGGAGGAGGGTGCTGATCATTGTACCACACCATGGCTCTAGCTAGCCAGCTAAACAATCGAACCCATTCCTGTGGTACTCCAACCACCTAGTGCTGCATGGGCTTCAGGAAAGTCGTCGACTTGCACCATGGGAACTCTCTATGTCAATCAAATGAAATTCATGTGGATGCTCTGGAGCATCTGCTTCGCATCCACACCCATGATATCATCACCCCTTCCCCTCCATCAATGACGAGGAAATCCATCTGGTCATCGTGGTCCTACATCTACATATACATGACAGAGTATCACTATGTGTATTCACACCAAAAACATGTCTTTTGATTTCATATATCAAAAAACACAAAAAAATTAAATAATTCAAAAATTAAAAGTGGGTTTGGGATTCATTACCTATGTCTCCGTAAGCCACTCTTGGTGGTAGGGGAATGTCTAGGTCTCTATGAAAGTTGATCCCGCATAGGGATAGTCACCTATGGCAATGAGTTGTCTCTGCCACCATGGAAAGAACTCTGTTGGGTAGGGGTTAGCCACCCTTCCACCTCCCAGTATGCACATGAAATTCACCCAGCGTTGTTGAACCATATCCCGGACTCCATGTTGAGCAATGTCTACACTAGGGCTTATCCCTGGCACCCGCTCAAAAAATAATGTGCTCAATATGCTTCCAAACCCAAAGTTCTGTACCCTACCCATCTTGCAGCAACTAAGTTGTTGTTTCATGTTGCTCAGCAGCATAGTACTCTAGTTATATATCATAGGCCGCATACACTCTACTGCATAGAACATTAGTGGCCTTGAGGCCTGGTGGAGTGATGCCAAACCTGCGATCCTACCTAATGCCAATAGTATGGCTTTTATCCCCAGAATATGAACCACATTTGTCAGGATTTGACTCTCAACCTTCTCTGTATCAGGAAGGCAGTACCCAGCTATGTAGTCCTGTATAGTCAGCCCGCCTCCTAGCCCAGGAGATCGGAGGTTCACCACTTCCCCTCGTTGGGACAAACTTGTGATAAAGTATATGTTATCAACCTCAATACTGAGTGACATCCCATCTATCTGAAAGGTCTTAGACTCTGGATCCCAATAATGTACTAGTAGCTGGAGTAGTCTTGGATTTTTTCTCAAGCTATAAAGGCACCAAAATATGTATAGCTCGCATGCCTGTAATGTTTGTTGAGCCATGAGGTCAGCCTGAAAAGCTTCCTCAAAATCACCATGTTCCCTCTCTCTGGATTATAGTACCATCATGCACATAAATCACAAATTTTGGTCATTATTTTCCCATTAAAACCATGTTCGCATCCCTATACGCGACTGTCTGTAAAACAACTGCGTATGTATGCGGATTTCATGGAATTTTTCGTGTATAGCTATCCCTATACATGGAAAAATGCTAGATATACGCGTGGGCCAAAACGCCCAACTTGGGATGGCCTTAAAATATAAATTGAGAGTGAAAATTTAAAAATTTTACATAAAAATGAAGGGGAGGGGCAAGGGAATTTACCTGGATCAAACGTGGAGTGATTCCTCTGGATGATGCTCCCTGAATTTGCTTCTGAAGTTCTGGACTGAAATGCACTATGGTGGGTGGAAATTCAAAATGGTATGAAAAATTTTAATTTTTACTATTTTATAGAAAAATTTTGAAATTTTTACCCACTTCCTATAGTTTTTTACTGTTTCTGACCATTTTGGACCATTTGAACTAATTTGATGTTGTAGGAGCCCATTTTGAGTGTTGTTTGACCATTTCTTCGACCCGTTCCTGCCTATTTCAGGTATTATGTCTAAACCAACATAAAGGTTAGGATTTCACATTCGATTGCATTTTTCATGGCCTTATGACCGTTTCATCTTAACCCTAGGTATGAACCCATTCCATCTTGTCACAGAACCTTCATGTTTCTTTTAGAACTGACATTATGCGAATGGTAGATATTTCCAATACATGGGTACCCTAGTTAGATTTTGTATTGCATTTGGTGCCCATGTTGACATTCCTCCTTTAGGGTGTGGGAGTCATTTGTATAGTATCGCCATGTCTTTGAGAAAGAGCCTCATACTCCTCTTGAAATTTATGTCGGCCATTCCCCCAAGAATCCCTTGTATATGTCAAGTTATAATTGCATTATCATGATTTTTGCTTTCCTTATTGAGCCTTATGCCAGCTTCCTGACTTTGATTATCAGCCATATAGCCCGAGTTTTTCTCATGTATAGACAAGAAGAGCCTTTTTACATATCTTTTGCAGCTTGAGTCCCCATTTTCTATCGGGAGGGGACCTTCCCCCAACTGTCATTATCCTAGACATATTTCCTTGAATTAAGCATAGGTATGTTATGTTGCTTGGAACTAGTTTGCTTGTCCCCTGACACTCGTCTCCTCGTAGATTTGTAACTATAAAGCACTTTTATTTTTTTTCAAGATTTTCAAAATATCTGAAAAATTCCCAAAAAAATTAAAAAACCAAAAATCAAGACAGGAAAAGATGTTATCTTTGGAAGCAATCAAGTTGTGTCGCGTTCGAACAGAGCACTATATATCACATCCGTTGGTTGGGTTGTTAGTTTGACTTTAGGATTTGTACTCATTACTCTAAGTTTATCTCCACCGACTAGTTAATCTTCCAGTCCCTATGGAGCCTCTGTTGATGTCTCTTGCATCACAGAGATGTCCCAGTTTTCATATTGAGTCCATGCTTCCTACCTTTAGTCACCATTTACCTTTATGCTCTTGTTCAAAGGAAGTTGAAGCCTGAGTCAGCCATTCCTTAGTTATCTTGACTTTTCATGTCGGTCATTCTTGGTACTACTAGTTTGTGCACATCTTGTTTGAGTTCATCCAAATTATATAGCATTGCTAAGTACCTCGTGTTGGTTGCTGGGGAATGCCTTAATTCTCTCCTTCCAGTGGATTCCATCCCATCGACTTCAAATCATTTATTCTGGGATAGGAGTCTAGATTCATTTGAGTTCCTTGAGACTTACAGTCATCAGTGGTAGGTTCTCTTTCCATCGAAAACTTTTCGAATACATCAATGTCCCCTCATCGATGGATTATTCCAATTGTTTGACCTCAACACATCTATTCACACTTGTTGGATTGCACTATGTACCTTGATTCCCATTTTCATTATTGGTGGGTGATCTCACATCTATTAATGGTATACATCAATGATCAGTAATCAGATGATGGACTACTATGTTCAACCTAGACACCTCTATTCACATAGTAGGACATGTAGTCATAGAGGTTTGTGTAGAAGACCATCCTTCTTGGTGGCATTCCACATATTCTACCTCCTTGATCATGCTAGTGTTCATGAGATTTCAGCTCTCATGATTTGATTCTAGTGTATGTTAGATATCTTCAGCCATTATGGATATCTTGATCCATTGTATCTCTTTAGCTTCTATGGAGATCCAGATCCATTATATATCTTCATCATGAAGATTCTAATATATTATATATTGTATGTGGCGATGACCACACATGTCACATTTTGTATATCATGCCTATTCATGGCCATTGTATGCTTATGTATCCGAGACTGCTATATGTATTTGCAATCACATGTAGAGATTGATTATTGTAATATACTGATGGATGGCTAGTTCTTCCACCTTTTTTTTCATCACTCCATTTCTGGGATGGGTTTTATAATGTATTTCAACCATCATCTTACCCCTCTGACCTCACACATTAGGGGGAATATGTCATAGCTGATTTTACCACACATGGTTGATCACATATTTATGGCCTTCCTTGTCCCTTTGCGAACTCTTTAGACCCCATGGACTGATATTATACTTTGATGTTTCCAAATTCATCCCTAAAATCCCCTGTTTATTTCTGGATGCAACTTTTAAACCAATACTCACGTGTACATGTGAATTTTGACCTCAAACCCGCATACATCAAGATGTGTGCATAAATCCAAACAATTTTGGATTTTTCCTTGGATGAGTCTGAATATCCTGACTCTTAGCCTTCCATATGCCTTGATATCGCTCGGATTCGACCCTCCATTACCCCTTTGGAGTGCTATATATGGAACCCCTTGGATACATTGAGGAGGAGGAATTGAAGAGCAATGAAACTATAGTCCATTGTTGCCATAGCTTGCATATACTTGAGTCTAAATCCCTTTGTCCCTTTGGAGTACTTTGTGTTCTTCCCAAGATTTTCTTTTCTTGTGAGCTTGCTATCGAGAGATATAGGAATTAGGTGGTGGAAGCCCAGGTGGAGGAATCGGCTTCCCCTGTTCGTAGACCTGCCGACAGAGGTTGTCACTTGTGTAATCTCTACTTTGATTAATAGAAATATATTTTCCTGTCCAATAATGTGCATTTGAATGTGAATATTGAATCCATGGATATGTTTATCTTCTTATACATTGTTGATTATGTTAGCACTCAGAATGTACCCAGGTTGTAAAAGGCACACCCCGAGGTAACAGCAAAACCACTTTAGGAAGATATTGATATTCTCTCCCTGAGAGGGATCTCTCAATATGAACTTTGCAAATTGCAAGATCAAACAGTAACAATATTTAAAAGTTTATTTGGTTGAAACAATCACATATCCATTGGGCAACGGAGTCATATACATATAAAAAGATTCCCAAATTGCATACACAGGATTTTCCAAAGGCAAGATAATCACATAATTGCAGTCATTTCATTTGTCAGGGTGAAAATAGAAGAAATGAGAGAACAACCCATCAATACAAAGCGTCTAAGATGAATTCCATATCAATTTTAGTAGAAAAGATCATATAATACCTGAAACGATGAATAGAGCATAAGCATATGAATTCTAAACATCAAACACTATGTTCCAGATACGACAGAAGAGAAACGAAATGGAGCGTTACACAGGAAAAATTACAAATCACACAGAGAAAGAAAGCACGGACTGCAATGTTAATGATACATGAATCTCTGAAAAAGAACTCTCATGCATTCATTTGGTATTAAAAAGTGAGACAGATATGTTCTCCACAAATTACTTCATCTGATGGGTTCCAACCCCCATCTCATAAAAGAGATACAAATTTATAGATCAAATAATAAGTCTGCCTCCAGCAGATCAATAACAGAATGACCGGCGTAAATTAGAGTTTGTAACTGAAATCCTACACCACTAGGAAGTTGTTACAATTCCATTCCTAACCGATCATAAAGCATGAAACAACTGGATAACAAACTTTGGTCCATCAGCTCTGAATCTTTGCTCCAGCAGCACCACGTCTTTTGCCAAATCAGCTCCGAGTCTTTGCCCCATCAACTCCATGGTATCTGCCACTTGTTCCTACGGAGGAAGAGTAAAATTTGTTTTCCCCAACCGCTCTACGGCCTTCCACTGTTCGGAACTTGGGGTGTCGCTTTCCATCATTTCCCGGATGGCTACCTCAAGCTCCATGTATGTTTCGTAGGAATTTTTAGGCAATTTGGTTCTGATAGCTGTGAACTTCTGCAGGACCTTGAAATCTTCAGTTAGCATGTCCACAATGGTTTGTCCCGACAGGATTTTCTCCAGCTCATTAAACTTTGAATGGTCCATACGAGCCCTGACAATCAGGTGATTATAATGTTCCTGCGGGAGCATTCGACCCTTTTCGTTCCAGAAGCATGGCAACCCGTCTTCGAATAGCCCTTCAAACTCTTTTTTGAAACTGTTGACCTATACCATTAATTCTTCTGATCTGTCTTGAACAATCTTCATTAACTGGTGCTTGTGAATGATTTTCTTTGCTGACAGGATTATTGAGACTCTGTCCTTTATGCCCATGTCATGCAACTTTTGATATGTTAATGAATTCAGGAAATCCAGGGTGTTTTGGGCTGTAGCGAGAGGTCTTTTCGCCATGTGCTCATTTACCACCCTCAATCTTTGCTGAGCTGAATCTATCAATCCACACAAATCATCAATATAATTAAGGTAGTGCCTAAACTTGGTAACTTCAATACTTAGGGTGTCCCAAATGATGTGCTTCGCCCCCTGAAGGGGGCCCTTCCCAATACATTTTTCTTTCAATTCATCAATCTTCTACTGTAATTGGCTCTTGTCCTGTAAGAGCTGCATTCTGCTTTCGCTTACCTTGGTTAACTCGGCTTTCACCTTTTCATTCTTGGCTTGCAATTCCTTAATAGTTTCCTCCCTTAAACTCACTTGGGACATAGACTCCAACAGGTCATCTGCAGAACAATTAGCTAATGGATTTTGGATATCTATAATAGATAAGTCGTCACTGGCAGGGGTTTGGCTTATTAGCTCATCCATAATCTCCTTTTCCACACTCTGGTTTTTCTCCATTACGGAAATTTGGGACAGCAGTTCTTCCTTCTCGGCATTCCACTTATCCTTCTCCTCTTGTAGCTCTCCAGCCTTCCCTTTGTATTCCATCATTTCCTGATGGATTTTATATTTCTCCTCCTAGAGGGATAGCAATTCTGCTGATTGGACATGTTCTGAGCCTGGCATCTTCAACCTCTTCTTCAAAACTTGTATGGCATTATCTTTCTCTTCTAACAACTTCTTTACGGCCTGGGTATTGTCTGAGCTGGCGATATCTGCTTGCAGTTTTTTCACCTGAACAACATTTGCTTTGTTTTCCACTTTATCATGTCTCAATTGGACTTCCAACTTGTCTACCAACGCTTGCAACTTATTTATCGTCATCGTGGCTTGCAACAGGTCTGAATAAAGAATGTCGCTGGTTTGCTTGTGCAACTGTATCTTGTCTGGAGTACTAATTTTGTCCAGACGGATTTCTATTTCAGACATTCTTTTATCATTCACAATGGCCATCTTGAAAGTATTCTTCTCTGCATCTCTAGCAGAAACTAGAGATGTTTTAGAACTATGCAGGTTCCTTACCCTCGGGAGCAGATTTCTCGTTTCCTCCAGGGATTGCTTCCTCTTTTCTAGGTAGCTCGCCTTGAGCTCTTCTTTTGATTTAAACAAGGGGCCGGACTCTGGACTGTTACCGTCACCTTCTGAATCTTTAAAAGAAAACTGACTGACCTGAACTGTCTTCAGGGGAACCAAAGCAGCCTTTTTGAAAACTCCGGATGCCCCTTCATCCACGATCTCGCCTCCTACGAGCAACCTCGCCTTCTTATGGGATGTTTCTTCTTCCATATCCATACTCTCGGCTTCGGCCAAACTCCTCTTGATAGCAACACTGACACCCTCTGTGATTTGGATCTTTGAACGAGATGCAGGATGTGCCTCTGTCTCATCTTTGGACTCGTCAGTGAACTGGAGCAAATTAGCTGCTTCAGCTAACCCTTCAACAGCCTGATGTTCAAACGGTTTGTTCCTGTTTGCTTGCTTTCTTAATGATATCACCTGGTGGGGGTCGTAGTTCATATTTACATCCTTAACGAAATCCATAGGTTCCATCAATCTCTCTATACATGCCAGGGCACCTTTGCCTTTAAAAATGAAAGGGCCGACCTTAAAAGGAAATTTAACATTCAAAGATTTTCGGAAAGCACCGAAGTGCTCCTCCTTTGATAAAAACCTTTGTCTCATAAACTCCAGAGCAAAAATCCTTGGAGTTAAAAAGGAAGGCAACCTATAAGGCTGACCGGTAAAGTCGTACACTCTCAAAACAGTGTAATCTTTGTACAGGAACCAGTCTCCCACCCGACCTTCGGGTGAAGACTGCATCAAATATTTCATTTCATCGAAGACCCGGGCAATTCTCCATCGAACAACATCCTGTATATTTCGGACATGATCGAATTGGCAAATTCGATCAGGTGGATTTGCTTTGGCAAATCAGAAGAGGACAGAGTACTCAAGAACTTCAATTCGGTAACATTGGAACATATCAACGTGTTAAGTGTGTTTGAAACCTAAAAAACTGGACCTTGGGAAATTCAGTCAGCTGGAGGTGGATTGCTTCGGCAAGATACTCGTCTAAATTAAGTACAGGAACTGACTGGGACTCGGGACTCAAAGAATTTACTTTTAACAGGAAACCAAGGATAACATCACCTATACGACAATCGTCATCTAGACCTAACACCTGACAAACCAAAGACATTACCAATTGCGCCTCAGTTCTGAAAATGTGTAAGGGGTAAGGTAAGGAAAGGCCTTCCAGGGACCGACCTTCCTTCAGGATACTTGACAGGAATCGAGAGCGAGCATCGGTTGGGAAACTTTGAAAAAACTCGGGAAGGACAGCTTCATTTACAGACTCACGGTTTCCAGGGTAACTTTCGGGTAAACTAAGATTTTCTCTTACTACTGAAGCATCAATTTTACACAATATCCTAGACGCGGACTGACTCACAATGACCCTCCGAGAGGAAGAATAATTTACCGCGCACCATTCGGCAAATTCAGGGAAGTGGAGGGTTTTATCCAGGGAGAAAAAGTATAAAAAGGACTTGCACACATTCAGAACATCATTTCCCTGCAAAAAATAAGACCATAACCTTTCTTTGCTGCCAGACACACTTCCTGTAGACAAGAAAGGGTCGCAGACACCTCTGTGTCTATCTACCAAGAATTCTTCCCTTTCATCCGGGATTCGACCAGACACAGAAGCTTCGCTCTGTTGGTCCATTTCTCAATTTATAATAATAATTAGGTGAAGAAGTTACAGGATCAAGGTCCTACCTGGCTCACTGTGAAGGCACGTGTTCGGAGCGTGTCTGGTACTGACAACTGGAAGCGCCCAAATCGACAGGTCCTTTTTGCCGGGTCCCGAGCAATAAAATAATCGCAGAAGAGGTCAATTATGCCTTTATAGGACCGCCCCAACTAGACACGTGGGAAGCATTTATTTCTGCAACCACTACTTATCACTAACAGTCGTGCATCTTTCTCCTACGGGCTCATTTCCGACCTTTGATCTCTTTTGTGCAAATTTCTGGCCTTCGTATCGTACACCACGTGTCCTTTTCCGTCGAGCATCTTGGCTCTAAGCACCATGTAAGTTTCCATTCCGGGGTGGCTCGTGGCCGTCGATGTGACGTACTTCCACCCCTCACCATTGGATTAAACGCCACATCCCACATTCCGCTGAGCCGTCTGACCTTAACTACCGTGCAACTCTGGGTCCCGGACACATCCACAGCCGTTGATCTGAGCTTCCTTTACGAGTGGGCCGTTGGATCATGTGGCGCCCACTCAATTCCACTGGGATTCTTTGCTTTATCCATCGGGCAACTTAGATCAACGGAATCACTCTCCGCCGTTGATGTGATCTGCCTTCAGCTCCATGCCGTCGGATCAAGCACCACGTACCCGAGTCCGCCGGGCAATCCAGGATTATACTCTGCGCCTGTTCCTCCTCCGGAATTCTTTCCAGTCGTTGATGGGATTGCCCAGTGCTTGTCAACCGTCCGATCATGTGACACGTACCACATTCCGCTGAGCGATGTGAGTTTATCCGGTGCGCAAGTTTCCATCCCGGAATCATTGTTAGCCGTAGATCTATTACCCTATGATCTCCAACTGTTGGATCGAGCAGCCAATAATGGGTTCCGCTGGGTGGCTCGAAGGTTATCCTGCGTGCATGTTCCGGCTGCGGAATCAATCCTAGCCGCCGATGTGATCCGATTTCGTCCCTTCACCGTCGGATCGAGGGGAATATCTGTGATTCCGCCAGCTCCCATTTCTTTAACTAACTTGCGCTTTCTCCCTGTGGATTTGTTCTGAACCGCAGATCGTCCCTGGATCAATTTGTAACCCTTGATTTTGCGCAGGGGGCTAAAGGCCCGAACTTCTGCTATCCTCCTCGCATGTTTTGAAAGGTGGAGGGAGTGTCAGCCATGGATTGGCTCCTCCTTTCGATCACAACCTAGGATTTTGCTAACTTGGCTGCTCTTTAGACCATTACGTCACTTTTGTACTATAATCTTTAAAACAAAGTATTTAAAAAATACAATTTTACCTCCCCTTGGTCTTATATTTCTTTTTTTAAATACAGGTGTTAACAGATTATATATGCTAGAGTATATCTAACACCATATTATCTAGCATGCTTCTCTTGTTTGTTGTTGTTGAGACAAAATTGTTAGTGCAAGTGGGATTGGAAAGATCTCAACAAGGATCTACTTCAACTGTCCAGAATAAGGTATGATTTGAAGTCCCTTAGTGTTAGATGTTTGGTTTCTCTTGCATATTGGGAAAGGATTGATTTCTCATGTCTAGATGTCTATTGTGGTACACCCTAAGCCATAGGAATTCTCTCTCCATAACGATCACCTATTCTCAAGCACTTCAAGTCTCTTTCAGGCATGGAATCCTGTTTGGTTCAAGGTTCAAGTCTAGAGAGAACCATTAGCTCTCCTATCAATGCATTTCAGTTGTTCTACATGGTATGAGGATTCATCATGCAACTGTTCTTGATTTGGTTGAGCACATTCGACTTCTTCCCAAGAAAAAGATTCCTCCAGACATACTCATATAGATTGGAGTGTATGCAGATTTTGGTTTCAATGTCATTTTTATTTTTGAGGGGAGGTTTTTCCCCATGAGGTTTTCCTCCTTACCTCAATTACATGGATCAATAAATTATTTCTTGTAAAAGGTGACTTGTGCCTTAGTTTCCAAGGCCTTAATAAATCATGTGGTGTACTAAGTCAAGATTAAGGGGGGGTGTTGGAGCAATAATCTGCCTTAGTACCTTAATGATCTACCTAGGAGACATAATCATTTTCCTTGTGCTTATCTTCTATGGTCTAACTTAAGTTATACTGATCAATACTGGTCAAATACATGATTCTGCCTCATTAAATGTAGTTGAGGCACTCTATTTTGAACATCCTGACATTTCAAATTGTGCACTAATTGCAAACCACTTCCATCTTTGACTAGGGGTGCTAGTGTGTGTGAATGTGTTTTTTGTGGTCCCCTTGGCATTTATTTTCTTCCTAGAGATTCCTCCACTCACCCATGCACTCTCCCATGCTTTCCTTCCCTAATTTATGAACTAGGAATGCTTATTACCTATTTACACACGTTCACACATGGATTGATGATAGTTTGGTTAGGTTTGGGAGCCTATTGGTCAACCTAGGAGGTTTAGGGGTCAAATCCTAGTCTGACACTTGGATGCATTCACATGGCCACCAGGGGCTCATGAATTGTCTCCAATTTACTATAAATATGTATCTTACATACCTACAAGGTGTGTTGTAATATACTAATTAGATTTTAGCACCTTTCACTTGTGCTATTCCAACTATTTCAGTCTCTTTGTTTTTCTCTTACATATTTTGTCAAATACATTGATGGTAAAATTGATCTAGCTCCTAGATCTACTTGAGAAGCAATTGTCACACATATAGTACTATATTAATCACTAAATTAATGGCTTGGGTAGTTCAAATATGTCAAAAAAGAATACCTTCATTAACATTTAGTCAAGGGTACATTGGTAGAGCAACCTTAAGTCGTGTGGTCAGGATTTCATGATTTCTCCCTCTCTGCGCGAGTTTGACTCAATACTATGGTTGTTTGGCATGTTTCATATTGTACTTTCCCCACCTTTATTTCCTTGGGAATCGTAGGTGAGCATGTTTCTAGTATATGAAGAAAAGAGTCATAGGTACATTTAGTCACAAAACAAAAATATTCCACAAAGGTTCTCTCTCTCTCTCTCTCGTACACACACACACATATCATTCATTATAATACAATATTGGCAATGTTTTGGACTAGTATGGTTGAAACCTATACCTCCAATTCTTCTTATTGATATTTACTAATTTGATTTTAGTTACATAATCATTTATAACCCATTTTTATACTAGTGTGTGGATCCTAATATGAAAAAAATTCTCAACCAAATGAAAAAAATTATCTTTGGAGAAAGACAAAAGGAATATGTTGTGCAAAATCTAGTCTACGCATACCACAAGAATCGGTTCCAAATATATCTACTACTCTATCGCCAGGGGTAGATGGTATGGAGATGGATGGAGAGGAACATCCACACAATATACAACGATTAGAGGAAATTTGGGGTCTAAAATAGGCCTTATAAGAAAATGGGCCAACAATAAATTTTGTGAGTTGGAATTCAAGAACCAATAGAATTTCAATAAAATGAGTCAACCATAATGGTTGAATTGACATATTTGACATAAAAAAAACTACTTTTTTTGTTCATATTTTTGACATATCTCCCTGTGTTTTTACTCAAATTCTGAGTAGGAGAGCTCGTTGGATGCAAAATCCAACGAGTACCCACACTACATAGTTTTAACAGACTCCACTACCCCAAAAACAATAATATACCTGAACAAATGTGATGATGACATCATCATCATGTTTTTTCAGGTATTTATTATTTTTGGGGTAGCGAGGTCTGTGAAAAGTATGCATTGTGGGTACTCATTGGATGACGAATTAAATTCCACATCCAAAAATCTCTCCCACTCAGAATTTGAGTAAAAACACAGGGAGATATGTCGAAAATACGAATAAAAAAAGTAATTTTTTTCATTCTTCCTCCAAAATTAATAACTATTATTTTATTATTTTAACTATTATTTTATTATTTTCCTTAGGAGGCCCATTTTAGACCTCATATTTCCTCTAATGCACATGATACTACCAGGGAATTCCTAGTGTAGGGTGATCCATCCACCAGTACTATGCTAGAGTACAAAGATCCTCTAAAAACAAAGAAATGCAACATTGAAATGGAGGAATCAACCAAGCTGGTGATCTTAGGAGACCACTGGGATTTGGAGATGGCCAACTAGGTAGTTGAACTATTAAAACAATATGAAAACACCTTCCCACACAATTTTTTTAACATGAAGGGGTCATTGTAGGTTCTTTGGGAGAAATGAAAATACATCTCAAATAGGGATCAAAACAAGTGAGTAAAAGACCATACAAACTTAACCCTCAATATAAATATAAAGTGAAAAAGGAGCTCAACCACATGCTAGATGCAGGCATCATTTTTCTAGTGGAAGAGCTAGAATGGATAAGTTCAATGTTATTAAGAAACAAAAAGACAGATGATATTTGGATCTGTGTATACGTTTGAAACTTAAACGTATCTTACGCGCTTGACCCTTTCCCCACCCCATTTATAGATGAGGAACTAGAAAATGTGGGGTGGGGGGGTGGAGTCATATTCATTCATTGATGTATTTTCATGATATCATCTGGTACACTTAGTAGAGGAGAATCACACAAAGACCACTTTTTTGATGTAATAGGGATCATGTACTTACAACATTTTTCCATTTGGGCTAGAGAATGCACCAACAATTTTCTCTAGAATAGTGGTCATTGTGTTCATGGAGTTTATGCAAAAATTCCTTGAAGTCCACTTGGATGACTAGACAGTGTCCAATTTCTTGAAGGACCATTTACAGGTATTGTGACTTATGTTGTATAGGTGTAGGATGATGAAAAAGTCCCTAAATCTAAAGAAGTGCATTTTTGTACCCCATTTGGGATCCTTTTGGGGAACATCATATGCAAGGAAGGATTGTTAGTCTATTTGGTGAAAATTGAATTCATCATCAATTTGTCAACCCCAACATCAACAAAGAAATTGCGTGGGACCTAGGGGCATACTAGTTATTATAGAAAGTTCATAGGAAATTATGCCAATATTATAGCGCCACTAGAGTTGCTTATTAAGAAGCAGATTAAATATAGTTGGATGCATGAGTAGCAACAAGCATTGGATGAATTGAAAGAAAAATTGGTAATAATGCCTATCTTAGTCTCCCCATATTGGGAAAACATGTTTCATGTTTCATGTTAATGCATCATTTGTTGTGTTGGGAACGTTTCTAGCCCAACCCACAGAAGGTAACATCAACCGTCCTATTTCATTTTCTAGTAGGAAGTTGTCCCCAATAGAAAGGAAATATACCGCTAGAGAGAATGAAGAATTGAATATGGTATATGCACTGTATAATTTCAAACAATAGCTACTCAAGAAATTATGTAAGTTTTTTATAGACCACTCAGCACTGCAATACTTGGTCAACAAGACAATGTTAGAGGGGAGGATATGTCGATGGTTTTTGTTATTACAATAATTTGAGCTTGAATTAATGGTGAAACAAGGGAAGCACAATGTTGGACCAGAAAACATGTATCAAATAGAATTAGTTGAAGTTGGAGGAACTCTCGACAACGATATTCTTGATGCATAATTGTTTTAAATTGAGGCAGTACCATACCTATTTATTGAAATGGCATCATTTTTATCAAGAGGTAATGTGTTAGAATACTGCACACTTACATAGTGCAAGAAACTAGTGATAAGGAGTGTGGATTTTTAGTTGATTGTGGGACAAATCTATAAATTTGGAGACGATGGGATACTACGTAGGTGTGTACTAGAGTAGAACCAACTATTGGACACAATGGCCACACTAAGAGGGGGGGTGAATCAGTGTGTGAGCAATTTAAAATATGTTTACCTTATTTCAGTCAACTAGATTATATCAATCAATATGTCATCAAATGCATTAGTTAAATCAACCAAGATTCATAAGCACATTCATCACATCAAAGAGGCACAAGAATATTTGTAATTTGATATTTATTTATTGCACATGGAATACAAAAATATTCTCAACTACAATCAACACCAAATGATAAAAATAGCACCAACTCTCATAACAAGACCCAACCCAGTTTTCTTCGCTTCAACTAAGAAGGGTTTGAGGAGTCCAATCCTCAAGTGCAACATTCTTCTTGCAAGAAATCATATCGCTCTTTTGCACAACTAACCTCTACTTTGCACATCAATCTCTTCTCATCACTATGTTGGTCAACACTTCTCATCAATATTTGGTCAATATTCTCATCACAACTGCTCAACACTGTTGCTCATCACAGTTGCTCATCACTATTGCTCAAGTATTCATGCACGTTAATGTTAATCATCACTGCTAGTCATTCTTTTCTTCTCATTAATATTTATGGTCAAGCTGGTCAATCTACTCATGTACACATCATTGTACACCTCATCATACACAATTTATAAACAAGTAATTATTCTCTGCTTTCACTGAACATAAGGCATGCATTGTCATGCATCATCATCATGTGTATTCATCATCGTCATAGGGTATGCATTCTCATCATCAAATATACATCATCATCATCTCAGTTTGCACCATTTATGCATCATCATAATCAATTATACATCATAGTGCATAGGAGAGCATCATCACACTATGGTATGCATGTAAATCATATTGTATAGGAGTGCATCAACGTCATAATGTACATCATTATCACATGCATTATCATCATAAAGTGTATCATATCATATCATAAAGTTATGAAATATCTTCATTATAGCCTCCATAATGACTTGAAATATATATACCAATATAGAGGCTCATATACTAAGATCAAATATGAACTCCATCCATGAGATACATGTGCCATCATAAGAGAAACCCAAAAGAATGAACAATACCTTTTTGAAGATCAAAATATGAAGAAACAACAGACAAAACAAAAGAAACTCTATATCTTGTCACCATATAAACCTCGAAGCAAGCTTTCTAATGAGCCAAGAATTTTGTAATTTTGATTCCCTATTAGAAATTTATGCAATTTTTAGTGAAGATGCCCAAATATTTCTCTGTAAAAATGAATTGGTCCTCTACTGCTACAAAAAAGTGTCAAACCAATCTCCATGAATTCACTTTTCTACATCCATCATTGACATTTTTTTGATGTGTTTATATACACATTAAAGTGGACATATTTCATGCTGGCTGACTTGTCTTCAAACATAGGAGTGGTAATAATTTTAATTTTTACTTAAAAATTGTAATTTGCACTTTGAATTTTGACTTTAAACTTATTACCACCTCAATGGTCAACCTTATGTATTTTTATTATTTTTCTTACCACCTCAATGGTCAACCTTGTGTATTTTTGTAGTTTTTCTTACCACCTCATTGGTCAGCCTTGTGTATTTTTCTTAATTTTGTTTTAAAGCATCCTTCAAAGTCAACCACATCATTTAAAATTCATGGGAGTATGTCCTCCGCATCTTCATAGGTTTACATTAAGACACTAGGGATTTTAATGGCATTCCATGTGTAAGGTGCCATCATGGGCTTCAATCTTGTCACTAAATGGACCATCATCAAGCCGATATGTGTGTGGGTCCCTTAACGACATCAAGTGCAAGAAATGGACATCAAGGTCTTCACAAGGTTCCATGAATTCATTAAGTCACCAAAGACCACATTATCATGCCATCTAACCATGTAAAGTGAAAGTAGTGGGATCCATGACCTTTGCAAGGGCATCAACATCTTCATTAGGGGTTCCATGGGATTCTTCATCATACCACGGGTTCCATATCCTGTTAAGGACCATACAAGGTCATCATCATCATATAAGAGCTCCATGAACCCAATAAGGGTTGCAAGGTGATCAAATCACTAAGTGTGGGTCCAATGAATTCATCGAGTGTTCTTCAATAAGCAAGAGACTTCATACGATTCTTCAACCACCTCAAGAGTCAAGATTCAAGAGTCAAGAGTCAAGAGTCAAGATTCATCATGGAATAATCTATGGGGTAGTTGGGTCTTCTCATGGGGTACTATGATACCATCAAAGCATTAACAACCACATAATGGGTCATTAATGCTTCTCCAACCCATCTAGGGGTTCTTCGTCATCCATCAAGGCTTTAGGGCCATCTCTAGGGTATTCAACACCATCAATAGGGTCTTCAACATATTCAACAAGGTGATGGCTCCAAGATCCATCATTGTGGCTACAAGGACCTTGTCAACTGGGTACAAGGTGATTCAAGGCACAAACCCACTCTGTAAGGGGTCCAAGGCTCAAACCCACTTTGTAAGGGGTCCAAGGCACTATAAGTGGGATTTGGTGCCATCAATAACAATCTGTAGAGCCACTACAATTCCATGTTGGCATCAATGACAATTTCACCATTAATCCCCCCTTTGACATTGATGACAACAACTCATGCTCCCCATTTGAGCATTCTCCCCTTTTGTCTTCATCTCCCCCAAATTGGAATTAAAGGAAAAGGGTGACCACATACCTGTATTTGAAATCACTGATTACTATTCACTGCTCCCCATGTCAATATGCATGATATTAGGACCCCCCTATATGTCTGGAGTAGTCATCCTTTCTTTCTTTGAGTTCATCCTCCAACCTCATGAACTCAAGGTGTGCTAAGTTCTTTGAGAGAACTTGCACTTGACTTGCCATATGGCATCCATCTTCCTTGCTCTGATCAACCTCTCATGTCTGCAACTACTCAGTCTTCTTTATCCATACTTGCTTCTTGGCATTTGTCCTTTCAGTATTTGTTGCTTCATCTATACTGGATTTCCTTGATGAGATGTATGAGATCCTCCTCATGGGTTGTTTCTATGTACTGCAACAATCTTTTTCTTTGTGCCCAAATCCATTGCAACTATAACACCTCATTGTATGACAATATGCAACAATGTGACCAACATGGTTGCATGTCCAGCATCTGACTGAGTTGTTGAAACTTCCAACACTTCTTTCATCATTTTCTTGCCTCCATGCCTAAAAATGTCCTTGACTGTAGGAATTTGTCTTCTGATCTTGAAATATTCTTGCATTAGTCTTATTCCAAGATTCATTGGTTCTTCTTGCTGATGTATAGGAAGGACTCTTCCTCAATTGAATTCTTTGACTTGCACATTCTTGGTATTTGTGACCAAACCCACTGCATGTGTAGCATCTCAATGTGTGACATGTTGCGAAAACATGTCCAAATTTATTGCATGTCCAGCATCTAACTGAGACATTGGGCCTTCCACCACTTCTTCTTCCGTAGAGTCTAAACTCCACAGCTTTATGAAAAAAGTTAGAGAAAAAATAACAATAACCATTGAAACCACTTTCATACCTCGGTCTTGGAGTTGTTTATTTTCTGAGTTTTCTTTGATGAATAAACCTAACTCTTTGAAGCTTCCTTGATATTACAAAGTCCTTGTTGTCATGTGCATGCGTATGGGGATCATATTTGGATGTTAATGGACTAGAGTCTTCGAAGACCAAGTGTCATATTCAGATTTTTCCTTGTCCTTCTTGTAACCAAGACTAGTTTTGTCAAGTGGAGATATTTGGAAATCCAAGATCTTATCTAGGACAACTGAATTGTCCTTGAACTTGACAAAAGATTCATTCTTCTCACCTTTCTTCTTGAGACCAACTACCTCCATTTCCAGCTTATGGATTCTATCCTCCTTTTCTTCCAGCCGAATCTTCAAGATTTATTCTATCCTTTTTGCTTCATCCAGCTGAGTCTTTAGATCATGATCGACCTCTCTAGTTTCTTCAAGCTCTTCAAAAGGATCTTCTGGTTCTTCCTTTTGACTAATAAATTCAGTCTTTAGTTGTTCGACTTCAGCATCCCTTGTGTTTGATCTTCACAAGCAACACTTTCATTGTCATGGTCTTCTGCTGAAATTCATTCAAGGACTCCAAGATTTTTCTTTTTGAACTTCATGAAGTCACTCTGGTTTAGATTACTGTGTTTAGGAACCAATTGTATTTGAGATCAATATTTAGCAGCGTGAGATGTATCTCATGTGAAATATTTGATAGCCCTTCACCATCATCTGCAATAACTTTCTCAATTTCATCACACAAGATATCATTACAATCACAAGAGTTCATACCTTTATTGGAATCATCTTCTTGCTTCTCTTCTTCTTGATTGATCTCTTATGGGGGCTTGTATTCGTATTCCTAATTTGTCTTTTCGGTTTCTGTTCTTTCCTTATGATAATCACTATTCAACTTGAACCATTAGTATTTGGATGAAGTGTACTCCCCTACACTTTCATTCACTGAACTGGGAATACCATCCATGAGGAACTTCAAGGCTATAGTATTTTCCTTCTTTGCTTCCTTCTGTGCAGTTTATTTTCTCTTATTGTTTGATGGAGCAAGTGGATTTCTCACAATCTCCCAAACACCAAATTTCTTCAAATAAGCCTTCATTTTGTTCCTCCAATTGAAATAATCTGTCATATCAGTATAGGCACACCATTCCTTGATGACTCTTCTTTTGCTTCCATTATGTCTCCACGGATCTCCTTCAAAGTTGTTAGTATTATGAGGAGGTCCTATGATACCAATTGTTGGACACATTAGCCACATTAAGAGGGGGAGTGAATTAATGTGTGAGCAATTCATAATATGTTTACCTTTTTTTACTCACCTAGATTATATCAATCAATATGTCATCAAATGCATTAATTAAATCAACCAAGAGTCATAAGCACATTCATCACATCAAAGAGACACAAGAATATTTGTATTTTGATCTTTATTTATTGTACATGGAAGACATCAATCTTCTTGATTACAATCAGCAACAACTAATGAAAGAGCACCAACTCTGATAACACGATCCAACCTGGTTTTCTTAGCTCCAACTAAGAAGGGTTTGAGGAGTCCAATCCTCAAGTGCAAGATTCTTCCTGCAAGCAATCATATGGATCTGCTGCATAACCAAACTCTACTCTACACATAAATATTTTCTCATTACTTTGTTGGTCAACATTGATCATCAATCTCTGTTCAATCTTCTCATCACTTTTGCACAACATTGTTGCTCATCACAGCTGCTCATCAATCTTGCTCATCATTGTTGCTCAAGTAACTCTACACATCAAATTTACTCATCACTGTTGGTTTTTATTTTCTGCTCATTAATATTGATGGTCAAGTTGGTCACTCTTCTCATGTACACATCATTGTAAACCTCATCATACACAATTACTGAACAAGTAATTATGATCTTCTTTCACTGAACATAGGACATGCATCGTCATGCATCATCATCATAGGTATGCATCATCATCATAGGTTCTGGATCATCATCATCAAATATGCATCATCATCACCTCAGCTTGCACCATTTATGCATCATCATCATCAAGTATACATCATAGTGCATAGGAGAGCATCATTACACTATGGTATGCATCTACATCATATTTTATAGGAGTGCATCAACATCATAGAGTGTACATCATTATCACATGCATTATCATCATAAAGTGTATCATATCATAGAAAAAATGTATGCAATATCATCATCATAGCCTCCATAATGACTTCAAATATATATACCAAAATAGAGGCTGATATACTAAAATCAAATATGAACTCTATCCATGAGAGACATGTGTCATCACAAGAGAAACCCAGAAGAATGAACCATAAATTTATGAAGATAACAAGATGAATAAATAATAGAAAAACTGAAATAAACTATAGATCATGTCATCACATAGCCCTTGTAACAATCTTTCCAATGAGCCAAGAATTTTGTAATTCTGATTCCGTATGAGAAAGTTATGTTAGTTTTAGTGAATATGCCCAAAAAAATTCTCTTTAAAAACGAATTGCTCCTCTGTTCCTACAAAAAAACCTCAGACCAATCTCCATGAATTCACTTCTCTACATCCATCATTGACTTTTTTTGGATGAGTTTATTATCACGTTAAATTGGACATGTTTCATGCTGGTCGACTTGTCTCCAAGGGTAAGAGTGGTAAGAATTTTAATTTTTAATTAAAAATTGTAATTTGAATTTTAAAATTTGACTTTGAAGTTCTTTCCACCTCAGTGGTCAGCATTATGTATTTTTATTATTTTTCTTACCACCTCAATGGTCAACCTTGTGTATTTTTTTTATTTTTCTTACCACCTCAATGGTCAATCTTATGTATTTTTATTAATACTTTTAAAACATCCTTCAAAGTTAACCACATCATTTAAAATTCATGGGAGTATGTCCTCCACATATTCACAGGGTTGCATCAAGCCACTAGGGATTGTAATGGCATTCCATGTGCAAGGTGCAACCATGGGATTCAATCTTATCACTAAATGTACCATCATTAAGCCAATATGTGTGTGGGTTCCTTATCCACATCAAGTGCAAGCAATGGGAATCAAGGTCTTCACAAGGTTCCATGACTTCATTAAGTCGCCAAAGACCACATCATCATGCCATCTAACCATGTAAAGTGCAAGTACTAGGCTCCATGACCTTTACAAGGGTATCAGGGTCTTCATTAGGGGTTCCATGGGCTTCTTCATCATAATAGGGGTTCCATAGCCTGTCAAGGACCATCCAACATCATCATCATCATATAAGAGCTCCATGACCCCAATAAGGATTGCAAGGTCATAAAACCACTAAGTGTGGGTCCAAGGAATTCATCAGGGATTCTTCAACAAGAAAAAGGCTTCATAGGCTTCTTCAACCACATCAACCACAGAAGGAGACCCTCAAAGGTCAAGCTACATAATGGCTTCATCTATTGGGTAATTGGGTCTTCTCATGGGATATTATGATACCATCGGACCATGAATGACCACATAATGGATAATTAATGCTTCTCTAATCCATCTATGGGTTCCTCATTGTCCATCAAGGATTTAGGACCATCTCCAAGGTCTTCAGCACCATCAACAAGGTCTTCAGAATCTTCAACAAGGTGGTGGATCTAAGATCCATCCTTATGGGTACAAGGACCTTGTCAACTAGGTACAAGGTGCTTCAAGGCACAAACCAACTCTGTAAGGGGTCCAAGGCATTGCAAGTGGGACTTGGTGGCATCAATGGCAATCTATGGGGCCACTGCAACTCCATGTTGGCATCAATGCCAATTTCATTAACAACAACTACCATCCTACAATATACTTATACGAGCAGTAGCTGGCTCATAGAGCATGCATGTAATGATCCACAGGGATCAACAGAGAGGGAAGGGTATATTGTAAGAGGTGCAATATAGAGTAGAAAAGAGATCTAAGAGAGAAGGGCTCCAGGCTGTGTGCGGAGTTACCCAGAAGATCTCGAGCTGCATATGCGGTGTAGCAGAACTGTGTTTACCTTCCCCTGAGCTATAATAGAAACACAGTTCTGTGGACGTAACTTCCATCCTGGAGGTGAACCACGTTAAAATCGTGTGTTATGTGATTGATTTATGTGTTGTGTTTATTTGTTGCATCTATCAGTTATTATATAAGCCTTGTTTACAGTTGAATGTATGTATGCATTATCCAGTTCACAGTAATATAGAAGGATAAACATAAGTTGAAGTCTTGGATATGCTGTATGTGGATTCATGTATGCTTTGCGTGAACAGTCACTAGCCGCAGTGTTAAACATTCTGGTATGTTGAGTCCTGTAAGTCGACACGAACAATGCTAAGTGCGTTGAGCCGCGGGAATAGGATATCGTAGGGAGGTGATACCGCACCGACAGAGGAGCTGCAGTGCGTGATACCGTAGGTTAAGGACCTAGCGTTGGAGAGGAAGTTACATGTCGCCTAGTGTGCGGCGAGGCGATAAGGCTGGGGTCATCGTGAGTCAGTGGAAGTTGCGCGACGCGGAAAGGGACCGCTCAACAGGAAGAGAGAGATCTCGTGGTCAGAAGAGCTACGAGACGAGGAGATCGCGTGACGCGAGCAGAGGGGTCGCGTGACACATAGAGAAAGAGGCCTCGCGGCTAGCAGAGCTGGGAGTTGCAAGTAGGATGCCACAGAACCTGGTCCAAGACACTTGAGTCCTTGGCCAACCCATTAGAATCACTTCAGGTGACACTTCAGGCCACTTCGCGGTCTATAGCCGAAAGGGCCAGTGAGCTAGGGGTGTTGTTGGTTAAATACAGTAAACCCGAGTCTACCCATGATAGCCAACAAATAGACCTAGGTCAAACACCATGATAGCGGCCTGAAGTCTCACCCGAAGTGATTCTAATGGGTTGGCCAAGGACTCAAGTGTCTTGGACTAGGTTCTGTGGAATCCTACTTGCGACTCGTAGCTCTGCTAGCCGTGAGGCCTCTTTCTCTGCGCGTCACGTGACCCCTCTGCTCACGTCACGTGATCTCCTCGTCTCGCGGCTCTTTTGACCATGAGATCTCTCTCTTCCTATTGCACAGTCCCTTTCCACGTCGCGCAACTTCCACTGATTCACGATGACCCCAGCCTTATCTCCTCGCCGCACACCAGGCGACATGTAACTTCCTCTCCAATGCTAGGTCCTTAACCTACGGTATCGCGCACCGCAGCTCCTCTGTCGATGCAGTATCGCCTCCCTGCGATATCCTACTCCCGCGGCTCAGCGCACTTAGCATTGTTCGTGCCGACTTGCAGGACTCAACATACCAGACTGTTTAACACTGCGGCTAGTGACTGTTCATGCAAAGAATAAATGAACCCACATATAGCATGTCCAAGACTTCAACTTATGTTTATCCTTCTATATTACTGCGAACTAGACAATGCATACATACATTCAATTGTAAACAAGGCTTATATAATAACTGATAGATGCAACAAATAAACACAACACATAAATCAATCACATAACACATGATTTTAACGTGGTTCACCTCTAGGATGGAAGTTACGTCCACAGAACTGTGTTTCTATTATAGCTCAAGGGAAGGTAAACACAGTTCTGCTGCACCACATATGCAGCTTAAGATATTCTCTCTTAGATCTCTTTTCTATCTCTATATTATCTTTATTACAATATACTCTTCCCTCTCTGTCGATCCCTGCAGATCGTTACATGCATGCTCTATGAGCCAGCTACTGGTTACAATAAAATACTACCTCTAATAACAGAACCAGAGCTCAACTCTATTACAATACAAGGTAGTTGTGAGCTAACAGACTCAATGGCTAACTAGCTAGCTGGATGGCTTAAAATGCTCAAAATTCCAACCTTTTACAATACAAAATACATCCCTTTATAGGAGGCCCGAAGGTCTCGCCATTAAAACACTATGGGCCTGTCCCAACAGTAACCCAAACCCTAACTAGTGATAGTCGGTGTATCTGTACTTTGAGGTAGCCGCTATCCGTCACACCACAGCTCTCTGCAGTCTTCCATGCTTCCTGGTGGTTACCATGGGTACTATGCACCACTTCCCTTCACCACAGCTTCCTGCAGTCTTCCATGCTTCCCAGCGCTGACCATGGGTACTGGTGCTGCTTCCCTGGCTGTCCTTTGTCTTCAATACCTCGGCCTTGTTGCTCCTTTTCCTTTATGAGGGTAGTTGAACCCTCCTATCTTCCGCTACTGCCTTCAATGCAGTGGGTGAGCTCTCTCTTCTCGGTCGCTTAGGTACCGTCGTCTTCCTTGACTTCTCTGTCTTCTACGTCATGGTTTCTGGCTCTAATCTGTAGCTAGAAACCTGCTACAGTGTTGTAGCTCTGCCTCTTGTATCTCCGCCAAAACTGTCTATCCGTCAAAATAGCAGCTTCGTCTGTAGCTGCGGGACCCTAATCCAACAAGTTTCAAGGTGTTTGACCTAGGTCTATTTCACTGCTTGGTAGGATAGTTTTGTACCTTAAAATATTTTAAGCCTTGAGTTTTTATTCCTTTTATTCTAATTTTTGGCTTTTTTTATTTCATGTTTTTAATACTCTAGGTATTTATAACATTTTAGTTCTTAGCTTATGCTCCTATAGGTGTTTCTAGTTCATTCAAAATTTTTATAGTTTTATATTCTATATGGTTACTAAAGCAAGCTGGCAGCACATGATCATTATTCAAGAACACGGTACGCTACCAGCTCAACAAGGACGAGATGTTTTGCAAGTTCTATTATGATACTTGCAGTCTTCAAGCTATTTGCTCATGGCCATAATTTGACATTTGTTGTTGATAGTACTAGGTTTAAACACTTGGACAAAACCATTTCCCTTCATCATTTTTCACAATTACTTATGTACTCTAAAAAAGGAGAGTCAGGAAACCATGGTTTTACAGGAATGAGGGTTCTTTCATACTTCTCAGAGATATTGCTCTAGTGTTGCATCTACAGTTCACAATCCAGCTATGAGTGTGGATAGGAAAATTCGGCCTAGTGGCCATTTGTTGAGAATAGAACCCTCCAATGTCGAATGGATGCAGAAATTTCCTTTATCCCTCGAAAGAGTAAAGAAAATTGGTTGGTATGATATGTTCAAAAAGATTGCGGAATATCATATTGGGGTTACTAAAGCTTTCTGTCACAGTTTTGATGGATTTAGGGTTCAAGTTGGGGGTTTAAAATTCATAGTCACAGAGGAGTCCATCTCACATGCTATTGGTTTTCTTCCAGAAGGGGAAAGGTAGTATAAAAGGAAAACCATCAATGAAGACTATAGCCAATACCTGTTACCAGCTCATACAAATATAGATTGGAGCCAGGGCATCCAAAGGAGTTTTCTTTTCAAAGAATGGTAGGATGTATTGCAAATTATACAAAGGTATGCCACTTGTGAGGGATGATTTGGCACTATGTATCATTATCATATGAGATTCCTACAGCATGTAACAGGAGCAAACAAACTAAACCTCCCTTTTTGTTTATTAAAAAGTCTAGAAAAAATGTATGTTAGGGCTCGAAACCATCCTAGCTCCTATGGTAGTAATATGTTCCACCATGGATTAATTAAGCTTTTAATTACTCGGGATTTAAGAAAACTACAAAGGTCATGGTCCCATTTTATCTTCTGGGGGGGAACACATGGGAGTCGATATGCTGGGGAGATCGTGCAGACATTCAATGGTTACTTCTGTAAGAACTTCTTTTTCCTTTTAATGACATTAATATACTATATGGAGCTAGGCCTTTGATATATTTTGTTTTAATGTTCTTATGTTTTGTCTAAACTCTTCATGCAGTGAATGTGATGTAGATGTTTTCTATATTCCATCTCATGTATGTATGTGAATGTTAAATACCTATTGATATTTGAAAAGTGTTTTCAAAGACTAGTTCTTTTATATGCATGCTACAGATATGAACTATTTGTTTATTGTTTGCAGATATATATATATTGAAACCTTATATCCTGTACCTTAATGCTTTGTCATCCATTACTGCAATACTCTTGTCTTTTACATTTGTATTTCTAAAGTTTTCAGATATTTTTTCTTTGCCTTGTTATCCTTACCTATTTTATTTACATTGTTATCCAAACAAAATCTATAAAAACAGTCTTTTATTTGAGGTTCCTGAACACTGCTGACCCTGTAGTCTAGGTAGAAGAATTTTGGGAAAACATCTTCTGGTGACCATACCGGGAAGGAAGTATAAATTCTTCCTTGGTTATCATGATAGGTCTGATGTGTTGGGTGAATATCATTAGATAATCAGTTTTTAGACTACAAATGACTTTCACATGTTCTAAATAAAGAAAAGAAACTGTGGCTCCTAATAATATTGGGACTAGGGAAAACCCCTCATTGCCTTTACATCTAGGGTTCCCAGATCTTGAGCAAATATTGAAAGAAGATAGACAATGTTTAAGCTCTACTCCATCAAGAAAATT
This sequence comes from Pseudotsuga menziesii, assembly GCA_001517045.1. NCBI lineage: Eukaryota > Viridiplantae > Streptophyta > Pinopsida > Pinales > Pinaceae > Pseudotsuga > Pseudotsuga menziesii. The sequence continues at coordinate 576,655 of LPNX010727783.1, forward strand.
CGCTCATCCCTGAACCTTGGATATTCCTGAATCTTCTCGGTTTCTTCTTCCTTCTTTTGATCCACATTTTGAAAAGGGAAAAGAAGAATTAGATTCACTTTTTACCCCTTCTCAAGTTGAAAACTTTCAAGTTTTCAAAAATCCCTTATTATCATAAGAGGTTAAGGATGAAGCATTACAAACATGAAGTTCTTCTATATTTTCATCTCACATTCTTTTTACAGGAAAAGTCCTACCTCATCAACCTAAGTTCAGTAATTTTCCTCCTTCATCAAAACATTCAAGTACAAACCAGTCCATCTCAAGCTCAGCTATTTCAAGTTCTCCTAGCCCTAAAATGGCTGGTCAACCTATGGATTATATGGATCAGATCATTGCTGCAAGATATGCACCATTGGTTATGCCCCATCCTCTTCATGCTCTTCCAGGGGGATATTATCAAAAATACCTCCTTAGGTTTAATGGACAAGGGGATACAACAATAGAAGATCATTGGAATGCTTTCTTCAGCTATGCTGATAACCAGAACATCGAAGCTAAGGATGTATATCAGAATGTTTGTTTAGAGCTTAGATGGAAAAGTTAGAAAATGGTTCCAAGAATTTCCTGCAGGGTCAATAGATGGCATTGAAGTTTTAGAGGAGGTTTTTATGAAACAGTGGGGAGATACTAAATATTTTCTTTATTACATTACTGAGTTTGGGGCTTTAAAAAGGAAATGGAATGAATCTATTGCTGATTTCTCAAAAAGATTTAAGAAAATGTATAGCAAGTTTCCAGCAGAGATTAAACCTTTAGAAACATCTTGCAAACTCACATATGCAAATGCATTTGAATCTAATTTTTCACTACTTTTAATAGAAAGAAGTTCAGTGACCCTACTTAATATGCAGGAAGCTGCATTAGAAGTTGAATCAAACATGCTAGCAATAGGAAAGCTGAAAAATCATTCAGATTTTGATCAGGATAAAAGAGGTAGGAAAGAAATGGCTTGAACCTCCATGGCTAGGTCATCAGATAAAATGGATTATATGAATAAATGAATCAAAAAATTATCTGCAAAAGTAAACAGACTTGAAATGGAAAATAAAAATCTGAGTCGACCTGTGCATGAGGGAAACCCTAACCAGTTTAGGAAACCTTTTGTACCAAGGTTTATACCCAGGGAGAGGAGAAATAATGACATTCAAAGGGAGAGGAAAGAAAATGAAGATCAAAGAATACAAACTCCTTTCCAGAATAATTTACTTAATGAAGAAGGGGAAGTTGAAGATATAGAGTATGAGGATTTTCATTAGGATATAAATCATCTTGAGGATGAGTTATATGAAATTTATCTTACCAAAGATCAATATCTAAATGTTGAAATATTAGAAGACTGTTCTCATGATGATATTTATTAGACAGAGCCCAAGAAACCATACAATCTTAGATCTAGTGTTAAACAGGTGGTTCAGAATCCTAAAAAGAAAGCAGTGGCTAAACAGTACCCTAATATTCCATCAGAAAAGAAACAGAACCAGAGGCCTAGCAAGGCTAAAATTACAGAGTTGGAAGAAAAAAATAAGGGTAATAAAGGTTTTAATTTTGAAAATGATTTGAATAAGTTGAAGATACCTGTTCCATTAACAAAATTAATGAAAATTCCCTCATTCAGATATCTTGCCTATAGAATGTTGAAATCACAAGAAACTGGGGTTTCTTCTGACGTCATTAATTTACATGATGAACATCCAGAAATTTTTGTAGGTTCTCCTCCACTTGATCACCTTGAGAAGAAATCTGATCATCCTCCTCCTTTCTATGTTACTTTGACAATTCATGAACAAATGTTACATAATTGCTTGTTAGATTCCAGAGCTTCTCATAATTTAATGCCCAAAGTTGTTATGGAATCCCTAGGTCTAAGCATTACTAGGACTTACCATGACCTATTTGCTTTTGATTCAAGAGTAGTTCAGTGATTAGGTTTAATCAAAGATGTGGTGGTAAGTCTTTCCCAGTTACCTATTAAGAGTGTCATGTTGGATGTAGTTGTAGCCGACATTGAACCAAAATTTGGCATGTTGCTTTCAAGATCTTGGGCTAAAAGAGTAGGAGGTACTCTTCAAATGGATTTATCCTATGCCACCATTCCAATTTTTGGTGGTGAACAATGAAGGCTGTATAGAGAAGTTCAAATGGCCTATTTAGTAAGTGACAATGACAATCCTTATAATCATCCAGTATATGATGTAGAGGAAGGTTTGGGCTCTTGTATGTTGCATTTAAGCAATGAGGACACATATGGTGTTTTGCAAGTAGAAAAGAAAAATCCAGTTTATCAAACTACTGAAAAAGAAGATGAATTGTGGTAGATGTACTTCGATGGCTCTTCATCTAAAGAAGGAACAGCAGCTGGAGTTGTTCTTATTTCTCCTGGGGGTGAAAATGTTTGTCTGATGTATAAACTAGAATTCTAGAAAACTAATAATGTAGCTGAATATGAGGCATTGGTACTGGGATTAAGAGCTGCAAAATATTTGGGAATTCAATAGTTGGCTGTTTTTGGCGACTCCGAATTGGTTGTTCAGCAAGTCAGAAGCATTTATCAGGTAAAAACGAAGCTGTTAAAAGTCTACAGAAATGAAGTATGGGATTTGATTGATAATTTATTTATGACATTCAATATTTCTTTTATCCCTAGAGATCATAACCAGACATATGAATCTTTGTATTTAGCAGAAACATTTTTTAAGGTCCCACAAAAAAATCAGCTCAAATATCCAATTGAAGTTAGGAATAGGCCTTCTATCCCTGATAATATCAAACATTGGAAAGTGTTTTAGGATGATTTGGAGATTAAGAAATTCTTGGAATTGATAGGTGAGTTTTCAAATTCTCAAATAGATGAAGAGCAAGATGATGATGATGCGGATGAATTTCCTTCCTTTACAGAACATTCAATTGCTGATCATAAGAGTATCAAATTAAAAGGAAATTTCGTTCCAAAAGGTCTAGTTCCATTAGAAATATTGTTCCTTAAATATGATACTTTATCAAAACCAGTAGTACAATCTTCTGAATAAAATGTGATTAATTGTAATATTGGAACTGAAAGACAACCTAAAATTGTTAAAATCTCTAAATTGTTGTCAGAGGAAAACATAAAGAAATATATCAATTTTCTTAAGAAATTTGTGGATATATTTGCTTGGTCTTATGAAGATCTTAAAAAATATGACACTAGCATTATTCAGCATAAGATCCCTCTTAATCCTGATACAAAACCCTTCCGGCAGAAACTCAGAAGAATAAATCCATCATTGTTGCCAGTCATTGAAAAAGAAGTAAAAAAATTGTTGGATGCAAAAATTATAGTACCCCTTCGGTCTTCTACCTGGGTTGCAAAATCTGGTTCCTGTTAGAAATAAGAATGGGGAAATTAGGTTATGTGTTGATTTTTGTAACCTAAATAGATCCTCTCGGAAAGATAATTATTCTGTCCCTAAAATAGATCATTTCTTTCAAAATCTAGTTAGAGCTTAGAGGATATCAATTATAGATGGGTTTTCAGGGTATAACCAGGTTGTTGTTTAGCAGGAGGATAGGGAGAAAACTGATTTTACTACTCCCTAGGGGACCTTCATGTATGATAAAAGTCCATTTGGTTTAATGAATACAGGAGCAACATTTCAAAGAGATATGGACATAGCATTTGTAGATGAAAGGCAAAAATTTGTGGTGATCTATTTGGATGATATAACAGTGTTTTCAGATTCAGATGAAAACCATCTTAAACACTTAGAACAAACCTTTCCAAAATGCAGAAAGTTTGGTTTGTATTTAAACCCAAAGAAATCTCATTTTGCCATGCAGGAAGGGAATTTTCTTGGTCATGTAGTTTCAACAGATGGTATCAATATTGACCTAGAGCGGGTGAAGGAAATTCTAAAAATTTCAATTCCCAGGAATAAAAAAGAAATTCAGTCATGTATTGGGAAAATAATTTTTCTTAGATGGTTTATTCCTAATTTTGCTGAGATTGTTAAGAAAATAATAAAGATGCTCAGGAAGGATCAGGATGTTAAATGGACTCCAGAAGCTAAATTTTCTTTTGAAAAGATAAAGCAATCATTGACATAAGCTCATGTTTTGGTAAGACCTAACTTCTCTAAAGACTTTATTACATTTTATTTTTCTTCTGAAGATAGTATAGTAGTAGTACTATTGCAAAATAATGCAGAGGGTCTGGAACAAACCATTTCATTTTTCAGTAAAGTCTTAAGAGATTCAGAACTTAAGTACAGCAGTTTGGAAAAACAAGCTTATGCACTTGTCAAAGCCCTTAAATTTTTCAGGATTAACTTGTTTACAAAATGGGTAGAAGCCATCCCTACCAGAAGGGAAATTGATCAGGTCATAATCAATTTTATTGAAGAAGACATTCTAAGTAGGCTTGGTTTCCCTAGAAAGCTAATTACAAATAATGCTCCTGCATTTAAAACTCATAAAATGGTCCTGTTTTGTGAAAAACATGGTATTTTGTTGAAGCACTCTACTCACTATTATCCACAAGGAAATGGTTTAGAAGAGTATTCAAACAAAATTATAGTAGACAGTTTGAAAAGGTTGCTAGAAGAGAACAAAAAGGCATGGGATATAAAATTGAAGTATGCTCTGTGGGCTGACCACATTACTACAAAAAAAGGTATTGGTACTTCTCCCTTTCAACTTGTATATGGAACTGAGGAAGTTTTTCCTATACAATTGGGTTTACCAGTTATGAAATTGATGCAGGATAATGTGGAAGAACCAAATGAAGTACAACATAGAATATTTCAAATGATTGAACTGCAACAGGAAAGGGAATTGCTTGTTGAGAAAGCTCAGGATTATAAGCACAAAATAAAGTAGAATTTTGATAAAAGAGTTAAAGAAAATAATTTCTTTCCTAATGATTTGGTACTCAGGTGGGATGCAAGAAGGGATGAAAAACCAAAACATTGTAAGTTTGGCCATTTGTGGCTGGGACCTTTCAGGATTGTTAGGAGTTTGGATAATAACACATTTGTTCTGCAGAATTTGGAGGGTGATGAATTGGTAGGCCCAGTTAATGGGTGATTTTTGAAACATTTCTACACCAAATAAGGGAGTAAAGGTGTTCAGTTCATTTTAAATACCGATGAATGTTCATATTTATTGCAAAATAAGACTCCATGACCCAATGGAACAACATCTTGAATAAGGCACTAGAGCTACGGTTCTTGGAAAATCTCAGGGAAATGCCATCCCCCAGTTGGAGCCAATGTTTGACCTAGGTCTGTTTCCCTACTTGGTAGGATAGTTTTGTACCTTAAAATCTTTTAATCCTTGAGTTTTTTTTCCTTTTATCCTAATTTTTGGCTTTGTTTGATTTCATGTTTTTAATCCTCTAGGTATTTATAACATTTTAGTTCTTAGCTTATGCTCCTATAGGTGTTTCTAGTTCATTCAAAGTTTTTATATTTTTATATTCTATATGGATACTAAAGCAAGTTGGAAGCACATGATCATTATTCAAGAATAGGGTACGCTGCTAGCTCAACAAGGACGCAATGTTTTGCAGGTTCCATTATGATACTAGCAGTCTTCAAGCTATGTGCTCATGTCCATAATTTGGGATTTGTTGTTGACAGTACTAGGTTTAAACACTTGGACAAAACCATTTCCCTTCATCATTTTCCACAATTACTTCTGTACTTTGAAAAAGGAGAGTCAGGAAACCATGGTTTTACAGGAACGAAGGTTCTTTCATACTTCTCAGAGATCTTGCTCTAGTTTTGCATCTGCAATTCACAATACAGCTATGAGTGTGGACAAGAAAATTCAGCCAAGTGGCCATTTGTTGAAAATAGAACCCTCCAATGTCGAATGGATGCAGAAATCTCCTTTAGCCCTTGAAATATTAAAGAAAATTGGTTGGTATGGTATGTTTGAAAAGATTGCAGAACATCATATTAGGGTTACTAAATCTTTATGTCATATTTTTTATGGATTTAAGGTTCAAGTTGGGGGTTTAAAATTCACAGTCACAGAGGAGTTCATCTCGCATGCTATTGGTGTTCTTACAGAATGGGAAAGGTGGTATAAAAGGAAAACCATCAATGAATACTATAGCCAATACTTGTTTCCAGATCATAAAAATCCAAATCGGAGTGAGGGCATCCAAAGGAGTTATCTTTTCAAAGAATGGCAGGATGTATTACAAATTATCCAAAGGTATGTCACTTGTGAGGGACGATTTGGAACTATGTATCGTTATCATATGAGATTCCTATAGCATGTAACAAGTGCAAACAAACTAAACCTCCCTTTTTATTTATTAAACAGTCTGGAAAAAATGTCTGTTAGGGATCAAAACCATCCTAGCTCCTCTTGTAGTAATATGTTCCACCATGGATTAATTAAGCTTTTAATTACTTAGGAGTTAGGCAAACTAGAAAGGTCATGGTTCCATTTTCTCTTCTAGGTGGAACACATGGGAGTCGATCTACTGTGGAGATCATGCAAACATTCAATGGTTACTTCTGTAAGAACTTCTTTTGCTTTTTTATGACATTAATATACTATATGGAGCTAGTTCTTTGATATATTTTGTTTTAATGTTCTTTTGTTTAGTCTGAACTCTTCATGTAGTGAATATGATGTATATGTTTCTATATTTCATCTCATGTATGTATGTGAATGTTAAATACCTATTGATATTTGAAAAGTGTTTTCAAAGACCAATAATTTTATATATATGCTACAGATATGAACTGTTTGTTTATTGTTTGTAGTTATATATATATTGAAAGCTTATCTCATGTACCTTAATGCTTTGTCATCCATTACTGCAAGATTCTTGTCTTTTACATTTGTATTTCTGAAGTTTTCAAATATTGTGTCTCTGCCTTGTTATCCTTACCTATTTGATTTACATTCTTATCTAAACAAAATCTATAAAAAATAGTCTTTTATTTGAGGTTCTTGAACACTGCTGAACCCGTAGTCTAGGTATCAGACTTTAGGGAAAACACAAGGGTTGGAATCTGGATTCTTCATAAACTAACCATACCATCATAGTCTCCTTAGTCAACTGCATCTTTTGGTGAGTACAATGTTCATTTCTAAGAAATTTTCAATTTTGTCATTTCTGATCTCTAGGACAAGATTCCTCTAAGCACTAAGCTTGATGACAAGTTGAAAGGAAAAGAAAAAATTTGTGCTTGGAAATATAGAATAGGACTTGTTATAGAAGAGAATGATCTTGCAAATTGTATCAATGGATTTGTGTTGGATTCTAAAGAAGTTGAAGAAAAAGAAAAGTACAAGAAAGACACGATTAGAGCCAAGATGATCATAGATGATTCAATAAAGGATCACATGATTCCTCAAGTATTCTATAATGATACACCTAAGGATATGTTTGATGTTCTTTCAATAATGTATGAAGAAGAACCTCTTAAGAAGTTAGCAAAGGAAGAAGTCAAAGAATATATTTTATTTTTTGCTCTCTCTGGGTCTGTGACACCTATAAGTGATACATGGTTGATTAATAATGGTGCTTCAAAGTACATGATAGATCAGAAGAAGACTCTCTCCATTTTTGAAGACAAGGACTCTCCTTAGAAAGTTTCACTAGGAGATGAATATCAATATCCCATCAAGGGAATATGAGAAACCACATACAAACTTGATTCAGGAACCCCGATGAAGATGAAGGATGTATTATATGTGCCTAGATTGAAGAATAACATACTTTCTATTTCAGACCTAGATAAGAAAGGATTCCAGGTTGCCTTTATGGATGGGGAATTTCTTATGTAGCCTAGAGGTAAATCTCTAGAAGATGCACCTGTCATTCGGACAGAAGAAGGTGGCCCATATAAACTAAAAGGTCACTATAAAGATTCCTTGATTCATGATACTACAAGTCCATGTGAACTATGGCATAGAATGATTTCTCACATAAACTAAAAATCCCTACCACATGTGAGTAAGGTAGTCACAGGTCTACCAGACCCAAAGATTGATCAAGAATGAATATGTGAAGGATGTGCGAAAGGAAAGAACATATTGAATCCATTTTAGAAGAGCACCACCAAGTCAGAAGGAATATTGGAACTTATACACTCATATGTATGTGGCCCCATGCCCTCAACATATTTAAGTGGGTATGTATACTATGTAACTTTCAATGATGATTACTCTTGTACAACTTGGGTTTACTTTTTGAAATCAAAATATAAAGTGTTTGGAAATTTCAAGGAATTCAAAGCATTGGTAGATAATATTTTAAAAAGAAAGATCAAGACACTTAGGTTAGATAATGAAGGAGAGAATACTTCAAATGAATTTGGGAGATTCTACAAAGATGGTGGGAATAAGAAGGAACTTACCACTCCCTATAATCCACAACAAAATGGTGTTGTTGAAAAGAAGAACCGAACCATTATGGGAGCAGTGAAGACTATGATCCATGTTTAAGATATTCCTATGCACTTATCCGCTGAAGTAGCAAGGACAACAATATATTACAGAATATCCCATAGTGCACTTGGATTCAAGACCCTCGAAGAAATGTTCATAGTAAAGAAACTAGAGGTAATTCACCTCAAGATATTTGGTTGTCCATTGTTTGTTCATATACCAAAAGAGAAAATAACCAAGTTGGATACTTCCGGAAAGAAAGGAATATTTATTGGGTATTGTGACATCTACAAGGCCTTCAGAATCTATATATCAGGTTACCATCATATGTAAAATAGCATGGATGTAACCTTTGATGAAGATGCAGCTCTCAAGAAGTCGAGAAAGTTCCAACCTAAAGAAACATACGAAGAATTTGTAGTTCCCAGAGCTGTAGAACTAATGAAAAATGTTGCACCTTATCATGATGAGAAGATTTCAGAAGAACATGATATGTTGGAGCCCCAAGAACCTCCCCATATGAATATATCCCACAAAATAAATCCATCTTGGGACCATGATATTATTCAAGAAGTAGAAACGGATGGATCTCTAGAAGGCTCCACAAGTCAGAGCAAGAAGCCAAAGCCATTTCCTAGTTATATGGATTTGATGTGTAATCTTATAGACAAAGAACCTACTTGTTTTGAAGTAAATGTTCAAAATAAAAAATGAGTAGAAGCCATGACAAAAGAATACCAATTGATAATGAAGAATGATGTGTGGGAATTAGTTCCCAATCCAGAAGGAAAAAGTGTGATATCTTCCAAATGGATCTACAAGAAGTACAAAGACAAACTTGTTTCCCTTGGATTCTCTTAAAACGAAGGGATCAACTATGAAGAGACATTTTCTCTTGTAGAAAGGTACACTTCTTTCAGAACCATAATAGCACTAGCAACCAAGACATAATGGAAGTTACATCAAATGGATGTGAAAATAGCCTTATTAAATGTTGTTATTGGAGAAGAAGTGTGCATAGAACATCGACAAGGTTTTTAAGTCAGAGACAAAAGAACACATGTATGTAAATTGAATAAGGCTCTATACAAACTAAAATAAGCTCCAATAGCTTGGTATGGAAGAATACATACTTTTCTGACGAGCTTGGGATTTACCAGAAGTAAGAATGATACTAAACTTTACTTCAAGGTTATGGATGATGAACCTCTCATATTATTATTGTATGTGGATGAATTATTCTTGGCAGGTAATGAGAAGCAAATATCAGAGTGTAAGAAGAAGCTCACTCCAAAATTTGAGAAGAAAGACCTTGGCTTGATGCATTCTTTTCTAGGTCTTGAGGTATGGTAGAGCCCAGACGAAATATTACTTAGACAAGGGAAGTATGCAGTGGAAATCCTAAAAAGGTTTGACATGTTGGAATTTAAATCCATGGACACACCCATGGATACACAGTTGAATTTATTAGATGATGCTTTGTCAAAATTAGTGGATGTGACACTATACAAACAGATCATTGGTTCATTGATGTATCTGATGAATACCTGGACAGATATATTCTTTGTTGTGAACAATTTGATTCAGTATCTAGTTGATACTAGACATGTTCACTTGGTATATTAAAAGCATGTGATGAGGTACCTAAAAGGTATGATAGAATATGGCCTCATTTATACTATCATAATGAATTCAAACTGTATGGTTATATAGATTCATATTGGGAAGGAAGTGTCTCAGAAAGAAAGAGGAGTTCAAGAGGATGTTTCAGTATAGGGTAATCCATGATCTCATGGCTAATCAGGAATCAATCCAGTGTTTCTCTCAGCACTGTAGAAGCAAAATATATTGCAGCTTGTTCTGCTAGTTGCGACACCATATGACTTTGGAACTTGTTGTCATATCTACTCAATCTGTATATGGATGCTACAATGATTATATGTGATAACCAAATATGTATGAATATTACAAAGAACCCCGTGTTCAATGATAAGATGAAGAAAATAGAAATTTGGTACTTCTACATTCGTGACACGGTGTAGAAGGGAGATATAAAGCTCCAATATGTGAGGAAAGATGAACAAGTTGCAGATGTGTTAACTAAACCTCTGTCTCGTGTGAACTTTAAACACTTTTCAAACAAGATTGGTGTTGTCCATAAGGAATTCCCTAGAAAGGGGGAGTAGTATTGATACCATGGAATCCTGATCACAACAGGTGGCTCTATTGGGATTAATGATCTCGTAAATCTGAAAGGAAGGATTGTCTTAAATGTTGATCTTGATGGAATTTATCTCGTAATTATGAAAGGAAGGATCATCAAATATGTTGATGTTGGGATTTATCATCCTTAGATTTGATCCAATAATTATGAAAGGAATGATTGTCTTAAATGTTGATCTTGATGGACTTGATCCCATAATTCCAAAAGGAAGGATCGTCTTAGATGTAGATTTTGGGATTAATCATCCTTAGACTTGATCTCATAATTCTAAAAGGAAGAATCACCATAAATGTTGATTTGGAAGGACTAACCATCCTTGGACTTGATCCCATAATTTTGAAAGGAAGGATCATCTTAAATGTTGATGTGGAAGGACTAATCATTCTTAGACTTGATCTTGTACTTCCAAAAGGAAGGATCCTCTTAAATGTTGATGTGGAAGGACTAATCATCCTTAGACTTGATCCTATAAGTCCAAAACGAAGGATCGTATTAAATGTTGACATGGAAGGACTAATCATCCTTATACTTGATCCCGTAATTCTGAAAGAAAGGATTGTCTTAAATACTGATGAGTAATGGACTTAAACCCGTAATTCCAAAAGTAAGCATCCTCCAAAATGTTAGTAGTGTAATTGATCCCATAATTTTGAAAGGAAGGATCGTTCAGGATGTCATTGGTGGACTTTATTCCATATTTCCGAAAGGAAGGATCATCCGGTGTATGTATGTGTTAGCTATGATTAGTATTGGTAGCTACAAAAAGACTTGATTCACCAATTCCGAAAGGAAGGATTGTCTAAGTACCACAAATTTGTTGTTTATTATCCCGTAATTCTGAAAGGAAGGATCATGTTGGTTGTTATACCATAAATGATGTTACTTCAGAGTTGATTTGTTGATGATGATGTCACATGTTGTCGTTGTTATTCCATCTTTATGCTAGTGAGCCATGTTGAAAATAGTTGTCAATTGATGTCAAAAGAGTTCAACAATGACAAATTAATAACAAGTAAACATGATGACAAGGTGGACTTAGTGAAATACAAAGGAATTCCAAAATCAGATTGTAGATCGATGATAGGGTCGATGACAAGGGGAATATTCGCAAAGTAAGCAGTGGAAGATAACATTCCAAAGCATGGATGTTATTTGGATGGCCCAGACCATTCGAGAGACAGAGATCAATGGTATATAATAATACCCACAAAATAGATATGTGTGGAAAATAACATCCCTGAACACTAGAATGAATTGAAGAACTTGACAAACCATATCAGTCGAGAGAAATTGCGGAATCCATTTTTTTGAAGATCGGTAGTGGTGATTGATTTTCTCATAAGAAAAGTGAAGATATGCATTTGATCATAGATCGACGGTCACGAGTGAAACGGCAAGGAAATCGATGGTCTAGAAAAATGCAGAAACAAAGTTGTGGAAGTCCAAAATGGGAAAGTGTGGTTCCATAATCCGTAATATGCAAGATCGACAGTTAGGAAAGACTCCAAAAAATATTTGTTGTAGAAATGATGTTGTGGAAAGGAAACTACGGAAGGTCGGGACTGATAGATTAAAAATAGTTAAAAATGATGAATAAAGAAGTAATTTAAAATTAGTTTATTGTCTGTGAAGAGTCATGATGAAGATAGGTGACTGTTGAATGAGGAGATATGTTTGAGGGTATATAAACAAAGTTTTAAGACTTCAAATAAGTGTCTCTGGACATTCAGTTGAAAGATCGATTGAAGAATATTCAGAGATCAAATTATCATATGAGGGAGGTTGGGAGGTGCTAGGGAAAACAACATGTTTGTTAGGGGGTCATAGCATCCTTCCAGTGGTGGCTGGTAAATAGGGTTTCGTATCATCCTTTTAGTCTCAGCTAATAATACCAAGGGTTTGTATCCTCCTTCCAATAGTTGTTGGTAAATAGGGTGTAGCACCATCCTTGTCTATAGTAGCAGGAAAAAAATATTTGTAAAATATAATTTTTCGATAATAGGAATTATTGGTGGTTTACCCAAGTGGGATTCCATGATAAATTTGTGTTCTGTGTGTTTTTGTTGATCATGTGTGTTAATGAATAAATTAAAAGTGGTTTATATTGTTAAAATTTATTAGTACTGATTTACCCCCCCTCTCAATATTTTCCAATATTCCAACAATTGGTATCAGAGCAGGATCCTTCACTACAACTTAATCATTGGAAGGAACATCCTATTGAAAATCACTATGGATCAACAAGGATTAGCCACCAACATACCTCATTTATTTACTGGAGATATTTATGCATACTAGAGAGTAAGAATGAAGTTCCATCTAATGTCTCTTGGATACAAAGTTTGGAGGACTGTTGAAACATAATATAAAGTACCACATGACGTACCTATAGAAGAAGGATAACTAATCCTATATGAGGCCAATGCTAAAGATATAAATGCAATTTTGAGTGGTTTGACATAATCAATACTTGTAAAATTCATGCAATGAAAAACATCCAAGCATGCCTAGGAAAAACTAAAATGTGTATATGAAGGAGCATCCAAAGTCAAGGAATCCAAACTCCAAACCTACAAAGGATGGTTTGAAAACCTAAAAATGAAAGAGGAAGAAAATATTGCAGAATTATCTTTTAATAGTAGATGAAATTTTTAATTCCATTAGAGGCATTGGAGGAGAAATTAAAGATAAAGACATAGTCAACAAGCTACTAAGAACCCTGCCAATGAGATATGCCTCAAAGGTATCCTCTCTAGAAGAACAAGATGATCTTAAACTTATGATAGTAGATTAACTACATGGGATATTCACTTTCTATGATATGAGAACAGGATAAAATGGTTCATCAAATAAGGAAGAATCTTTTAAAGTTGTATCGAAGATCCAATCTGAGTACCTAGATGATGAGGAAGCTCTCTTCATCAAGAAACTTGAGAGAGGCACTGGAAAGTAAAAAGGGAAGCTACCCTTGAAATGTTTTAACTATGAAAGGATTTGATATTTTGCAAAAAAGTGTCCTTACCCAAAACAACAGCATAGCGATGATGAAGAACCTTGTTGTCATAAGAAATATCAAAAGAATAAAAACATATACAAGAAGAATTTTCAAAAAAAAAAGAAAAACCTCTACTCCAAAGAAGACAGTGAAAATGATTAAATAAGTGAAGATGATGAAGTTCTATTCATGCGGTTCGAAAGCGAAATTCCTGAAGAAGAAATAGAAGATGTGGTAGATCTTGAAGCAGAATTTATAAATGCTCATGAAGAATTATAAAAGTATAGAAGGATGTACAAAAAATAAAAAAACTCACATGATAGAATTTGAAGAGAAAAACAAAGATGCAGAAAGAATGATTGTTGGCTTAAAAAATCAATTCCTAGAGGTCGAAGGGATGAAAACAATCTAGAACAACAGCTCAAAATGGGAATACCAGAATATGAAAGGCTTGAAGAGGAGATTATGTACCTTAGAAAGAAATTGGATGAAGAATCAATCAAATTAAGGTTTGAAAATAGTTCAAGGACTTTAGATGAAATATTAAGTGTTCAAAGACCATCAAGCAACAAATCTGGATTAGGGTTTGACAAATAAAAACCAAGATATTATTCTTGCACAAATCATGATGGAAATAAAAGAAGCTATGTTGTTGTACTCATGAGCCAAAGAGAAGAAAGTAAGAAATATCTTTCTCCCTTACAAAGAATAGATATGATTCCTAAAAGACCAGTGATAAGTAAACATTAGCAACTCTTTTTAGGAAATTGTTAGACCTATAACAATTTTGGACATATGGCTAGAAATTGTAAACTAAAGACTCATGTGGATAAAGGGATTACATCACATACTTCTGTCTATAAGAAAAATATTACTAGAAACAATCCAAAAGGAAGAAACTACAATTCTTTTGCTCCTCTACAGAGTTATAGTACATAATGCTACAAATGTGGTAATCAGGGACACATTGCTAGAAAGTGTAAACTAGTAAATCCTATGGATGGCACCTCAAAATATCATGGAAAAGAAAAATGGGTATCTTGGAAAAGGAAGGATGATGTGGAGTGTTCATTATCTCTATGTGCTACAGAAAAATAAAATCTATAGCATATGGATAGTGGATGCTCAAAACACATGACAGGTGACCCAACTAAGTTCCTAAGCCTAAAAAGGAAGAAAAAAGGAAAAGTTACCTTTGGATATAATATATCCTCTAAAATAATCAGGAAGGGTACAGTGGTGTTTAGAGACCAGATGAAATCTGAAAATTTTCTTCTTGTAGAGAACTTAAAACCTAATATTTTGAGTGCGAGCCAAACATGTGATCAAGGACACATGTATATTTGATTCCAAGAAGTGTGAAATCAGAAGAAAAGATTTAGGAAAACTTGTTGGAACTATTGTGAGAAGTCCAAGCAATGTGTATATTCTAGAAAATGAAGAACAATGTTATATGAGCCAAATTGATGAAAGTTTTCTATGGCATAGAAGGATGGAGCACCTGAACTTTGACAATCTTGTAAAAATTAGTCAGAAGGGAGTTGTAAGAAATATTCCAAAGATTATAAAACAACCAAATCATGTTTTTACACATTGTATTCATGGGAAGTAAACAAATGAAATATTCAAGGTTAAAGAACATACAGCCTCCCGACCATTAAAATTAATTCACACTGATCATTGTGGAGCAACAAGGATTAAACATCTTCAACGTGAATATTACTTTATGTGATTAATTGATGACTATACAAGGATGACTTGGGTAAATTTTCTTAAAGAAAAATCAGAATCCTTTATAAAATTCAAAGCCTTCAAAGCCCTTGTTGAAAATGAAAAAATCACAAAATTAAATGTCTAAGATCAGATAATGGCAAGGAATTCACCTCAAATGAGTTCAATGAGTTTTGTGAAAATCATGGAAACAAGAGACAATTCTTAATAGCAAAAACTCAGCAAAATGGAGTAACTGAGAGAAAGAATAGGACATCACAAGAATTAGTTATAACTATGCTTAATAAATAAAAACTTCGATACGGTTATTGGAGAAAAGCAATAGATACAGTTGTCTATGTACAAAATAGAGGACAACTCAGAGTGAATAGTGACAAAACTCCTTATGATCTATGGTTTGGAAGACCGACTTCGGTAAAATATTTTAGACCTTTCTGAAGTAAATGCTACATAAAAAGAGATGATGATAATACAAGGAAGTTTGACTCTAGAACCGATGAAGGAATGTTTATTTGATATTATTCCACCCAAAAGGCATACAGATGTTATAATGTAAGGTCATGCAAGATCATAGAAAGTGAAAAAGAACATGTTCATGATACTAAACCAAGAAGCATACAAATTCAAATAAGTGTGGATGATGAAGAAATGGATATGAAAGGTAAGGAAGGAAGTACACAAAATCAGGGATAATTTTAGGGGTGAAATTTAGCCCATGGGCTATTTTTAGGGGGTTTTCTCCAAAAAACGATTCGCCATTTTTCATTTTTTGAAGCACCGTTTCGCCCAATTTTGATGGGGTAAATGTTTTTCACCCTAAAAATTGCCAATTTATTATATGAACAATACAAAATCCATGGAAATTAAAATATTTTTTTTAAATATTTCCAACCATTTTATATTTGGTGTTTTAAGAATTGGTAATATTCACCAGCATTTATACACTTCTAAATAAGTATGGTTCCTTAAAATCATCCCTACACAAAAGGAATAAAATTATGAAGAAGAAGAAGAATAAAAGGTAGAGGAAGAAGAGTCACATAAAAATGAGAATGAAGATTCCCAAGATCAAACACAAAAACATCATCTAGGTGGAGCCAGAAAAATCATCCTGAAAGACAAATAATTGGTGACAAAGAATCAAGAGTTAAAAAAAGATGAAAATTATTTTATGAAGAACAAGAATTAATTTTGATAGTAGAACCCAAAACATTTAAAGAAGCTTGAAAAAGTGAGGATTGGATCAGTGCCATGAATGATGAACTTGATCAAATAGAAAAGAACCAAACTTGGGAACTTGTCCCAAGAACTAAGGATCTGAATGTTATTGGAATCAAATGGATTTAAAAAAAATAAGTTCAATGAGCATGGTCATGTGACAAGAAACAAGGCTAGGTTATTATGTAAAGGATATACTCAAGTAGAAGGCATTGAATTTGAAGAAACCATTGCACCTGTGACAAGAATCGAAGCCATTAGGATGTTCTTAGCTTTTGCATGATAAAAAAACTTTAAAGTATATCAAATGGATGTAAAATATGCATTCCTTAATGGATAACTTGAAGAAGAAGTCTATATTGAGCAGCCTGAAGGTTTTCTCTTGTTATAAAACATAAATTATGTTTTCAAACTTAAGAAAGTTCTCTATGGCCTTAAACAAGCTCCAAGTGCATGGTTCTTTAGACTTGACAATCATTTAAAACAACAAGGATATAAAAGAAGAACCACTGATAGTAATTTGTACATAAAAATTGAAAATGAAAATATGATCATTGTGGTAGTCTATGTAGATGATATCATATTTGGAAGTGATCAAAACATTATGAGTGTGAAATTTGCATCAGAAATGAAGAAAGAATTTGAAATGTCAATGTTAGGAGAACTAACATTCTTTCTAGGTTTACAACTATCTCAATCATAAAAAAAGGATTTTCATTTATCAAACTAAGTATATCAAAGAAATGTTGAAAAAATTCAAAATGGTAGAATCCAAACCTGTTAGTACTCCTATTGTCACTGGTTGTAAATTAAGCAAGAGGGATGAATCCTCAGAAATGGATCATACTATGTATAGGTCAAAGATTGGTAGTTTATTATATGTAACAGCTATTACACCATATGTAATGCAGGTTGCAGGTTTGGTTTCCAGATTCCAATCAGCCCTAAAAGAAATACATGTGGTTGCAGTAAAAAGAATTCTTAGATATATAAAAGGTACTATGGATTATGGTATCCAAAAATCAATAAATTCATTCATTCTAAAGGAATTTACTGATGCGTATTGGGAAGGAAGTGTTGATGATTGAAAAAGTACTAGTGGAGCAGCATTCTTCTTGGGAAATTGTTTGGTATCATGGTTCAGTAAGAACAATCATCCATTTCACTCTCCACAGCAGAAGCTGAATACATTACTGTTGCGTCATGTTGCACTCAAGTCATTTGGATGAAGCAGAAACTAGAAGAATTACTTGTGAAGTATGAGCACCCAATAGTAATAAATTGTGACAATACCAATGCCATAAATATGTCAAAAAATCATGTCATGCATGACAAGACAAAGAACATACCAATAAAATCTCACTTCCTAAGAGAACAAGTATCCCAGAAAGTTGTCAAACTAGAGTATGTTGACATAAAAGAACAGACTTTTGATATCTTTACAAAACCACTACCCAATGAAGGTTTTGCGCATCTTAGATGAAAGTTAGGTGTCATATCATTACAATAGTTGTAGGAGAAAAAGCATAATATCAGGGGGATATATGTTGATAGGGGGACTTATTAGAAGGAACCATTTTTCATTGTCGTCAAAGGGGGAGAAAGTTGGCCAAGAGAAATGTTGCCATCAATGCCAAAGGGGGAGAATGTTGAAAATAATTATCAATTGATGTCAAAAGAGTTCAGCAATGACAAAAGAATAACCAGTAAACATGATGACAAGGAAAACTTAGTGAAAGACAAAGGAATTCCAAAATCGAATTGTAGATCGATGACAGGGTCGACGACAAGGGGAAGATCCGCAAAGTGAGCAGTCAAAGATAACATTCCAGAGCGTGCATGTTATTTGGATCACCCAGATAATTTGAGAGATAGAGATCAATGGTATATAATAAGACCCGCAAAATAGATATGAACGGAAAATAACATCCCCGAACACTAGAATGAAGTGAGGAACTGGACGACCCAGATTAGTCGAGAGAAATTGTAGAAGCCATTTTTTAGAAGATCGACAGTGGTGAATGATTTCCGCATAAGAAAAGTGAATATTTGCATTTGATCGTAGATCGGGGGTTAGGAGTGAACCCGTAAGGAAATCAAGGATCCATAAAAATGCAGAAACAAGGTTGTGGAAGAAAAATTACAGAAGTCCGGAATGGGAAAGTGTGGTTCTGCAATTTGCAATATGAAATCTACAAGATCAATAGTCAGGAAAGACTCTGCAAAATTGTTGTTATAGAAAGGACGTTGCAGAAAGCAAACTGTGAAAGGTCGCAACTGATAAATTAAACAGATTTAAAAATGATGAACATAGAAGTAATTCAGAATTAGTTTATTTGTCTATGAAGAGACGCGATGAAGATAAGTGGCTGTTGGATGAAGAGATATGTTTGAGGGTATATAAACAAAGTTTTAAACCTTCAAATAAATGTCTCTAGACATTCAATTGAAAGATCGATTGAAGAACAGTCAGAGATCAAATTATCACATGAGGGAGGTTGGGAGGCACTAGGAAAAGCAACAGGTTTTCTAGGGGGTTGTAGCCTCCTTATATTGGTAGATGGTAAATAAGGTGTCATAGCATCCTTTCAGTAGCAGCTGATAAAACCAAGGGGTCGTAGACTCCTTCCATTAGTTGTTGGTAAATAGGGTGTAGCACCATCCTTGTCTGTAGTAGCAGGAAAAAACTATTTGTAAAATATTATTTTGCAGTAATAGGAAGTATTGGTGGTTCACCCAATTGGGATTCCATGATAAATTTCTGTTCTATGTGTTTTTTTATCATGTGTGTTAAGGAATAAATTAAAAGTGGTTTAGATTGTTAAAAGTTATCAATATTGATTCACCCCCCCTCTCATTATTGTCCAATATTCCAACAATCCCTTGTGTTATTGTTGTTGTTGTTATTCTGTCTTTGTGCTGATGAGCCAGCCTCATGATGTCATTGGTATTCCATATTTATGGTGATAAGCCAACCTCGTGCTATAGTTGCTAGTGATGTATCAATTTTTATGCAGATGATGATGTTCAATACTGCAGATGATGATGCCCCAGTCCCATGTTGCAAATGATGATTCAGTTCCATGCTGCATATGATGATGTTCCAACAGATGATGATGATTCTCCATCTCCATGCTGCCGATAATGTTGTTGCAGATAATGATAGTTTAGCTTTGTACTAAATATGTAGATGATGATACTTCAACTTTGTATTGAATATGTTGATGATGATAATTCATCTCTTTTCTAAAGATGATGATGTTGTTCAAAACTTTTGATGATGTATAGATGTACCAGACAATGTTCCAAAAGATGATGTTGATGATGCCTCTTCTCTCTCTCCTTCCGATAATGTTGTGTTGAGCCAAACCAATTTTTGTTGCTATCAGTTTAATACCATTCTTGTTAAGGGGGAGTGTTGAAATAATGCAACTTTGAAAAATATTCTAATTGTACTTCACATTATTATCATGATTATTCCTCCTGTAGGATATGTTACTGATGTAAAAGGCCATGTAAAATTCATGAGGTAAACCCGAAAAAGAAGAATATTATTATTATTATGAATTTTACCTAGGTAGGTAGTCCCTATTAGTTAGATAGGTCGACCCAGTTAGGGTAAAAATCAGTTGGGAATTTTAGTATAAAGGGAGAGGCTCCCTCCCTCATTTGTACACACACACACACACTTGTTTTGCGCAAGAGAGAGAAAGAAGAAGGACATAGAAGGAGTCGGACTAGTGTCTTTAGTGTTTTGGGTCTTATTCTTAGGGTTTGGCCTCTTGATCTATGAGACCTTGTTCTTTGGTCATTGCATACTGGTAATCTATATTGAGGAAGTTTTGTTGGGTTTTTCCCTTTAGGGTTTTCCCAAGATAAATTGTTGTGTGTTAAAGAAATGTAACTGTGAAAGATATTCTATTTTGTATTACTATTGTTATTACCCATTTCATAGATGTTGATCCTCCTATTAGGGATGTCATTGATGTAATTAGTCATGTAAAGTCTTGAGGTAAAACCTTTGTTGCAAGTCAGGTCAGTAGTACCCACAAAATTATTATTAAAATGTATTTTTGAGTCTCCCAAGGAAAGTATGCCCTGATTAGGAGGAGAAGTCAGCCTTGTTGGGTTATTAAAATTCTCCCTCGATCAATATAAATAGGGGAGGCACATCACTCATTTGGACACACACATATCTCAAGCAGTTGCACTAGAGAGAGAGAGAGAAGAAACAATCCAGCTCGAGGAGAGGAAGTAGTCTAGTCTTGTTCTTTGGATCTTACATTGTACTTGGGTGAATTCTATATAGAGGAAGTTTCACTGTGTTTTTTCCCTATGAGAGTTTCCTAGGATAAATATTTGTGTTTTCTTTTGTTACGTTATGCTTATTATTCTTTCAATGATCCTTTGTTCTATTTGAAAATAAAACTTAACATCGCATTTGAGCCAACCTAAAAGAAGACATTGTGCAACAACTCATCCTACAATCCAACAAGTTAGGTTTCACTATTCCCAAGACCTCCATCCATAGATCAGCTGAAAAAGAAGGTCAATTCAACTCACCCTAGGAGGCCGCATATTTCTGTCGAAGAATTCTTTCATTTTGAGGATTTTCACTTTTCGACCTATCATTGTTGTTAGGTGAAACTAGGGCAATAGATTTTTCAAGGTTCCATCATGTTGGCCCGGGAAAGGGGCATAAGAAGGAAGTTCACGTGTGCAACCAAGTAAAATGCATCGCATGCGCGATAGAAGCAAAGGAATATATCGAAGGAAAAAAAGGGCCCAAAAGGGCCCACGAAGACAGAATAGAGAGGTGCATGACAAAGGAAAGGCAAGTGGGGAAGCACGCAAGGGGAAAATGGCCTGAAAGCGATAGGACAGTCGTGGGTGCGGAAGCCGACTTAAGTCGGAGGATGCCACACGAGTGGAAGTATGCTATAATTAATCCCATTAGTTCCTCATGTAGATTCATGGTCACCACAGCTATAGCATCGAGGGTGGCTACTGGTGATAATTAATAGATCACCTATAAGCAGTCGACCCGGTGCAGTTATGTAAAATGATATAAATAGGAGAGATTTAATAGTTAGAAGGTTTATTTTTGTTAGTCATAATTATGGAATGGGTTTGATATATGAGAGTTGTATATAGTTGCAGAGAATAGATCTAAGAGGAAGGTAATCAATAATCTATAGGAGGTAGTCAGAATAGTGCAATAAGGAAGCTCTGCTAGAGTGGTGCAGATGCTAGGAAAGTCAATCTAGGATTTGTGAGGATCTGTAGGTAGTAGTAGTAGATTAGGACAAATAAGACAAAGAGCATGAGAACTATGAGTCTGAACTTAAAGACATATTTAAAGATCAGTCTACACCCCGCAAACTACAAGGTGCTATATCCTTTCTCATGCCAAATGAAGAGCACCTTGGTGGTTTTTCCCAGATGGATCTCCACGTTATTTATTGTGTCTAAATTAATGATCGTTGTGGTGAATGTTTATGTGCTTGATTACTAGTTTATTTCCATATAATGTCAAATGTGGTTCAATTTCTATTCGTTTCTTGCAATTGGTAAATGCATGAACAGAATGCCTTATCAAATTGAAACTGTATAAATATATATCATTCTATATAATTCTTGTTATGAATCCTAATTTAAGTCCTAGATATGATTGATGTGAGTCAGTTGTGCTGCACAAGTTGCGCCAGCTGTGAGGAGAAAGGAAAGTCAAGCCACGCGCGATGACATACAGTAGTGCTCATTCGTGCAGAACCGACTCCTCCGGCCAGCTGCCCTGCTGCCTTAGTTGAGCTCCTTGGTTACGATCCTAGGGACTATACTTCCCTGAAAGTCATAGAAGCATGGTTCTGGCAGTTACCCATATATGAGATATCTCAGGTGAGACTATGACTCCTTCACGGGTGTTGTCAATGGGGCTTGCTCTATCAGGCCAGTATATCAAGTAGTTGTTGGATCGGCAGGCTGCGCAAAACCTTGGTTGTGCGAGTGGGGAAAAGTGGCCAACAAATGGTTCTGTTGATGGGACCATTTATTAAATCGAGGAGATGTTATGGCACTCAATGAAGGAGGAGATAAAAGATCAGATGGATGCTAAAATGTTGATGTTCGCACGAGAAGAAGCTGATGAAAGATAGGCAAATGCAATAAAATGGATAGGGGTACTATCATAGTGATTGAGTTGCACAATTTGTGGAGTGGATATGCTATGTAAGAGATAGAAGTAATATGGAAGGTAGTAAGAAGAGATGTTCCCTAGAAGTTCTGAGGATGAGTTAGGCACTTTATTCTTGAGAAGCGAAAGGAGGTTCCGGTTAGGAAAGAGGAAATGTTGATGTATTTGTAACTTCAGAATGTATTCATCTATGTATCTTATGTCTTGTACCTCGAAGTTTATTATGGGATGTGTCTGTAATGTAATTGAGTCATGATGTCATACCCCGATGTTCCAATCGGGAGGATCTATAATGTAAACAATTCATGTCAAGTCATTGTGGGTAACCCTCCTATTGTCTAAGGGTTAAAGTCCCCGTAGTTTCGGGGCACTAGGGTTATTAGACTCACCTAGTGAAGTTGGACCTAGTAGGGTTTTAGTCATGCTAGGAAGCAATATAAATAGAGAGGTGATCTCTATATTTAACACACATCTCATACACACTCAAGTGTAGCGCATAGTTGAGAAGGAGAAGACACTGGGGCTAGATAAAAAGAAGGTTACTGCTTTCGGGAGATCATCTTACTGATTTGGGCTTTTCTATTTTGGTGCTAACTCCATCTCTGAGGAAGATGCGGGGTTTTCTCCATTTATGGTTTCCCCAAGGAAAAACACTGTGTTCATTGTCTCTTGTGTTTGATTGTTGTGCTTTTTATTCTCTCAGTTAAAGATCCTAATAATGATAGCTTAATGTTAAAAATCTAACATGGTATTAGAGCTAACCTGAGAAGAAGACACTATGCAACTATGGGAACTAGGGATTCCTAGTTTATGGACCTTCCTCCATATATTTTCAGCAAAATTAAGTTGGAATAACTCTCCTCCTTAGGGCGCATCTTTATGTCGAAGCATAATCCAATTCTGAGGTTTTTCAGTTTTGGACTCGACACTACTGCTGAAAATTAGGGCTTTTCACAGAAGAAGAATTTTTCAGTGAGCCTAGGCCTAGGTTGATCTCCTCCCCAAAATCAAAGTTAGGGATCAATTTCAAAGCAATTGGTTGGACAGAACTCTAGGAAAGTAAAACCCTAATTTTCTCCTAAACCAGTATTGCAGGATTTTACCTCCAAATCCAGATCCGACATCTTGAATTGGTAAGATATAAATATTTTGTATTTCCATTTGAGGTTCTCAGTTAAGATGTCTCATCATACCAATATTGATGAAAATATTAAGGGAGCTAATAACTTCTGAGCTTGGAAGTATAGGATCTCCCTAGTCCTGGAAGAAAATGAGTTGGACTCCTACATCCATGAGGAGGTTCCAGTTCTAGAGGGAGATGAGGCTAAGGCCTTACATAA
Source organism: Pseudotsuga menziesii (assembly GCA_001517045.1). Taxonomy (NCBI): domain Eukaryota; kingdom Viridiplantae; phylum Streptophyta; class Pinopsida; order Pinales; family Pinaceae; genus Pseudotsuga; species Pseudotsuga menziesii. The sequence continues at coordinate 600,789 of LPNX010727783.1, forward strand.
GAAGAAGTTGGTTCTGGAAAAGAGGATCATTGCTAATTCTATCAAGGATCACCTTATATCATAGGTTTCCTCTCTCAAGACACCTAAAGCTATGTTTGATGCCCTAACCAAATTGTTTGAAGGGAAGAACATAAATAGGAAGATGAATCTGAGGAATCAACTAAAGAATGTGAAGATCCAGAATGCAGAGACCATCCAGTATTACTTCACAAGGGTTTCTCAGATCAAGAACAATTGGAAGCAGTAGATGAAGAAGTGGAGAATGCAAAGATTGTGATGACCACCTTGAATGGTCTCCCTAGGAAATGGGACTTCTTAATTCAAGGGATATGTGCTAGGAAGAAGTTATTCAAGTTTAGTAGACTGTGGGAAGAATGTTCTCAAGAAGAAGCTTGGATAGCAGCTCAAGAAGAGAACATGGGAAGTGAAGATCAAGCTCTCACAGTACAATCCAAGAAACCCAGATCCAACCATCACAGAATTAAGTACTCTCATCAAAGGAATAACTCTAGAAATCCTAGAGATAAGTCTAAGTACATTTTCTATACATGTGATGAAAGAGGAAACTTTTCTAGAGATTTTCCTAAGAACAAAAGTAGCTCTCACAAGAAGAAGGGAAACAAGAGAAGACATCATGCTCATGCTGTAGAGGATGATGAACCTTCATCAAAGAGAACCAGATATGAAGGTGAAGATTCTTCAAGCGAGGATGAATATGTTTTGATTTCTGCTCTCATGGGAAACATTACTCATGGAAGTAATGATTGGCTCATAGATAGCGGAGCTTCCAAACATATGATTGGATTCAAGGAATCCTTTGTGAGACTATCAGAACATGAATCACCTCACAAGGTGAAGCTAGGAGATGACTACCAATATCCAATAAAAGGTAGTGGGGAATCTTCCTAGTCTATGACAATGAAGGAAGTATTGTTGTGCCAGGACTCAAGAAGAACCTCCTCTCCATATCTGCACTAGATGCAAAAGGAATGAGGGTTGCATTTATAGATGGTCAAGTCATCATGTGGCCAAAAGGAAATACTATTGATGATGCATTAGTGATTGGTGAACAAGAAGGAGGTTTGTACAAATTGAAGGGCCATTCAAAACAAGCCTTGGTCCATGACACAGTAGAGCCAAATGAACTTTGGCATAGAAGGATTGCACATGTGCATTACAGAGCACTACCTATTTCAAGCAAAGCTATTGAAGGTCTTCCAGAAATACAAGCAAAACATGATGGGGTCTATAAAGGATGTGCGAAAGGAAAGAACACAAAGAAGACATTTCCAAGTAGTGAAAGCAAAGCAAAAGGAATCTTAAAAATCATCCACTCCGATGTATGCGGTCCTATGTCATCAAGCTAACTAAGCAAGTATGTATATTATGTTTCTTTTATTGATGAATTTTCTAGGAAGACATGGGTTTACTTCATGAAGAACAAAGATGAATTATTAAGCAAGTTCAAGGAATTCAAAGCCTTGATCGAGAATCACACTGAAAAGAATATCAAGACCTTTCGATCAGATAATGGTGGAGAATTCACTTCAAATGAATTCAAAGAGCTATGTAAAGAATAAGGGATTAAGAGGGATTTGTCCACTCCTTATAATCCACAACAGAATGGGATTGCAGAAAGGAAGAATAGAACTATCATGGAAGCTGCAAGAGCAATGCTTCATGATCAAGATATTCCTATGCATCTTTGGGCAGAAGTTGCCAGAACAACGGTTCATGTACAGAACCGTACTCCACATAGAGTACTTGAGAACAAGACTCCTGAAGAAGTATTCTCCGGCAAGAAACTAGAAGTCAGCCATCTTAGAATATTCGGCTGTCCTATAGACATACACATTCCAAAAGAGAAGAGAAAAAAATTAGATCCTTCAGGAAAGAAGGGTATATTTGTGGGATACTCTGAAAGCTTGAAGGATTACAGAATCTATTTCCCAGGATACAAGAAGATTGACATCAGCAGGGATGTGACATTTGATGAAGACATAGCTTACAACAAATTCAGAAAGAGACCTGCTGAAGAACCTGAAGAAGCAGAAGCACCCAAAATTCATGATACAACCATGAATGAAGAAAATCAAGAAGAAGATCAAGAATTTGAAGAACCACAAAGACCTGTAGATCCACCTCAAGAGAAGAATCCCCACAATAGGAAACCTGCTTGGGTATGAGAAATTATCCAAGGTGCAGAAAAATATGGGGCTCCAGAAGAGAATCATAGAGAAAGAAAGAGGACCAGATCCTGCTCCGGGTATGTAGCCTTACTATGTGATTTCATTGATAAAGAACCTTCCAGTTATGAAGAAGCGGTAGAATGGAAAGAATGGAAGGATGCTATGATCGAAGAGTATGAATTGATTATGAAGAATGATGTTTGGTATGTTGTCCCAAGACTAGAAGGGAATTCAATTGTGACTTCCAAATGGATCTACAAGATGAAGCATGCTGCAGACGGTAGCATTGAAAAATATAAGGCAATATTTGTGGCTCGGGGATTCTCTCAGAAAGAAGGAATAGATTATGAAGAAACCTTTGCACATGTACCTAGATACACTTCCATTAGATCAGTACTAGCTCTGGCTGTAGTGATGAAATGGAAGATACACCAGACGGATGTCAAGACTGCCTTCTTGAATGGTGTAGTGGAAGAGGAAGTGTATGTAGAACAACCACTTGGTTTTGAGACACATGACAGGGAGTCTCATGTGTGTATATTGAAGAAAGCCCTGTATGGTTTGAAACAGGCACCCAGGACTTGGTAGGGAAGAATTGATAGCTTTCTATAGATTGGGCTTTACCAAGAGTAAAGCAAATTCCAGCCTGTACTACAAGGTTGAAGATGGCAACCCAGTGATGCTCCTACTATATGTAGATGATCTTTTTGTGACAAGCATGGATGGGTTGATTGCTGATATGAAGAGAAAGCTTGTTGCTGAGTTCAAAATGAAGGACTTGGCTATGATGCATATTTCCTAGGCATGGAGGTGTGGCAGAGTGCAGACGGAATCTCCCTTGGATAAGGGAAGTATGCAGTAGATATCCTAAAGAGGTTTGGGATGATGGACTGCAAATCCATGGCCACACCTATGGCATCAAACCTGAAGCTATTGAGCGATGCTTCATCAAAGTCTATTGATGCTACGATGTATTGTTAGATGATTGGGTCCTTGATGTACCTAACGAACATGAGACTAGACATTTGCTTTTTTGTGAACACCTTGACCCAGTTCTTGATAGAGCCGAGAAATGTTCACTTGATCGTTGCAAAGCATACTCTGAGGTACCTGAGGGGTACAATTGATTATGGACTCAAGTATGGGGTGAATCAGAAGATTAACCTAGACGGTTATGTTGATTCAGATTGGGTAGGTAGTGCCATCGATAGGAAGAGCACTTTAGGGTGTTGCTTCAGTATGGGATCAGGTGTGATCTCTTGGTTTAGCAAGAACCAATCCTGCGTGGCACTGAGTATAGCTGAAGCAGAGTATGTCGCAGCTTGTTTAGCTAGTTGTGAGGCAGTATGGCTAAGGAAGCTACTGTTTGATTTATTTGATCTCCAGTTTGATGCTACTTGTATATATTGCGACAACCAGAATTGTGTGAAGTTGTCAGAGAACCCGGTGTTCCATGACAAGTCGAAGCATATCAAGATCAAGTATCACTATATCAAGGATATGGTGCAGAGGGGAGCAGTGAAGCTCCAGTATGTTGTGACAGATGATCAAATAACTGATGTGTTGATGAAGCCATTGGTTAGGGTGAAGTTTGAGTACTTCAGGGAGAATCTTGGTGTTCTCCAGATCGAGGTTCCCTCAAAAGGGAAGTGATGAGTCTGTGAGCCATTCTGACATGGGAGAGGATTAAGTTCCTTCCATGGTCAGATGTAAGGGCTGAGCCATTTTGTCATGGTGAGAGGATTTAGGTTCCTTCCATGTCAGATATGAGTCCTAAGCCATTCTGATGCGATTGTAGGATTGGTTCCTACATGATCAGATATAAGGGCTATTTCCATTCTGGGAATGGAGGTTCCTAGTTAGTTACCAGGAAAATTTAGTCTAGGACTAAGAATCAATTTTGATGTGAGAGAGGGATGTGTTCCCACTTGATTAGATGTAAGGGCTGAACCATTATGTCATGGCTAAAGGATTAGGTTCCTCCCATGTCATATGTGAGTGTTGGCCATTCTGACGAGTAGGTCAGATGTAAGGGAAACTGCCATTCTCCGAGAGAATGGAGGCACCTGGTCAGTTACCAGGTAGCTCAGTCTGAGACTAGGTTCCATTCTGATGCAATGGTAGGATTAGTTTCTCCATGATTAGATATGAGTGCATGCCCTTCCGATGTGGTGCTTTCGAGCATGTTCAAATATAAGTGCAAAGCCCTTTCGATGTAGTGCATTCGAGCATGGTCGATTGTAAGTGCTGATCCTTTTCGATGCAGTGCTTTCGAGCATGGGCAACTATAAGAGTTGATCTTTTCTGATGCAGTGTCTTCAGACATGGTAAGATGTAAGTGCAGAGCCCTTCCGATGCAGTGTGCTTGCACATGGTCGGATATAAGTGCTGAGCCATTCTAGCGCGATGTGTTTACACATGGTCAGATGTGAGTGCTAGGATTTTCTGACAAGATGAGGTCAGATGTGAGTGTTGGGCATGCCTTTCTGACAAGATGAGGTCAAATGTAAGAGTTGGGCGGGCCATTCTGACTTAAGTGTCAAATATAAGTGTTGATGAAGAACTATGTGAAGGATAGGCCTAGAGGATTGACTCTATAGAACTTCCTGTGATGAGAAGAATCGAGATAGCGCCATTTTGAGATAGCATGTGATTGTTGGAGCAGGGTCCCGCAGCTACAGAAGAAGTTGTCGGTTTAGCGGACAGACAGTTTTGGCGTAGAGGAGATAAGATGGAGCTACGACGTCGTAGCATGTTTCTAGCTACAGAGTAGAGCTGGAAACCGTGACTTTTAGGGCAGAGAAGTCAAGGGAGACGACGGTACCTGAACGGCTGAGAAGAGAAAGCTCACCCACTGCATTGAAGGCATCGACGAAGATAGGAGGGCTCAGCTACCCTCATAAAGGAAAAGGAGCAACGAGGCCGAGGTATTGAAGATGAAGGATAGAAACAAGGAAGCGGTGCACAGTACCCATGGTCAGCGTCGGGAAGCATGGAAGACTTCAGAGAGCTGTGGTGTGACGGAAAGCGGCTACCTCAAGTACAGATATGCTGACTGTCACTAGTTAGGGTTTTGGGTTACTGTTGGGACAGGCCCACAGTGTTGTAATGGAGAGACCTTCGAGCTGCCTATAAAGGGATATATTTTGTATTGTAAAAGGGTTGTTGGTCATTTTGTGGGATAGACAGTTGGACAATAGTTGGACAATTGTATAGAAGCCAAGCTCTGGTTCTGTTATTAGCTGTAGTTATCTTACTATAACCAGTAGCTGGCTCATAGAGCATGCATGTAACGATCTGCAGGGATCGATAGAGAGGGAAGAGTATATTGTAAGAAGTGCAATATAGAGTAGAGAAGAGATCTAAGAGAGAAGGGCTCCAAGCTATGTGCGGAGTTACCCAGAAGATCTCGAGCTGCATATGCGGTGCAGCAGAACTGTGTTTACCTTCCCCCGAGTTATAATAGAAACACAGTTCTGTGGATGTAACTTCCATCCTGGAGGTGAACCACGTTAAAATCGTGTGTTATGTGATTGATTTATGTGTTGTGTTTGTTTGTTGCATCTATCAGTTATCACATGGGCCTTGTCTACAGTTTAATGTATGTATGCATTATTCAGTTTACAGCACTATAGAAGATGAATGCAAGTTGAAACCCTTAGGTATTTTTTGTAAGAGTTTATATACATTTCATCCCAGTTAGTTAAGTGTCGCAGAGTTAAGCAACCTTGTATATTGAGTCCCGTAAGTCAGATCGAGTAGCACTGAGTACGCTGAGCCACAGCGGTAGGATATTGCAAGGAGGTGGTATCACACCAGCAAAGGAGTTGTGGTGCGCTGCGGTTGAGAATCAGCGTAGGAAGGAGTTACGCGTTTCCTGAGGCGCAGCGATGCGATAAGGAATAGAGTTGTCACAAGTAAGAGGAGGTTGCGCGTCACAGAGAGAGAGAGAGAGAGATATCGCAGGCTAGAAGAGCTGCGAGACACCCAGGCTGCCTCAGAACCTGGTCGAAGACACTTGAGTCTTTTGGCCAACCCATTAGAATCACTTCGGGTGAGACTTCAGGCCGCTCTGTGGTCTGTCACCGAAAGGGCCAATGAGCTAGGGGAGTTGTTGGCTAATTACAGTAAACCTGAGTCTGCTCATGCAAACCAACAAATGGTTCTGTTGCCAGTTTTGAAAAAATTGAGCATTGATGTTCTGGTGGCGGCCTACTAGAGACGAACTCAATGAGTGGGTTTGGTCTAACCAGAAAGAGTTTGCCGAACAAGAGAATAGGAGTCCTAAACTGAGTACAGAGGCCTGGTTACAAAAATATATCGTTATAGACCTACATGCGATATTTTTTGCGACCTTTGGGAACGAGCTTTACGACTGGTTATCAAAGTTGACTGATACAAGCATATTCAAGAAGAAAAGAGACATTATCTGGACACCAGAGCTGATTTAGACCGTGAAGAACCTTGATAATCCCCTCATAAGGAAAGTAGACTTCTAGCTTACGAGTGTGCTAGAAGGCTTCGTCACAAAGTTTGCAGTCGACCAGAGAAAAAGCTTCAGTGAGGCTGAGCGCTACTTCTTCAAAGGATATCGCGGTAAGTACCTAAAATCTTTAAACTTGTCCATTAAGATGTTATTACATGAAAAAGGAACAATGGATCTAGTTTCAGATGAATAAGTAAATATAGTAATGTCACAAGAGTTTGAAAGTGATTTTGATGACATTGGACGTACACGTAGTGGAAAGAAGTATAAAGTAGATTTCAGATCTCCCATCTTTGAAGACAGTTTAGATAATACTAGACAACAGACTCATAGTACCACAGAAGAAACAGAAGGGGGTATCCCTTACCACCCTTACACCCCACAAAAATAGATTGGGACTCAGAGCAATCCCATAGGAACTCCATCCAGTAGCTCGCAGATAGTACCTACCACTGCTACAACACCTTCAGCTACACCGCCAAGTGGTAGTAACGCAGCAAATCAACACCCACCGCATAGAAATAGAATGGGGGATGATATGAAGCTACCTATTTTTAAGGGTACAGGGGCAGAGGACCCAGAGCAGCATTGGTATCTATGTGAAGCCATGTGGACCATTAAAACCATCAATGACGATACCATTAAACTTGTATAGTTGGTCACCACGCTAAGAGATCGAGCCTTAACATGGTATATGAAGTATACCACAGTACCCAGAACACTTGTACAGATCAAGATAGCCATGATTAAAGAGTTTAAGAAACCTAAGTCTGAGTCATAGTGCATTACAGAGCTCAAAGATATCAAACAGCTACCTACAGAGTCAGTGTGGGACTTTGATCAGAAATTCAAAGCCCTTATAGACCAAGTCAGCTTTGAGTTTGCGTCGGAGCAGCATAAAGAATGGTTTATTGCAGCGCTGCTCCCTCACATCAGACTGGCATTAATGCAGCAGAAACTCCAAACGCAGGGTGATGCGTTGGAGATGGCAATGAAACTAGAGGCTTCACCTCTAGCTGAAACCAGCACAGGCATGACAAATCTACAAAACCAGTTGGCTAATCTCACGTTACAGTTGCACGAGCTTAAGAAAGGGAAAGAGGTTGCACAAGACATATGGTGCATAAGATGTAAAGCACAAGGCCATACTAAAGACAACTGTCCAGTATTTGTAGAATATATAGCGACAGGGGCTCCAAACCCCTTACCACAGACCCACGGGCCGTGGTGTGAAATATGCAAAATGCGAGGACATCTACCTCAGCAGTTCCCTCTACTTCAGAAGTACGTACAAACACCTAAGAAATTATACTGCGTCTTCTGCAAGTCTGTAGGCCATGATGAACACGATTTCCAAGCCTATGATCTCATGGTAGGAGCAAAGCAAGATATGTACAGAGTCCAATTAGAACCACAGGGTCCAGCAGTAGGACCACAGCATGATCCGGCTTATGGTGGCCGTGGAGGAGGATTCAGAGGACGAGGACGCGGAGGAGGATTTGGCCGTGCAGAAGGCTTTGGCCATGGAGAAGGCTTTGGTCGTGGTCGTGGACCAGTTACTTTCTACAACTGTGGAGTTGTAGGAAATTATGCTAGAGACTATCAGAGTCCCACCACCACTTGTAATTATTGTAAATCTTATGATCATACTATAGAGGAGTGTCCTACATTGATAGCTAAGATCAGAGAACCTAAGCCAGCAGCACACCAGAACATCCAGCTTATTGTTGCTGAGCAGGAAGAGCCAGAACCAAGTGTCAACATTATGACTCACAATGATGTTTCCACCAGTGGGACATCGCCGGATAATGAAAATAACACAGGTCAGGAGTGGGTGCACAGAGCTCCTAACAAAGCAACACCACTTGACCTGCAGAAGAATAAGCAAACATTTCAGGAAGCTAAGACTTTCTTTGATGACCCTATGCAATCAGCATCGTAGGTACCGCCATCTAGGGGCGTACCGCAGCAAGCACCTTGTGGCATAGCCCTGTACAGATATCGCAGGCTACCACATCGGGTACATGCAATGAGGATGGGATGACAAGAAGTGTACAATCCTTCCTGCGGAGCTGTTTAAAAATCGTGAGAAATGAGCAAGATATCGGAGAAATTCAGCGCATCATAGATCAGTGTCAGCCATCTTCTTCCGTGAGCAGTACACAGTGTGTTGTTCATAATATTACGAGACATACAAGAACAGGAAGAGAGATGCGACTCACAGCCCAGGTTGGAGAATTCGAAATGGATGAGGTGATCCTAGATCTAGGATCAGACGTAAATGTTTTGACTAAGCAGACATGGGAACAGATGGGTAGCCCTAATTTAGTCAGATCGCCTATTCATATGAGATTAGGTAATCAGCAGCGAGTATCACCCCTGGGTCGATTACCACAAGTGCCAGTTGACATTGAAGGAGTTCGCAGCTTCGCGGACTTGAAGTTATAGAAATCATTGGTGACAGTAGACCATATCCAGCACTACTAGGCATTGATTGGGTGATCAGTAACATGGCCGTTATCGACCTAAAGAGAAAAAAAATGACCTTTGAGGATGCGCAGATCTGGGTCATCGCACCATTGGATCCTTTCCAGGGTCCTAGATATATTGAACCTATCCGAGCAGAGGAAGAGGCACGCAACATAGAAAGTCTCTATCAGATGACCACAAACGAGAGCGACTATATCAATCCAACTGTAGAAGGGAACATTAGTTGGTGATGCGACATCTCATGCACATCAGATTCAGATGTTGGTATAGAGAATTGGCATAACAGACTTCATGAAGTCTCAGCGCGCAGATGCGCATACTTGACTAAGTCACTGCGATGGATTGGCGCAGAGATCAATGGGATTCCATCGTTTCATGGTCTAATGGATATCCAGGAATTTCTCAAGCAGTTTGAACAACAAATTCCTCACAAGCAGAGGATCACAACTATGGACCTTGCAGTACAAGCCACACCTACAAGATGGTGGTGTGCACATAAAGAGAATATCGCATCATGGGATGATATTAAGAGATTGATGGCGATCAGATTTTCTATCGACAAAGAGTATGTCCAGCAGAAGTGCACAGGAGAAAGTGACCCCATATCACATATTCAGGCATGCGAACAGAATTGGTCAGACATTCATGAGGATGAATGGGTTCACCGATTCATTCACACTTTGGACACAGTTCCAAGGAACTGGTATACAAAGACTGAACTGCGCAAGGGAACAACTACATGGCCACTTATGATAGACAGCTTTCTACTCACCTTTGCTTTTGAATCTGAGTACCCAAGTGTTGATCAGGCCCTAGATATAATGAAGAGTAAGATATTTGAGGATTGTATCCTACCAGCACAGACTCAGCCTGAGTGGGCCATTTAGTTAAAAGATGCGCTTGAGTGCTATAACTTTGAAGCAGAACCAAAGGATGAGGATGAGGATCCTCGCAACACCAACATTCCGGAGTCAAAAGGGACTTGCGATGTTGAGGGACCATAGTTAGAAATTCCAGCAATCACAGAGCCCATCAAGATTAAAAAGATCAATATTGGCATAGATACAGAACCAAAGTTTGCCTCTATTGGAGACTATTGGAATGATGAAATAGTCAGACAAATTGCAAACTTGCTACATGACTATCATGACCTATTTCCCACCAAGTTCACAGAGATGAAGGGAATAGTCGGAGACTTGGGAGTAATGAGGATACCATTAAAGGAGGATGCTATACCAGTCAAGCAGCATCCATATAGATTAAATCTGCACTACAAAGAAAAAGTTAAGGATGAGATCGATAAGATGCTAGCAGCAGGCATCATTGAGCCCGTAGAAGAGAGCGAATGGGTTAGTCCCATGGTCGTACAAGAAAAGAAAACTAAGGGAGACATCAAGATCTGTGTCGATCTGCGTAAACTCAATGATGCATCACTTCATGATCCATTTTCAACACCGTTCACTGATGAGGTGTTAGACAATGTGGGAGGACAGGAGGTCTACTCCTTCACTGATGGCTTTTCAGGCTATCACCAGATCAGAATCCATACAGAAGATCGATCTAAGACCACCTTTGCAATAGAATGGGGCTCATTCCAGTATACGGTAATTCCCTTTGGTCTTAAGAATGCACCAGCTATCTTTTCTAGAGTAGTAGTTGTTGTATTTAAAGAATACATCCATAAATTCCTAGAAGTTTATTTTGATGATTGGACTGTATTTGGACTAATTGATAAGCACATAGGAGATTTAAGACTGATGTTAGATAAATGTAGGCAGTACCAGATTTCTCTGAACTTGAAGAAATGTATATTTTGTGCACCATTCGGTATTTTGTTGGGTCACATTGTTTGCAGACAAGGCTTGATGGTAGATCCCGCAAAGATCGCCATCATTGTAAATCTTCCAGCACCCAACTCAATCAAGCAATTGAGGACAGTACTTGGTCATACCGGGTACTACAGAAAATTCATCAAGGGATACACAAAGATCACAGCACCAATGGAGAAATTGTTAAAGAAAGATGTAAAATTCCTATGGAACGAGGAATGCCAGCAGAGCCTAGACACCCTTAAAGAGAAGATAGTTACAGCACCCATCTTAGTATTTCCAAACTGGAATAAGCCGTTCCATGTACATGTGGATGCATCTGGCATCGCACTAGGGGTTGTTTTAACGCAACCAGGAGAAGGGGATATTGATCATCCTATCACATATTCCAGCAGAAAGCTATCGACAGCAGAAAAGAACTACACCACGACAGAAAGAGAAGGCTTAGCTATGGTGTATGTGCTGCAGAAGTTCAGGCACTACCTATTGGGTGCCTCATTCAAGATGTTTACTGACCATTCTGCATTGAAGTATCTGGTCAATAAGCCAGTGTTAGGGGGGAGAATCTGCAGATGGTTACTCCTCTTTTAGGAGTATGATTTTGAAATCATTGTGAAACCAGGAAGATTGAACGCCGGACCTGATCACCTGTCGTGGATAGACTCAGGAGAAGAGCCAAGTAACCTAGAGGACAATTTGTCGGATGCACAGTTGTTTTCTATCCAGATCATAGAAAAATACTATGCTGATATCATTCCCTTTCTCACTACAGGATTAGCACCTGACGAGTTTACTAAGCAGCAAAAGAAGCAGTTGGTTGTTAAAGCAGCAGACTTCACCCTGCTTGCAGGACAATTATACAAGTTAGGTCCAGATGAAGTCCTGTGCAGATGTGTGATGCCGCATGAAAAAGATGATATCATCAGCGAGGCACATTCAGGAACCGCAGGAGGTCATTTCACAGGAAAGCTGACTGCGTAGAAAATCCTAGCTGCAGGATTATGGTGGCCTACATTGCATAAGGACACTAAGGACTTTTGTAGATGCTGTGATATCTGCCAGAGGGTAGGAAAACCCTCGCGACGAGATGAAATGCCGCTGGGAGTGCAGGTCACGCTACGCGCATTTGACAAGTGGGCTATAGACTTTGTGGGTCCTATCAACCCACCAGGAAAATGCACTGGTGCAAGATATATCATCACTGGAATAGAGTACCTCACCAGATGGGCAGAGGCCAAAGCAGTAAGAAATTGTGATGCTGCTACAGCCGCACAGTTCCTTTTTGAAAACATCATCAGTAGATTTGGATGCCCAGTAATTTTGATGAGAGATCAAGGTACACACTTCTTGAACCGCACCATTGAGGCCTTGACGGAAGAATTTCAGATTCAGCACCATAAGAGCACTCCCTACCACCCACAGGATAATGGTACGGTGGAGGCTTTTAACAAGATTTTAGAAAACACTCTTACAAAGATCTGCAACATCCAAAGGAATGATTAGGACCTCGGAGTTAACACTATATTATGGGCATATAGGACCACATGCAAGAAACTTACAGGACACACACCTTTCAGCTTGGTGTATGGACAGGAGGCTGTTATGCCTATGGAGTATATTCTTCCCAATTTAAGAATCGCTCAGATCACTGGGATGCCTGATACAGATACAGTGGATGAAAGGCTAGCCCAGCTGCTTTCCTTAGAGGAAGACAGATTCATCGCTAGCTTCCATCAGAAAGTGCAGAAGGCATGAGAAAAATCTTGGCATGACAGACACATTAAGAGTAAAACCTTTCAGATCGGAGACCTAGTACTCCTCTACGATAGTAAGTTTATTAAGTTTCCAGGGAAGTTCAAGACGCATTGGCTGGGGCCATACCAGATACAGCAAGTTATAGAGGGAGGTGTCGTTCAGCTCAGCAAACTGAATGGGGATCTTCTTCCCACATCGATCAATGGCAGTAGGCTCAATATTTATAGTGACAGCCACCCCACCTCTCAGTCCTAGCCTAGATAGCTTACGTGGTGCAGATGTCCAGCGTAGTTGAAAGGAGGCATCGCACCGAGAATTAGTCTACACCGGCAGGTATTCTAAGTATAAGGTATCACATAAGGACGGTTCATTTTGTGCAAGTCATCAGAAGCCAAAAAAAAAAGGGTGCTTAAGTTTGTTTTAAGCAGAGGATGCGGTGTTGCATCGCAGCAAGGCGATGTCTCTCCGTGCCACATACCAACTTTTGCAAGAAAACAGAGGGCTAGTCAAGTCGCCTTCTGACAAGAAATTAATGAAGAAATGACCAGTATATCTTACCATGGATTTGGTAGCAGTGTAATCAATTTTCCATATTTGGTAAATCTTCAACAAGACCGGCGCCTGTACACACACACTTCGAGGGAAATTTGATCGGATTTCAGCATTTATTGAGGATTGGATGACGGGTGTGGTCTTGTCCATGCAATTAATATGACCGATGGATTCAGTCTAGATGACTGTTGCATCTGGGATTATCATCTTCGGCATAAAAGCAGAAATTAGTCATTTAGGAGGGTTACATTTGCAAAGAAGTCAAGAGCCGAGAGTTATAAAGTGCATCGATCAGTTTCCCTGTGCAGAACTAATCCCGTTACAAGAGTGTTGTGATTTCCAAAGATTACAGCCATTTCACGTCCAGCGTTTTACACTGAGAGGGTTCTGTCCGAGCAGGAACCTTTAGAAGACATGCTGAGGCATTTCGACCCTGGTGGCCGTATGTCCACTATGACGACGCCGCCCAGGGTTGTGAAATTAGGAATATCATAGGAAAGACAATTTCCAAGGATGAGGAGTCAAGCGCAGGATGTAGAATATGTCATCAAAATCTCTGCTAAAGAGAAGAAGAAAGTCGAGCCGATCACTGAAGATAAGAAAGCAGAGCGGCGGAATGATGAGAAGAAATCTCCTGGGAGGAAGAAAGTAAAAATGAGAAAAAGAAAGCAACGGGAGAAGGACGATGACCTATCTCATCAGCTAAGAGGAGAACAGGAGGTTCCAAAGGTCAGGAATGAAAATATGCGGAACCCAAGCAGTGTGAATACCTAGAGCGAGTTGCTGAGAGGAAAAGTGAAAGGGAAAAAAAACTGAACAAGCAGAACTTCAAGATGCATACAAAGACTTGTTCTCATAATGGAATTCCTGGTTTGTATACCTTTCGCATAAGTAGGCTCCAGACTGAATGAAATGTTTGAGAAGGCTAGAAGATACAGATTTTCCTTGTGATAAAAGTTCTAACCCAGAAAAAGAGGAAAGGATATCTGTGGAAGACTTCTCAAGACCTGGAGATCTTTAAAAATGTCTCAGGAGCAACGAGAGCGAGAGCATAACTAAGGGAAGGAAATATAAGAGAACCCATCGAACTAAGTTACAGAAACTAACAAGAGCGTGTCACAGCGATGTAGGACGAAGTCGCAGGACTTCGGGACAAGTTTCAATGGACTCCATAGGAAGCCAAGGAGAAGCTACAGCAAGAGAAGCCCTCTGGTAGTGTCTCAGGGACGAGCCACAAGTAAGTGTTAGGGGACTGTTGGAGAAGGGTCCCACAGATACAGAAGAAGCTTCCAGTTTAGCGGACAGACATTTTTGGTGAAGAGGAGATCAGATGGAGCTACGACACTGTAGCATGTTTCTAGCTACAGAGTAGAGCTGGAAACCATGACTTTTAGGGCAGAGAAGTCAAGGGAGACGATTGTACCTAAGCGGCCGAGAAGAGAAAGCTCACCCACTGCATTGAAGGTAGCGGCGAAGATAGGAGGGCTCAACTACCCTCATAAAGGAAAAGGAGCAACGAGGCTGAGGTATTGAAGACGAAGGACAGAAACAGGGAAGCAATGCACAATACCCATGGTCAGTGCGGGGAAGCATGGAAGACTGCAGAGAGCTATGGTGTGACAGAAAGTGGCTACCTCAAGTACAGATATGCCCACTGTCACTAGTTAGGGTTTTGGGTTACTATTGGGATAGGCCCATAGTGTTGTAATGGCGAGACCTTCGGGACGCCTATAAAAGGATATATTTTGTATTGTAAAAGGGTTGTTGGTCATTTTGTGGGCTAGACAGTTGGACAATTGTATAGAATCCAAGCTCTGGTTCTGTTATTAGCTGTAGTTATCTTATTGTAACCAGTAGCTGGCTCATAGAGCATGCATGTAACGATCCGCAGGTTTCGACAGAGAGGGAAGAGTATATTGTAAGAGGTGCAATATAGAATAGAGAAGAGATCTAAGAGAGAAGGGCTCCAGGCTGTGTGCGGAGTTACCTAGAAGATCTCGAGCTGCATATGCGGTGCAGCAAAACTGTGTTTACCTTCCCCCGAGCTATAATAGAAACACAGTTCTGTGGACGTAACTTCCATCCTGGAGGTGAACCACATTAAAATCATGTGTTATGTTATTGATTTATGTGTTTTGTTTGTTTGTTGCATCTATCAGTTATCACATGGGCCTTGTTTACAGTTTAATGTATGTATGTGTTATTCAGTTTACAGCACTATAGAAGATGAATGCAAGTTGAAACCCTTAGGTATTTTGTGTAAGATTTTATCTACATTTCATCCTAGTTAGTTAAACATCACATAGTTAAGCAACCTTGTATATTGTGTCCCGTAAGTCGGATCGAGTAGCACTGAGTACGCTGAGCCGCAACGGTAGGATATCGCAAGGAGGCGGTATCACACCAGCAAAGGAGCTGTGGTGTGCTGCAGTTGAGAATCAGCATAGGAAGGAGTTACACATTGCCTGAGGTGCGGCGATGCGATAAGGACTAGAGTTGTCGCAAGTAAGAGGAGGTTGCGCGTCGCAGAGAGAGAGAGAGAGAGAGAGATCTCGCAGGCTAGAAGAGCTGCGAGACACCCAGGCTGCCTCAGAACCTGGTCGAAGACACTTGAGTCTTTTGGCCAACCCATTAGAATCACTTCGGGTGAGACTTCAGGCGGCTCTGCGGTCTGTCGCTGAAAGGGCCAGTGAGCTAGGGGAGTTGTTGGTTAATTACAGTAAACCCAGGTCTGCCCATGCAAACCAACAGTGATGATGATCCAAATCAAGTAATGATCCATATGTGATGATGATCGAAACTTGATGACAATCTAGATCAAGTGATGATCTAGATGTGATGATGATATAGCAGTGATGATCCAGTAGTCGTGATGATGCAGATCCCCTGATGAAGAAGAATTGAAGAAGAAGATGACTTGAAGACTCAAAGATGAAGAAGAATCGAAGATGAAGAAGAATTGAAGACGAAGAAGACTTGAAGACTAAGAAGACTTGAAGATGAAGATGATGAGATGATCCAGTTGATACAAAGAAGAAGACCAGTGCTGAAAATTATGTCGAAAGAATACCTTCCTAGTTAAGAGGGAGTGTTGATGTATTTGTAACTTTGGAATGTATTCATCTATGTATCTTATGTCTTGTACCCCGATGTTTATTCTAGGATGTGTTTGTAATGTAATTGAGTCATGATGTCATGCCCCGATGTTCCGATCAGGAGGATCTATAATGTAAACAAGTCATGTCAAATCATTATGGGTAACCCTCATATTCTCTAAGGGTTAAAGTCCCCGCAGTTTCGGGGCACTAGGGTTATTAGAATCACTTAGTGAAGCCCGCCCTAGTAGGGTTTTAGTCATGCTGGGAAATAGTATAAATAGAGAGGTGATCTCTCTATTTAACACACATCTCATACACACTCAAGTGTAGCACATAGTTGAGAAGGAGAAGACACTAGGGCTAGATAGAAATAAGGTTACTGCTTTCGGGAGATCATCTTACTGATTTGGGCTTTTCTATTTTGGTGTTGACTCTATCTCTAAGGAAGTTGTGGGGTTTTCTCCATTTGTGGTTTACCCGAGGAAAAACAATGTGTTCATTGTCTCTTGTGTTTGATTGTTGTGCTTATTATTCTCTCAGTTAAAGATCCTAATAATGCTAGCTTAATGTTAAAAATCTAACAAGAAAAAGGTAACATGAGGAAGGAAGGCCTATAGCTTACCCAAGGGGGGTGAATATGTATGTGAGTCATACCTAGAAGAAGGATCCTGCCAAAAAGAGGAGGATTATAACCTAGTTTATGAGACAGTAGAATTGAAAGGGTCTGCATAATTTCCAAGAATAGGATGTGACTATAGTATTCCAGAGAGATCACCTAGAGCAAAGCCTAAAAGTCCCTCACCTAAACCCCTTGTGAACACTAGCAGTCCTAGTATCGGGACTGGTGAGCAATAAATCCCATCAACGATCCCCGTAAATCATGTAAACTCATGAGGTCCAGTGAACAATCCCAGTGCCACCCTAATGGCGGGGACAGATGTTAGATTACCCACCTTTAATGGGAATGGAGCAGAAGACCCAGAAAAACATTGGTTTCTTTGTGAAGTTGTCTAGATGGTACGCTTAGTACAAAATGCCAATATAAAGAAGGCACAGATGATCATGACTATAAGGGGTCATGCCCTGGATTGGTTAATGAAATTTTTTTCCACACCAGTAGGAACCCCATAAAAGACTCTTGAGGAGATTCGGTGAGCAATGATCTCAGATTTCTGAAATCCCCAATCGGAGTCCCAATGTATTACTGAGATCAAGTAAATTAAGCAGGCTCCAGCAGAAATAGTATGGGAGTTCGACCAACGGTTTAAAACACTAATGAACAAGGTCAATTTCTAGATGTCATATGTACAGCATAAAGAGTGGTTCATTTCTACGCTACTACCACATATAAGAGGGCCGCTCATGCAGCAAAATATTGCAACGCAAATGGAGGCATTGGAATTATCAATGAAGCTATAGCCTTTGCCCATAGGGGACGGTGCCACATGAATGATACAGATTCAATATCAGATGGCTAATCTAACTATTCAACTCCAGGATATGAAAAGGGGAAAAGAATCGCATGAAGACCTCTAGTGTACCCGATGTCGGACTAACAGACATACTAAAGATGAATTCCCGGCATATATGAACTACGTCTCGTGCGGTGGGCCAAACCCATTGAATATCGAAGGATTACCTTGGTGTAATATATGCAAAAGAAGAGGACATTGGGACACTGATTGCTTGTTTATGCACAAGACGGTATGTACACCAACCAGTTTATATTGTAAATTTTGTAAATCTGTAGGGCATGATGAAAAGGATAGTAGGGCCTACCAACTCATGAGGGAGAAAATAGTAGATGCATATTTTATGAAGATGGAATAGAAAGTAAATATAGAACAGACCCCACCTCAGTTCCAGGCTCTTCCCCAGTTTCAAGCTGCACCTCAATTCCCATCTCCGCAAGTAGTTTCAGATGGTACTGAAATTTTAGAATATAGCCTTGTATAATTTATACCAACAATAGTACTAGCAACCACAATACCTGTTACAACCACCTCAAAGATGGGGTGGCAATTATAGGTGTCGGGCAGGAGGAGGATTTGGCCGAGGAAGAGGACCAGTTGTATGTTACAATTGTGGAGCACCGGGGAATTACACTAGGGACTACCCAGAACCTGCAAGGACTTTCTCGTACTGTATACATGATCACAATGTTGATTAGTGCCCACAGCTCATCACTCGATGGCAATCCCAGACGCTTGGACCAACCAACCAAGTACCAACCCTGCACCAAATCTTGCGTCGAATGCACCTAATCCAAACGCCAATATCAATATATAGATGATAGTCACTCAACCACGAGAACCAAATGTGGCAGTGGTCATGAGGGGAGGTGCTATGAATGGTGCTGACCAAGCTACCCATACATACCTTGTGATGCATGCACAACCCTAGGTACGACCTACCACAAAGAAGATAGCGCTAGTTGATATTCAAGAACAAAAGCGCATATTCATGGATGTGTGTCTAGAGTTCATTGGCACAGAACAACCATCTACCTCAGACCAAGTGAAAGATATGCCTGAAATATTCCAGAAGATATTTGAGCAACGAAGTAAGGACAAAACTGCAGATAAGGTAGTAAACTTAAACCTTTCTTGTCTATTTGTTTAGCACTAATCAAGGATAAGGAAGCAATTGCAGAACTGGAAGCACTCATCGAAACACTTCTAGAGGGAGACCCTTCACCAAAAAAGGTTAACAGTATCAACACCAAGCTCAATATAGGACGCAAACTCAGGATGACCGCACAAATTGGTGATTATGATATGGACAATATCATCCTCAACCTGGGATCTAATGTCAACATTTTAAGGTGCCAAACGTGGGAAATAATGGGAAAGCTACCCTTACAATGGTCCCCCATTCAATTAAGACTTGCAAATCAAGTAAAGGTCCTCCCTGTTGGAAGGTTGGGTCAAGTTCAAGTGGATATCGAAGGATTACACACTTTTGCGGAATTTGAAGTCATAGATATAGTAGATGATACTACCCCATATCCCGCACTACTGGGGATTGATTAGGCAATGGAAAATCAAACAATCATAAATTTCAAAAGAAGGATCCTATCATTTGAAGATGATGAGATGTGGGTCGGTGTGCCCCTTGACCCTCTAGAAGGACTGAGGTATGTTGATCCAGTATTCAATGAAGGGTAGGATGATCGCCTTGACACCATCTACAATATAACCACCCTTCTGGAAGACTATATTAATCCTACCACAGAGGGTAACCTAAGTAGGAAATGTGAGAGTTCATGTACATATCATATTCAAGAGAGGCACTAGAGAAGTGGCAGAATGAACTACATGAAGTCTCGTCAAGAAAATGTGCCAAGATAAATAAGTCGGTTAGACGAGTAGGAACTCAATCGTGAGCACTACCCACATATGAAGGACTGCCTAACTTGGCAGCGTTCTTGACTGAATTTGAAGAACTGGTAATAGAGCCATAGCGACTATCTACACCAGACTTTGTATTGAAAGCTACACCCGCACGATGGTGGGGTACACATAAGAACACCATAACTGAATGGGCGCAGTGCAAAAGGCTACTAGAGGTGAGGTTTGGGGAATAAATTACAATGGTAACCCAAATATATACAGGGTTATCAGACCCTGTAGAACACATAGAACAATGTTCCATGGCATTCTCAAACTACCCTCACCAGGAATGGGTTCACCATTTCATCCATACTCTTGAGATGACACCACGAGGATGGTATGCATCTATGGAGCTATGCCAGGAGACAAAGGAATGGGAAGAAGTTGCGCAGAAATTCACTTACACATTCCATTTTGCAAATGAACAACCTATAGTTGATATTGCACTGAAAACTATTAAGGAAAAAATATTCGTCGAGATCCCACTAGAGAATGTGTATTCTCAACCTTGTGCTATGCATTAACACCAATGCTGTGAGACAGTCCAACATTGGATGACATGCTATAATCTCTCTGGGGACCTGGACAATGATCTAACCAACATCAATATTCCAGAATCGGAAGGATCGCGCGAGGTAGAAGGAAGCGACATTTCCAGTGAGAAGTTCGTTAAGCCGCTAAAGATTAAAAAGGTTAACATTGGGTCAGAGTACAATCCAAAATTTTCCAACATTAGAGACTACTGGGATGAAGAAATAGTAGCCAAAATCACTAATTTATTACATGAATTTCAAGACCTATTCCCAACAAACTTTAGGGAAATGAAGGGGGTAGTAGGGGATTTGGGTGAAATGAAAATTCCACTCAAACCCGACGCAAGACCACTGAAACAACAGCCATACAGATTAAACCCACGTTATAAGGAGAAAGTAAAAGCATAACTGGATCGCATTTTGGAGGTAGGAATTATTGAACCAATTGAAGAATTGGAATGGATAAGCGCCATAGTCATCCCAGACAAAAAGGAGACAGGTGAAGTTAGAAACTGTGTCAACCTAAGGAAACTAAATGATGCCTGCTTGCATGACCCATTTCCTACACCCTTCACATATGAGGTTTTGGAAAGAGTTGGTGGACAAGAAATGTACTCATTCACAGATGGGTTCTCAGGGTACAGTCAGGTTCGAATTGCACAAGAAGATCGACACAAGACAACCTTTGTAATAGAATGGGGATGCTACCAATACACGATAATGCCCTTTGGTCTTAAAATGCCCCAGCTATTTTTTCTAGGATAGTAGTATCTGCTTTCAAATATTTCATTCATAAGTTTCTTGAAGTATACTTTGATGACTGGATGGTCTTTGTTCTGGTAAGAGAAGATATTGAAAATTTGTGTATGATACTGGAGAGATGTCATCAATATCAAATTGCGCTGAACTTGAGAAAATGAATATTCTCTGCACCATTCGATGTGTTGCTGGGCCATGTAATATGCAGCAATGGGATCTTAGTCGACCCCTCTAAGGTAGCAATTATCCTGGACTTGCCTCCACCCACATCAGTCATGCAACTCAGGTCCACATTGGGACACACTGGGTATTATAGGAAATTCATAAGAGGGTATGCAGAGATAACTACCCCAATGGATAAGCTGCTAAAAAAAGATTCCAAGTTTGAGTGGAATGAAAACTTCCAGGAGAGTCTGGATAAATTGAAGGGTAAAATGGCTATTGCACCAATATTAATATTTCAATATTGGAAAAAATAATTCCATGTACATGTTGATGCATCATCGATTGCACTTGGCATAGTTTTAACCCAACCAGGAGATGGTGCAATTAACCACCCGATCACATTTGCAACTAGGAAACTCTCAATGGCAGAGAAAAATTATACCACAACTGAAAGAGAAGGGATTGCAATGGTCTATGCACTACAAAAATTCAAAAATTATCTATTGGGTGGACACTTCAAAATGTTCACTGACCATTATGTGCTAAAGTACCTAGTCAATAAGCCAGTGTTGGGGGGGGAGGGGGGGGGATCTGCCGGTGGCTCCTCCTATTTCAAGAATTTTACTTTGAAGTCATTGTGAAGCTAGGAAAACTAAATGTTGGGCCTAACCACTTATCATGAATTGAAAGTGGGGAGGAACCCACCAGCCTAGACGAAAATATACCAAATGCACAGCTATTTGCTATAGATGTTTTCGATAAAGAATTCGATGTGATTATAAAATTACTTAATACAGGGTGTGCACCTGAATATTATTCAACATGGAAAAAGAAACAACTAGTTGTCAAGGCCTCAGACTACACTCTAATCATGGAACATCTCTATAAGTTGGGACCGGATGAAATACTGCGAAGATGTGTCTTTGATCATGAAATACAGTGGGTAATGGAGGAAGCACATGCAGGTGTCTCAAGAGGACACTATGCCGAGAAAGCAACAGTGCACAATATTTTGCAAGCCGGACTCTGGTGGCCCACGATACATACGAAAACAAGGAAATATTGTCACAATTGCGATAAGTGTCAAATAATGGGGAAACCATCACAACATGACAAAATGCCACTTGTGCCACAAATTACACTGCAGGCCTTTGATAAATGGGCAGTGGATTTTTTTGGCCCTATCAATCCACTGGGAAAATGAACTGGTGTGTGTTATATCATCACTAATATAGATTACTTGACAAGATGGGAAGAGACCACACCTGTAAAAGATTATACTGCTGTAACTGCATCCCACTTCCTCTTTGAGAACATCATCACAATATTTGGTTGTCCCAAAATCTTAATCAACAACTAAGGTACGCATTTTGTAAATAAACTAATTGTTGAACTGACTGCAGAATTCCAAATCCAACACAAGAAAACAACACCCTACCATCCTCAAGCAAATGGAACTATCGAGGCATTCAACAAGGTACTCGAGAATGCATTGACCAAAGTATGCAATGTGCATAGAGATGATTGGGACCAGAAAGTCTCAGCGGTATTTTGGGCCTATAGGACAACATGCAAACGACTAACTGGATACACCCCTTTCTATTTAGTCTATGGAAAAGAAGAAGTCATGCCCATGGAATATATTGTCCAAATCCTATAAATTGCTGCACTAACAGAGATGATAGATGCTGATGTTGTAGAAGAGAGGCTAGTGTAGCTGGTCCAAATGGAAGAAGACCATTTTATTGCAGGCTTCCATCAAAATGTGGAAAAGTAGCAGCAGAAAGCCTAGAATGACTGCCACATCACAAGAAAGTAGTTCAAGGTTGGTGGACTTGTTCTAATGTATGATATTAAGTTTCTCAAGCATCCAGGTAAGCTCAAAAAGCATTGGTTAGGTCCATACGTAGTTGCGCATATTACTGAAGTAGACACAATAAAGATACACAAGCTATATGGAACACCAGTAGCGGGCATGATCAATGGTAGTCGATTAAAACCCTATTGTGATGAATGCGACACGGTCCCATAAATCCATGACGAACAAATAGTAGGCACTGACAACCGATAAGGGCAAGGGAAATTTGAAAAATATATGGCACCACTAAACATTTAGTAGCATTAAAGTTGCAGGCCCAAGGAAAAAGGCGGCGGACATTTTGGTCTCATCTGGTAGGCTACCTTAACTGCCCTCACAAATGCATAATGGAGCTTAAGCGTGCAAAGGAAGATCCCATGCGATCCGCTAGAGGGTCCTTCACTCCGTCTAGTCATCTTAAAGAATCGCCACCTATAAGCCATTCTTGTCTTCCGTTGTAAACTTCTACATTGCTTTAATGAACCAACAATACAAAGAGCTGAGCCCACTACACAGACCAAGCCATCCTTCAAAGCCAAAGACCTTACTCAGTAAAATACTCCATCCATAGTGAGCACTCTAATAAGGGCATCTTGACCCGGTTTGGCATCCCAAGAAGATGAAGAAGACTCATGCAAAGTTGAAAGTAGTACCAAAGCCAAGAATCATCAAAAAACCGTTGCAGAGTCTTTCGCATCCATCACAAGCAGAAAGTTAGCTCACACAGATAACTTCCTCCTGACCATTAAAAAAACTGATGGGAGCCCAAGTTTTTACCGCTATGCAACCCTTGAATACTGACCCCCCAAGTTCCTCTAGCCCTCGGGAAAAAATACCTAAATCTCATAGAGCTGAACCAGTTCGGCCATCATCACTAGAAGAGCTCACTGAAGAAGAGAAGAACTTACTGCCACCCTATGTATCACCCAAGAGGCCCGGTGTTGTAGCAGTAATGGTGAGAATTCCCGAGCTATTAGAAGAACCCGCTATTCCAGAGGGCATCACAAAACTCTAGGACTGCCCAAAACCCCAGGATTCCATCTTGACCAAGATTCAGGTATTAAAGTTTGAATACTATGACACTCAGAAGCTAGACATCTCCAGAGATCAATTCATGGAAGTAAAAGTCGGATGGCCACTGACGACAAACGTTGTCTCTGCACTAGAGTATGCACGTGGATTGGAGCAATCTGATATATTAAACCTGCTCCTTATGCCCCATTTTGGCCACTCTAGACCAGTCAGAATGTATGTTAAGCAGATGCTTGTGTGCTTCCATGGTCGCTACCTTTGGCTGAACAAACCATATGAGGTCACAGTGGACTTGATTTCAGCCATTAGAGTTCTACCACGGAATAGAATGGACTTGGCCCTTCACTTCAATAATGAGGGGGAAAAGACATACAAAAATGATATGAGGCTAAGTATCAGGTCCTCCATGGCAGAAATGGTTTTCTCATTAGCTCCATTGAGGATAGTTCGGTGCAAGCAGCAACAAAGATCTTGTGTAGCAAGGTCCTGCGCAAGATGAGGTCGGTTGAGTGCACGTCCGCAACAGTGGAACTTGCTGAAAAATATGCACAGGGCATGCACATTAACTAGTCCCAGTTCCTCTTGAATGAATCATTGGATGATGCACGAGAAGCACATGAACAACCCATAGCTAAGTTTCACTTCTCTTGGCTCTTAATTTTAATTTATTTTGCAATATGGGCTCCACCACCAAACTATCAGCCCATGGATATCCCCGTGGAATTTCTTGGTAGGCCTTACCAAAACCTATGGGACCATCAGGAAAACAAGTGCAAGAATGATGCCAGAATTATATTTTTCCTACAAGGAGAAAGGCTCCAGTTAATAGTGTGCATTCAGTACCGGCTAACTCCTGCAATGGTTGCAAAGTACCCATTCATTCAATTCCATGCAGTGCACCACAACATCATCTTGCAACCATGTGGTTACCCCAAGAAGCAAGCCCTTCCAACATTCTTCATCCTCAGGGATGTGAACATTGAGCGATAAATCAAATATTGGCCTGAGGAATGGCTTACCCATCAGGAGAAGGTACCTCCACGATAGCAAGTCCTGCAGGAGAATCCACCAAAGAAACCAAACCAGCATAGTGCCAATACCAGTATGCAGGAGCCATAGGATGGTGCCCAATAATATGAGTGCGATCTACCCAATGACAACCTAGACGACCCCGGTATAAGTGAAGAATTGAGCGCTGAGCAATCCCGAAAAAAGAGGGGCAAGCATCCCATGCAATAGGAGGAAGATGAACACACATTGAGCTTCACATATAGAAAGAGGTAGAAGGTTAATTGACCCTATGTTAGAGACTATGGAAATTGAACCCAAGTGATAGAACAATTGCACTCACAAAAATTTCTAATCAACCATGCAAAATTACAAACAAAGGAGACTGAAATTGGAGCATAACACTAATCTGTATTGAATAAGTGTACAATAGCCAACCTTATGAAGTCATAGGCAGCTGCAATATATAATTACATGAGAGATTCGAATGCATAAGGATGCCATTCGAAATAGTCAAAACATAGGCTTACTAAATCTAGTCAAATCCCCCATAGGTGCATAAAGCAGTTTCCAAATCTACCTAGAGGCTCACGAATTGGAAAATTCAAGTAGGAAAGATAATAAGTGATGGAAAGACAACTCATACAAGCTTTTATTAGGATAAAATAATTGAGGATGATGAGGGAAAAAACAAGTCAACTACACCTAGTCTTACTTTTCCTTTTGCCATAAATCTCAATAAAGCAGGCAACTTAGTAGAAAAAGTAGATATGCACTAGGGAGGATCTGGAATAAAGTAGATATGATAAATATGGGTTCCAGGAGGTTTCCTAAGTGCTCCATGACTCAGTTTTAGCAATTTTGACTTCTAGG
The DNA here is from genome assembly GCA_001517045.1 of Pseudotsuga menziesii. NCBI lineage: Eukaryota > Viridiplantae > Streptophyta > Pinopsida > Pinales > Pinaceae > Pseudotsuga > Pseudotsuga menziesii. The sequence continues at coordinate 626,808 of LPNX010727783.1, forward strand.
ACATGTGGAAGACAACTTGCATAGAGTGGAATATTGGAAACTAGGAAAATAAGACAAAAATGGATTAATTAATGTCTAAGATAGCTAAATATGGATTGATTATTCTAACACCCCCCCTTAAACCTAGATTTATGACTAAATATCAGAAAACTATAGGGCCTAGCAACAAGGCTTAGTCACCCTTTACATACTGCATGTCCATTTAACCAAGGAAAGAGGAAAAAACCCAGTGGAAAAATCCTCCCTTAAACATGGACAGTAAAACAAAATTTGAAAATATTGTCATCAATCATGCTTCATAGCATGATCAGCAATCCCCAGCAGTGATTTGAGATTGCTGAATGTCTTCTCACAAAAAACTTTGGTGAACATGTCTGCGACTTGTTCTGAAGATGCACAGAAGAGTAGGTGAATGGTGCCATCATGCACAAGCTGTCTGATGTAGTGCATATGGATCTCAATGTGTTTGGTTCTCTGTCTCTAAACTGGATCATTGTAGACTCGAATGTTACTCTGATTATCACATAGATAATAGTTGAAAACTCTGATTCGAAGCCACACTCACCAAGTATCCCCTGCAACCATAAACATTGAGTTGTTGCATTTACAACTCTTCTATACTCTGCTTCTGTAGATGAGAGTGCTATGGCACTCTATTTCTTACTTGACCAGCTGATTGGTCCTTTAGCAAGCATGAACACATATCTTTATGTTGGTTTTTGATCTATTTTGTCACCTTCCCAATCACTGTCAGTAAACCCAATCAAATCAAGATCAGGTTTAGCTTTGTAGAAGATCCCATGAGTTCTTGTTCCCTGAACAAAGTTAAGGATCCTTTTGGCTACTCTCCAATGGATCTCATGAGGCTGACCCATGTATCTTGAAGCCACACTTACTACATAAGAAATATCAGTTCGAGTGTGTGTAAGGTACAGCAAACATCCAATCAACTGCCTATACAGTGTATTATTTACCATAGGAAAAGAACCTGCTTCTTCAAGCTTAACTCCTAAAAGGAAGGGAGTCTTGCTTGGCTTGCAATCTTTCATGTTGAACTAGTTCAGCAAATCTAAAGCAAAATTGGACTGATGTACTTTTATTCCATGTTGGTATTGAGCAATTTTGAGACCCAATAATTGGCTCAACAACCCCAAATCAGTCATAGAAAATGCATGGTTCATTGCATCCTTCAAGGAGGCAATTTCTTTATTTGAACTTCCTATAATCAGAGGGTCATCCACATACAAGACAATAATCATCAAAGAACCATGAATCATCTTCAAATAAACATTAGGATCATACTTGCATCGAACAAAACTCAATGACAGCAGAAAGCCATCAATCTTGGCATACCAAGCCCTGGGGGCTTGCTTAAGCCCATACAATGATTTCTTTAGCCTGCACACAAAAGATGGATTAGTAAAAAACCCTTGAGGCTGCTTCATGTAAATATCTTCAGTAATATATCCATTCAGGAAAACACACTTCACATCCATGTGATTTACCTCCCACTGCTTCGAAGCTGCAATGGCTAAGGCTAGCCTCATGGAGTCCATATTTTCCACTGGTGCAAAGGTTTCATTGTAGTCTATGTACCTGTGAGTAGCCCTTGGCTACCAATCTGGCCTTATATTTCAAAGGTGAACCATCAGCAGCAAACTTAGTTTTGAAAACCCACTTACATTGAACTAGCTTCCTCCCTGGGGGAAGATCAACCAGTTCCCAAGTGTTGTTCTTCTTAAGTGAGATGAATTATTATTTCATGGTTTTTTTCCATCTTGGATGATGTGCTGCATCTTCATATGTCTGTGGGTCTAATTCAACCATCAGATAGCACTTCTCTGCAAACAAAGGGTCTTTCATACACAGGGCACTCTCAAACTGAGATCTAGTCCTCCTAGGATCACTAGGATTTCCAGCTAGTTCCCGAGATGCATGAATGGTCTTTGCTGCCCATTTTGGTCTTGTAGGAATGTTAGGATCTACAATTAAATCATCATTATCAGACATATCAGAATCAGAAAACTCATTTGTCTCTTCACTTACATTCAATGGTTCTAGTGGTGAAGAAGACTCACCAACTTCAACTGCTGCTAAAGGCTCTTCTTGGAATTGAACACTCCTTTAAATGAAGGATTTTTTTGTGCTCAAATTGATTAGCTTGTACACTTTTGAATCTTCAAAGCACCCAAAAAATAGACAGGGCTGCAAAGACTTTCTCTTTTCTGTTGGAATTCTAGCCCAAGCCTTTGAGCCAAAAATCCTGAAATGGGTCACATCTGGCTTGTGCCCACTCCAAGATTTGAAAGGAGTCATACCATAAAGTTTTTATGAGGCAACCTATTCTAGATATAGGATGCACAATTTACAGCCTCGTCCCAACACTTTGGTGGCAAAGTCTTAGCCTCCATCATACAGGTTGCCATCTCCTTCAGTGATCTGTTCTTTCTCTCAGCAACACCATTTTGGTGTGGTGTGTAAGGGATTGAATGTTGCATCTGAATACCTGCATCTTCACAATACTAAATGAACTCAGACTTGACATACTCACCACCATTGTCAGATCTGAGGATCTTGAGTCTCCTCCCAGACTGGTTTTCAACCAAAGCCTTAAAGACTTTGAAGATGCCAAAAACTTTAGACTTATGCTTCAGGAAGTAAACCCAAGAATACCTAGAAAAGTCATCTATGAAGGTCAATGCATATTTGTCTTGACTCATTAACATATGAGGAAATGGAACAAAAACATCATTGTGGATCAACTCAAGAGGTGCAGAGGTTCTCTCTTGACTAGCTCTCTCAAATTTATGCTTTGGGTGTTTTCCTAGGATACAACCTTGACAGACTCCCTTGGAAAACTTAATCTTTGGTAACCCTATGACCATTTATTTTTCACTTAGATTAGAAAGATACTTATAGTTAAGATGGCCAAATGTTTCATGCCAAAACTTGCTTCCCTCATTATCATGAATCAGAAGAGCGGAGGGGTTTGAGTAGGGCAGAAAATGTGAAAACATGTATACCTTCGAAGTGTGATCTACAACTCCTTTTGCAATGACTTTACCATTTGAGATCTCTATGATATCAACATCATCAGGGGAGAATATGACCTTCTTTGGAGACCCTGTGTGAGTCATCTGATACGCTGACAAGAGGTTAGAGGCAAGACCTAGAACATACAATACATTACTGAACTTACCATGGTCAAGATCAATCCTTCCTTTCCCCAAACTGTCAGTGAGAGAGTCATCTCCCAGCACTATTGGTGGACCTTTCAACATGTCACGAGAGGAGAATGCCTCCTTGGTCTAAACCATATGTCTTGAAGCTCCAGAGTCTATGATGAAGCTAGGTGAGCTTGATGTCCCAGCAACCAAAGCATGTACTCTCTCTCTATCTTCTGAATTTTATCCTCCTTCCCTCTTCTTTGAGCAATCAGGAAGGGAGATGTTATTCTTCTCTAGGAGTTGGGTCAACATGTCGATTTGCTTCTTCATGCAGGAGCTTTCAGCATGATAGCCCTTACTGCAATATGCGCACTTGCTCATTTATCCTTTGTCCTTCTTCTTCTGGAAGTTCTTCCTAGAGCCTTGGCGCTCCTCTTGAGATTTGTTCTTGTCTCTCTTTTGCTCAGGTGGCTTATTAGCTTTCTTCTTTCCTTTTGAATCCACCCTCGAATCTCCAACAACCAAATCTTGGTCTTTCGAAGGTTTGATGGTGCCCACTGTCACCAGTTTATCTTGTTCTTGTGTGAGGGATTCCATGAACTCTGCAAGATTAGGCATCTTCCAGGCTTGAGCTGTCAACTTCGTGGCATGGAAGGTCAAAACAAACACTGAATAGTCAAGTCCAAGCTTCGAGAGTATGGCCAAAACTAGTTGCTCCTCATCTTTTCAATTCCACAATGTTTTAGCTGCAAAACAAGGGATTTAAACTTGGAAAAGTAGAGTTGCAGGGATTCGAAGCTGCTAGGACTCAAAGAGATCAATTGATTCTCAATTTGATGTCCTCTCATCTCATATGTCTTAAAAAAATCTATACAAGCTTCTCCCACACTTCATTAGGTGATGTCAATCCATCAAGATGGAAGAGGAGGTCTCTGGATATGCTTAGACACAGAAGACCATAGGCCTCATCCCTCCTGTTGTGCCATTTAATTTTCTCTGCAGCTGCATTGGGATCTGCCTTAGTTGCCATAGTCACCCTACAGAGACCTTTTTCTCTCAATAGTATCTCCATCTCTACTTTCCATTCAAAGAAATTAAATGGAGTCAAGATGATCTTCTGAGATTGATCCATAGCTCTGAACTGTGCCCTTCAACCAGCAGAATGTGCTCCCAATCAATATGTCAAACCTGCAATAGAAATATGCAAGGAGAAGAATCAATATACAAAGGCTCTGATACCATGTGGAAATTGAACCCAAGTGATAGAACAATTGCAGTCACAAAAATTGCTAATCAACCATGCAAAATTACAAACAAAGGAGACTGAAATTGGAGCATAACACTAATCTGTATTGAATAAGTGTACAATATCCAACCTTATGAAGTCATAGGCTTCTGTAATATATAATTACATGAGAGATTTGAATGCATAAGGATTCCATTCGAAATAGTGAAAAAGTAGGCTTATTAAATCTAGTCAAATCCCCCATAGGTGCATAAAGCAGTTTCCAAATCTACCTAGAGGCTCATGAATTGGAAAATTCAAGTAGGAAAGCTAATAAGTGATGGAAAAACAACTCATACATGCTTTTATTAGGATAAAATAATGGAGGATGATGAGGGCCAAAAACAATTCAACTACACCTAGTCTTACTTTCCATTTTGCCATAAATCTCAATAAAGCAGGCAACTTAACAGAAAAAGCAGATATGCACTAGGGAGGATATGGAATAAAGAAGATATGCTAAATATGGATTCCAGGAGGTTTCTCAAGTGCTCCATGACTCAATTTTAGCAAGTTTGACTTCTAGGACATGTGGAAGACAACTTGCATAGAGTGGAATATTGGAAACTAGGCAAATAAGACAAAAATGGATTAATTATTGTCTAAGGTAGCTAAATATGGGTTGATTATTCTAATAGAGACATACTAGATGTGAAATTGACCCTTCTGCATGACGTCATTTCCAAATTCACAAAGAAAACTTTGGGACAACTCGCGACCAGGCAAACCAATTGGACAGCGGCCATCACCACAAAGGTTAACCAACTCGTGCGGACTATCATCGAAGTGAGAGACACCATGTAGGCTGAAACCCATGGTGTCACCCAATTAGAAACCTTAGTGGCACCAATCATGATCCCACCCCTAACAATCAAAATCCCTACTGAGGCATTTTCTAAGAAAGGTGAAGACAACGAGGCAAGTTTCTGTAACTTGGACACATTGATTTTAAATTTTTCGAAGTTAAATTTGCCGCAAATATACTCTATTCAACAGGCTGCTGAAACAAAAATTAGAATCCACAAAACTACAGCTGCTTCTCAAGAATATAAGGCAACCAGGAAAGTAAGCTTGTGAAAACAAGTTATCAATCACCAGCGTACAGATCTGGCAGCCCAAGCCCAGAGGCGGGCTTCGCTAGAACAAGCAATAAAGGAAGCAGTGGTGCAACTATTCAATGAGGAATAAGAGTCTGAGATCGAACTGGTGCATCAATTGAGATGTCTCTCCAAGCTGGACATAGACCTCCAGAAAGAGATATAGGAGATGAAAACCAACCCGCATCCTGGCATGCCCCTGGAAGTGCTACAGCAAAAGAACCAATTGGCAACTCAAGCGGTTTCCTGGCTGAGGAAAGCTAAGAGCATTTGTGCAGAAGCAGTCAAAACAATTGCTACAACATGGGAGCAGCTCATCGATGATGCAGTGGCAAAGAAACTTGCAGAGCAAGCATGACAAGCACAATTACAAATATTGGCACTGAAAGCTGAGATTAAGAAGCTACCAATGAAGGAGAAAATCGCCCGAGGCACTGAGCTTAAGGAGCTCCTCGATAAGGCTAGTCTACACAAATGAGTTTAAGGAACCATACTTATTTAAAAGTGTATAAATGTTGGAAAATATTACCAATTCTCAAAACGCCAACCATAAAATGATTGGCGATATTTTTCAAAAAATATTTTAATTTCCAAGGATTTAATATCGTTTATATAATAATTTGGTGATTTTTTGGGTGAAAAAATTTTACCCCATCAAAATTGGGTGAAACACGGCTTCAAAAAATGCAAAATGGCAGATATTTTTTGGGAGAAAAACATGGAAAAATAGCCCACTGAGCTAAATTCTGCCCCTAAAATTATCCCTAAGGCCAGAACCCTACGCAACCAGGAAAGCATGTGCAACAAGGAAATGACTGAACAACAGGCCGAAGCCGAAAGGATAACAAAGTTAACTCATCTAGTTCAGCAGCGCATCCACGAGTTCACTCATGCACTGGAGAGTACCTCATCGGAGCACCCAAGTAGTGACACAGTGCAGGAACTTGAGCAGCAGGAAGATGAAGCTTTCCAAGAGATAGAACAACTTACACCTATTCTGGCCCAGTTCCAGCAAAACATTGGCAATGTAGCCTAGCTTCCAGGGAAAGATATAGCTGCAGTAGAGACCGTAGAAGAGCTCCAAGAAGAAGCAGGAGAAGAACACAACGCAAATAAGGGCACGTAGGAACATGACGCAGAACACCAGAAGTGCCATCAAGAAGGCCTAGACCAAACATAGATCAAGCTATGGCCATAGAATTATTAGAACAGGCTGAAGAGGAATTCGTATAAGCCCAAGTAAAAAAAAAGGCAACTCACGAGATACGCAAGCTGCAAAGCATGAGAAGCTCAAAAAAAAAAAAAATCATAAGATACCGCACAAGGAAACAGGTCAGGCTGATCATATGTCCTTTGCTTCGTGGCTCGGGACGAGCCACAGGTGAGTGTTGGGGGCTTGTTGGCCTGGGAAAGGGGCACACAAAGGAATTTTGCACATGCAAGCAAGGAAAATGTGCCACGCTCATGATAGAAGCAAAGGAAGATCGTGAAGGATGAAAAGGGCCCACGAAGGCAGAGAAAAAAGGTGCATGGCAAAGGAAAGGAAAGCATGGAAGTGCACATGGGGAAAATGACAGGAAAACAATAGGGCAGTCGTCGGTGCATAAGCCGTCTTAAGTTGACGGATGCCACATGAGTGAAATCAAACTGTAAGTAAGGTTTTTAGTGCCTCATGTCGAGTCATGATCACCACAACTGTAGCCTGAGGGGCTGTTGATGGTGATAGTTAACAAACTGCATGTAAGCAATCGACCCAGCGTGGTCATGTAAAATGTTATAAATAGGAGAGATTTAATGGTTAGAAGGTTGATTTTTGTTTGTCATAATTATGGAATATTTTTGATAGATGAGAGCTATGTACAGTTGCAGAGAACATATATAAGAAAAAGGTAATCATGAATCTGTAGGAACCGGTGAGAATAGAGCAATGAGGAAGCTCTGCTAGAGCGGTGCAGATGCTAGGAAGGTTGATCTAGGCTATGTACAGATCCATAGGTAGTAGCAGTAGATTAGAAGAAATAAGACAGAGGGCATGAGAACTATGAGTTTGAACTTAAATATATATCCTAAGATCAGTCAGCATCTCGCAAACTACAAGGTATTAATCTTGCACATTGATCTAGGAACAAAGAATCAATCTCATCAAAGAATAATCAACAAATACTCATGAAATGGTGTTAATCGGAACCGGAATTGGTTTCCTCTCTGTATATTTAATAAACAATGAATGGTTACAATACCAATGTCAAGCAATAGCTTGAATCCATGAGAAATTCGAATACCTAAGGAGGAAATTCGAAATCATGAGTGAGTCTGGCTTAACTGACTGTCAGCCATTCAATCACACTTAGTTAACCACTTGACCAAAACCCTAATTGAATCACCAAACCCTAACTGAAGTCGGAGTGCAATAAATCACTGAATCTCAACTGAAAGAGATCAAACACATGTCATAGCAAGCCAACCATCAAGTGCTAGTGCTCCATGACTTCAATGAACCCCGATGAGGTTAACTGAAGTTGAACTAACCATCAGAAGTTGGTGGAGGCACCCTGTTGACTCCAGATCATTAAATAATAATAAATAATCATTAAATAACATATTTAATGAGAGGAGGCACCTTAACTGACTGGTTGAACTGATTGTAACCACCAGTTAGCAATTAGGTGCATTAAAATCACTCAGACCACCCCCAGAGTGCTCCAGTTAGCCTCCTTGATTGTAGGAGAAGGCTAAGTTAGCCTCCTTGACTGTAGGTAAGCATGGGTGTGACTGGATGATGGAAATTAATGCTCCACTGATGTCAATTAATGTCAATTATACTTAGGATAGTGGTTTAACAAGGCCAATTTTACCAAAAAGAGTGTGTATGATGGTAAATGTCTCCAACACCCCCACTTAAGCTATACTCAGGAAGAGTTAGAAAACATAGATGCATAAAAATGCTAGGGCCCTGGTAACTAAGGCCATAGGTCACCCTGTACAATGTTGAAACTGAAACAATGCTCAAAACAAACAAAGTGAGGAAAAGAGGGAAAACCCAGTGGGAAAAACCCCCCCTCAAGCTGAACACTGAAAGTAGTCTGGATCACCCTGATGAACTCACCCCCAATAGTGAATGGAGGTAAGTGAACTTCTTTTCTGAAAAGCTCTCGGTGAAGATGTCTGCAATCTGCTCATTAGTCGGGCAGTATTACAGAATGATGGTCCTGTCATGCACTAGCTCCTTGATGTAATGCATGTGAATCTCTACATGCTTGGTCCTCTTCCTGGTAATTGGATCTGTGGATATCTTAATAGCACTTTGGTTGTCACAAAAGAGGACAGTGGACAAAGTACTACTGTCAAATCCCCAGTTTTGACCCCGTTTGCATGATGTATATATTGTAATTAATCGTGGTAAGGAGCTAAAGGCAAAAGCCCCACCATCGATTTGTGTGTGTATGTTTCGACAATGGGTATAGTTGCCGATGGGTTGTCATGCTATCCGGCACCTTATAATGTGGCATCATGTAAATACGCACATCAATTAAAATAAACCACAACCAGCTATGGCAGTGCAACGTTGAATGAAAAGGGCATGGTTCCAAAGGATAAGGGGTGGGGGATGTCAAACCTTGGTTATGGGAAGAACCCATGTTTCACCACCTTTGTTGTCGTCACCTTTTGTCTCATCCAACCTTGTCAACCTCTTTAATGCTTCAGTTGGTGGTTGAGGAGTTATGGCTGAGTGGTTGAGGGCATTAATTGCTAGAGGAATCGTGGGTAAAGGGGGAAAGCAACTCCATCTTCCCCACGACTCCATTCTCGTCTGTCTGTTCATCCTCCTCACGTGGAGCGGTGGTCTGTTCATCTCCACACGCAGAGGTCCGTTCATCCTCTCGATGGCCTGTTGATTCGCGCGCAGAGGTGAGGCTGTTTCCCCTCACGCGCAGGCTGGAATCCTCACGCAGAAATCAGGTATGTTTTTCTCGTGTATTTTGTTGTTGGGTGCAAGCTTTTCCTCACGCATAGACCATTGAGTTTGATTTCCCATGTGAGAGTCGTGCTCACTGTCCTTGTTTTGGGGCTGTTGTCTTCCCCACATTTTCGATTGGCTGTGGTGTCCAATTTCATTTTGGACCACTGTGTATTCGTGGTGAGCCATTTTCTGTTGGGGTCTATGTTTGAGTTTCCATGGTTATGCTGGGAACACTGTTTATTAACCTTTGTGGGCTGTGGATTGTTGTCATCACTCATGGTGAATTGGGCTGCTGAAGTACCCTGGTTTGGGTGTTGTTGCTGATTTGTTTTGGCCACGTTAGGGCCAAGAACAACTTCATGTTGCATTGTGGGCTCGAGCTGTGCTCATCTACTATTTGGGACTGTCACCGGATGTTTTTCCTTCTTCACAAGAGCTGTGAAGGGATTGTTGCTGCGTGTACGTAGTGGTTGGCCTTTGGGCTGCAATGGCTTGGCTGATTTGTGGACCGCCTGATAAACCCAATGGTGCTTGCCTGTTGTTTTGTGTCCCTTTGGCTATGTGTAAGCCTGCAACTGACCCTTATCTTGAAGGAATCATGCCCAGCTCAGGGGCGGCCACGTTGCTAAGAGATTGATGAGCACATTGGCCTATGGTTGGGTGGAACGTTGCAGCGATGTAGCTGGTTGCGGACGAGTGCTTCATCGAAAGATAAGTTTGCTGTCTATATTTCATCTCTGCAATTATATATTTGATGTCAATTGAATAATTATGATGAACATGTTTATGCTGGAAATGTGTGTGTGTTGCTTTCGTTGAATGTTGATTCATTCTGCATCTGTGTATGCTTATAAGTTTTAATTCCAGCATTGATTTTCTTTTGATTATGTTCATGGGGCAGTTTTCCCATCTGTGTTTGATGTCCGTCGCGTCCTCTTCGCTGGTCTGAGGGATGGGGACATGACAACTACCAAGATCAAACTCTGAAAGAATGCCTTGCAACCAAACTGCTTGGATGCAAGCATTCACCGCTCCTCAATACTCGGCCTCTACTGAAGATAGTGCTATGGCAGCCTACTTTTTGCTTGACCAGCAAATAGGGCCACCACCAAACATGAATAGATATCTAGAAGTTGACTTCCGATCAATAGAATCACCTACCCAATCGAAATCTATGTATCCAACCAGGTCTAGCTCGGAGTCTACAGCATAGTGAATGGCGTAGGTCCTGGTTCCCTGAATATACTAGAGGATCCTCTTGGCTTCCTTCCAATGAATATCATGAGGCTGCTGCATGTATCTTGATACAGCATTCATAGCATAACAAATATCATGCCTAGAATGTGTCAAGTACAACAAGCTACCAATCAGCTGTCAATAGATGGTGCAGTCCATTGGAGGTGTGTGTTTTCCTTCTTCAAGGTTGATCCCTGAAAGGAAAGGGAATGGTGTAGGTCTAAATTCATCCATGTTAAACTTGAATAATAGGTCTAAAATTTATTTGGACTTAATGACCATAATCCCATCATAATTTTGCTCGATTTCGAGCCCCAAAAATTGTTTTAGAAGCCCCAAATCACTCATTTCAAAGGCATTGTGGAGAGTAGTTTTGATGGCTGAAATGGAGGCAATTGTGCTACCTGTGATAAATAAGTCATCAACACATAAAAAAATGATAATTATATGACCATCATGCTTCTGTAAATACACATTTGGATCTGATCTACATCTCTGAAATTTTTGCGAGAGAAGGAAGGCATCCATCTTGGAATACCACTCTCTTGGGGCATGTTTTAACCCGTATAATGACTTCTTTAGGTTGCAAACAAAATATGGATCAGTGATGTAGCCCTCAGGATGCTTCATGTATATCTCCTCATGAATATCTCCATGTATAAAGGTTGACTAAACATCCATGTGATGCACCTCCCAGTGCTTGGATGCTGAAATAGCCAAAACAAGGCGGATGGAGTCCATTTTTACAACCGATGCAAAGGTCTCATGGTAGTCCACTCCTTGGACCTGAGAGAAAAATTTTGCTACCAACCTTGCCTTATATTTTTAGGTGCTTCCATCAGCAGCAACCTTTTTCTGAAACACCCACTTACATTGAACGAATTTCCTTCTCGGAGGAAGAGAAACTAGCTCCCAAGTAGTGTTTTTCTGAAGAGAATTCATCTCTTCATCCATGGCAACTTGCCATCTTGGATCATTCCGAGCATGGTAGTAGGATTTTGGATCTGAACTAATCATCAAATAGAAAGTTAAATACAGAAAATTATCAGAACAAGAGAGTGCAATACCTGCTCTTTGGAAATCAAACCGGGTTCTCCCTGGATCATCCGGATTTCCAATGTTGTCTCCTGCGGAGGAGAGTGTCTGTTGGGCCCATGTAGGAAGATGATTTTGCACTTTAGGTTCTGATTCAGCATATGATTATTTCTGCACACTGATATTAGAAATCAGAGGATCCAAATCAGAGTCATCACCCCCAATTTCATCATCCAAATATTCAGTGGAATAGGAAGGAAATTCAGCAGTTTTCTCCTTCACTAGTTCCACCTCCTGAAGAGGCTCATCGAACTTGACACTTCTCTCAATGATGATATATTTGGTATTGATATATAGTAGCTTGAATCCTTTAGATTCATCATGATACCCAATAAAGAGACATTCTATGCTCTGCAGTTGCAAAGCCCTTCTTTTATCAAGCAGAATCCGGGCCCATGCAGTGGACCCAAACACCCGTAGGTTCAACACATATGGCTTGTGTCTGAATTATGCTTCAAAAGGATTCTTTCCTTTCATATATGAATGTGTCACCCTATTCTGAATGTATTCTACAGCATTCATGGCTTCAGCCCACAAATTTGTAGCAAGCTTCTTTGACTCCAACATACAGGTGGTCATCTCCTTGAGAGAATGGTTCTTCCTTTCCGGTACTCCGTTCTGCTGGGGAGTGTAGGGAATTGGATGCTGGACCTGAATACCAATTTGGGAGAATATGTACAACAAATAATTACTGACATAATCCCCTCCATTATCAGATCTCAATATCTTGATCTTAATCCCAGAGTCATTTTCGATCAAGGCCTTCAATTCATAAAAATTTTCACATACTTCTGATTTCTTTTTGAGAAAGAAAACCCATGTATACCTTGAAAAATAATCAATAAAAGTAAGGAGGTACCTTGATCCATTCATGGATGTGACAGGAATTGGACCACTGATATCAAAATTTATTAGCCCCAATATTCTTGTAGCTTGGTTTGCCTTCCCTCGATCGAACTTGTGCTCAGGGTGTTTTCCAATCACACAGCCCTTACAGACTCCCGTGGTTTCCTTGATGACCAAGAGGCCTTCAACCATGGATTTTTTCTGTAATTGCTGCAAATATTTGAAGTTAAGATGGCCAAACCTCTCATGCCATATCCTACTAACCTCATTTCCATGAGTTAGCAGAGTGGTGGGCTTTGCATCCGCAACAAAGTGAGAGAACTCATAGGCTTTTGCATGATGGTTTGCAAGGCCTTTAGAAATGAGTTTCCCAGATGCAATTTCTGTTATCTCAACATAATTTGGGCTAAAAGAGACTCTCTTAGGCATTCCTGTATGTGTCATCTGATAGACACTAAGGAGATTCACTGCTCGAGACGGTACATACAAAACATTAGAGAAAAACCATTTTTTAGATCTACAATACCTTGTCCTTCGGAAATGATGGTGGAGTCATCTCCCATGTGGATGGAGATGGATTTGCTAGTCTCCAAGGATGAAAAGGAGTCTTTTTCATCCATCATGTGATTCAAAGCTCTACTGTCAATCAGTAGTGCTTTGGACTTCGAAGTGCTTGCCATGAGGGCATGACCTTTCTCATGATGTGGTTCCCAATCTTGGTGATCTCTCCTCCGAAAGCTCTCCGAAAGATTGATGTGATTACTCTCAAGGAGAGAGGTTGCTTCATCAAGATTTTTCTTCATGCAGGCATGTCTAGGGTGAAAACCCTTCCCATAGTAAGAACACCTAACTTTTTATTTCCCATTGTGCCATTTTCCTTTGTTCTTCCTTGAGCCGGAAGATTCATCATGCTGCTAGTTTTCAACTCTAGGCTCGAGAGCATCAAATTTAGTTTTCTGATTTTTCTATTGATTTCCTTTACCCTTCAGATCTTTGGGCCCCGAGACATGGAGGGCTTGATCACGAGAATATCAGATGATCCCAATCTGGACAAGCTTGTCATGTTCACTAGTTAGGGACTCAATGAAGGCATTGAGTGTAGGCATCTTCCATCAGGGGGTTGTGAGCTTCCCCACATGGAATGTAGAAACAAAAACTGAATAATCAGCCCTGATTTTGGAGAGGATGGAAAGGATGAGCTGATCATTCTCCTTCTCCACTTTGCATTGCTTCAAGAGTAAAACAGTATGCTTGAACTTTGTAAAGAAATCATTCAGAGTCTCGAAATTGGAAGGTTGGAGAGACACAAGTTCATTTTTGAGTTGGTAAACTCTCAAGTCATCATGCTTTCTATATAGAGATTCCAATTTGTCCCATATTTCTTTCGGTGTCTTCAGATCCATAAGATGGAAGAGAAGGTCTTCGGAAATAGAGAGGCACAAGAAACCAAAGGCTTCATCCTTCTTGTTCAAGAATCTTGATTTTTCTATGGTGGATCCAGGCTCAACTTCAGTGTCCATGGTGACTCTATGGAGTCCTTTGGAGCGCAATTGAATCTCCATTTTATTTTTCCATGAGTGGAAATTGTATGGAGTCAAGACATCTACTGAGGAGGCCATGTGGATATACTGTAGCGAATGCTTCACCTGTAGAAACCTAACAATCAAAACAGAAAGGGAAAAATAAGGTCAGACAGCCTGCACATTCTAGGATTTCATCACACCCAGCATAGTCAATCAAGCAAGCTTGATCAACAAGTTCTTTACTTGGGATATTGAGTGGTAAGCCTTGGCTTCTAGTGCAGTGCTGGAATTTTGAGCTATTGCTCACTTTTCATGGAGAAATCTATCAAAAAGCTTGTTTTTGAGAGATAGATCTTTGTCCCTCCGTATGCTCTGAAACCATATTAATCTTGCACATTGATCTAGGAACAAAGAATCAATCTCATCAAAGAATAATCAACAAATACTCATGAAATGGTGTTAGTCGGAACCGGAATTGGTTTCCTCTCTATATATTTAATAAACAATAAATGGTTACAATACCAATGTCAAGCAATAGCTTGAATCCATGAGAAATTTGAATACCTAAGGAGGCAATTCGAAATCATGAGTGAGTCTAGCTTAACTGATTGTCAACCATTCAATCACACTCAGTTAACCACTTAACCAAAACCCTAATTGACTCACCAAACCCTAACTGAAGTTGAAGTGCAATAAATGACTGAATCTCAACTAAAAGAGATCAAACATATGTCATAGCAAGCCAACCATCAAGTGCTAGTGCTCCATGACTTCAATGAACCCCGATGAGGTTAACTGAAGCTGAACTAACCATCAGAAGTTGGTGGAGGCACCCTGTTGACTCCAGATCATTAAATAATAGTAAATAATCATTAAATAATATATTTAATGAGAGGAGGCACCTTAACTGATTGGTTGAACTGATTGTAACCACCAGTTAGCAATTAGGTGCATTAATATCACTCAGATCACCCCTAGAGTGCTCCAGTTAGGCTCCTTGACTGTAGGAGAAGGCTAAGTTAGCCTCCTTGACTGTAGGTAAGCGTGGGTGTGATTGGATGATGGAAATTAATGCTCCACTGATGTCAATTAATGTCAATTATACTTAGGATAGTGGTTTAACTAGGCCAATTTGACCAAAAAGAGTGTGTATGATGGTAACTGTCTCCAACACAAGGTGCTATATTCTTTCTCATGCCAGATGAAGAGCACCTTGGTGGTTTTTCCCAGATGGGTTTCCACATTAATTCTTGTGTCTAAATGAATGATTGATGTGGTGTGTTACCATCTAAGTTGTACTTAGTGGTTTTTTATCAAGTGAGCCTGGTGAACTAGACAAAGATGATTTGTTTGGACATCAGAAGACCTTTCGAAGTGCTTGTTGTACTATATCACATGTTCATACCCCGTGGGGGAGTTGTAATAAAATTTTCTAGCATGATATTGTCTATAAAAGACTTGGTCTCTTAGACTTTATTTGTCAATCCAATCATCCCAGGGTGTTTTTTCCCTTGGTTATTATTGGTTGTTGAATAAACGACTTATAATTTCTGAGTTTTTCACTTAATACCTCCAAAGTTGTGGTGGTTGTCTTGGCATTTAGGCCTATTGAGGTTATTAGAGTTTATGTGTTAAGGTATAAACATGCTAGGAATCATGGTCGAGTCATATGAACATGTCTAAGTCCCCCTAGGTTTTTAATTTCTTTAATTTTTTAAGTTTTTAAAATTTTAACTTTTCCACAAAACTTAGGCTATTTTTTAATAGTCTAATTGGAAAAATTGGTTTTGTAATAAAAGTGAGCTCAATAATCAGTTTTAGTCATGGGAGTTCTCATTTTCAAGATAAGATCACCATGTAAACCCATAGACCCACTTTTTCTAAGTTTTGAGTGATTTGTCCATCCCTAAAAATCAAATATTGATTATTTAATTGATAAATTAATTAAACAATGGAGAAAATTCAAAATCCTAAATCATTGGGATTTGCTCTGATTTGACTGAAATCAGTCTCATCGGCTTGGGATTGACTGGATCTAACAATTCCTTGACTGAAGGAGGTGATCTAGGTTGAACTGGGAGTGCATTATTGCAAGCAATCTTGGGATTTGTGCCCTCCCTCTCTCCTCCACACGTGTGGGCCTCTCTGGTTGAGTTTTGGTGGATGCTTCAATCAGTAGGTTGAGGTGTCAGAAAGATCATCTCTTTGATTGATATTTTCACTTAGTGAGACTCAAATCAGGCTCAGTTAGACATATATCATTCCCATATTCACTCCACACGCAGCTGCAGTCTCTCTCTCCTTGGAAATTGCACCCCCCTAGGCTAGATTTCCTGTTTTTGCTATAAATAAAGCTCAGTTTTCCTCTTCCAAGCTAGATAGAACTGGGTTTGAGGTGTTTTTGTTATTGTTCATTTGAAATAAAGAGAATCTTTGGAGGAAAGACGGTTTCATGTTATTGTGTGTGTGGATGAGCATTGCCATGTTTTACTGAGGTAACATGTATCTATGTTCATAATTTACTGATTGTTTGTGGATTCATTACAAAAGATTCATAATAAGTTTATTATGATCTTGATAGGAAAGGAGTTTGTTAATAATTTTATTGGCCATGTCTTTCCTTTTGATGCATGTTTAGAGATCTAGATTCAACATGTTTTATAAGTTTATATGCATGCTATTCTGAAATCTTTGTTTATGTATTAACCGGATCTCACAAGCATTTTGGCAACTCTTTGAATTTAGTTGCAGGTTCCTAGCTTGGATAGGGTGCTGATATAGCTTGCTTCCTCACTTTCTTCAAAACTTTCTCAAAGGCATAGTCCCTTGACATTCTACCAGAAAGCTCCACGGTTGATCTTCAAGGCTTCCAACACTCTTTATCTCTCTTCCTCCTTCTAAAAATCCAAATCTTACCTAGTTACTTTGGTTACAGGCTTTGTTATCATTTAGATCTGTCATATTAAAGTAAAACTTACATAGATATATTATTTCAAAGCTCATAATCTAGATCTCATTTCTAAATGGTTTCATTAAGCATTCTAGATCTAGTTTAGGGAAATCGTCTATTTTGCATGGCAATTTAAAGAAAATACATAGGTTGCATGCATTAGATTTCTATTATTTTTAAAAAATATTAAATTCATAAATCAATGCATATCTCATTGGCTTCCCAAACAGCAATCCAAGATCCCAAGGAAAGCTTGCTTTCCTTGTTTCCTTTTTCACCGTTTTAGCTAGTTTTAACTTAGTTTTGTTTGGTTTAAAGTAGGATGACCTAAAGGTACTTTCAAAGTGATTTTTTGGGAATATTTCATTCTAACATGCTTGTTGTATTTTATCAAGAATAACAGAAAGGAAGGAAGCTGTTGTTCGAAAGTGGCTTTGGGATCGTTCAAATCCCCCCAGTGGGCTCCCATTTGACCGTAAATTTTAAATTTTGGGAAAGTTTTAAGATATTGGTTTCATCCTATATAAGAATCAAGAGGATTCAGATAATTTTACTAATATTGTAACAGAATATAATAAAATTTTTCTTCTAATAGGCTCTTTCGAGCCCATTCCCCATCCCCCTTGGGGGGATTCGTGCCTTTTTGTTATTTTTCGTATTGTCTTATTTCTATTCGCTTTAGATTAGTTTCATTCATGCAGAACAAAATTATTTGATTACTTTATCATATATTCCACATTTCATTATCAAAGTAACTTGAATACTTACCCCACGAATTCCCGATTGACCTGCAAGGGGAAATAGATGCGTGGTAGGAATAATTAAAAAACTTGTGATTTGTTTCTATTTTCCTCTTATGATTAATTTTTGTAAGTAATTTTTCTAAATTCAACACCCTCCTTGATTCCCCGATTGAGTTCCACTTGGACCAAAAGAGGTTCCTGGAGGGTTTTTCTTTCTAAGAAAACACATCCTTTAAAACTCACTAAAATTGACAAGACTTAGGTGTGTATGCTCTGTACTTGACTGCGGTTCATCTGATCATTCAAGTTGCATCAAAAGAAACATGAGTGACTATTTTAATTAGTCTTCACCTTCCCCAATCAACCACCATCAGGTGAAAATCCAATGCCTCGATCAAACCATAAGCGGTGGAAAAATACCCAAAGGAAGCGGGAACTCCTGAAAAGTGACCTCGAGGCCCTGATCTCTATTACACCTTCGGGTGCATTATGAACAACAATCTCAGAGACTCCATTCATCCCACATATTCCTTGCAGGTAGTCATGAAGGTTTAGTTTTGGACATACTCCAAGTACTCTCGGGTATATCTGGAGTCCCCCCCTCGCCTAATTTTAATTAACTCATATTTCACATTAACTTAAAGCGTACCAAGAGGCAATCACAAAACATTCACTCCAAGCACATGCAAGTACATTGATTATTTTATGACTCCATTCTAAGGAACTTGCTTATTTCTTTCTATATATATATTGTGTCTTAGCATTGTGCTTTCGTGTGCTCTTTTTTGTATCTTGTCATCTATCGTTGTTTATGGTTAAATGTCAAACTCCTAAGTAATTCATTCAGTTTAACATCACCATACTAAATAATGTTTCCTTAGTAACTTAATAGGGTCTACCCCGGTTGGCTTCGTTAAGAGTTGAGCCTAAACGAAGGAGTCAAGAACAAGGTGACAGCCTTGACTTGAGACTTGCCCCAAAGGACACACCAAGTGGCTTGAAGATTTCTGCCACGTCCCCCCCCCCCCCCCCCC
>LPNX010727783.1:645838-710506 GCA_001517045.1 Pseudotsuga menziesii
CAAATAAAAAGATAAAAAAAAATTGATTGATCTTGTCTTTAAAAAATAGAAAAATTAAAACTTGATCCATTTGGTGACTCCACTGTCTAACATCCCTCCAAGAATTTCTACCCGAAGAAACCGCCATCAATTATTCAATCCTCTCCCTGGTCCCGAAAGGTTTGTTAGGGAAATATTGAATAGGCATACTTCTCATAGAAACCTTGAAAATTTAGGAGACCAATCCCTCTCAGATATCCATCACTTATTTGTAGAGATTCATTTTCACCAATCTCAAGAAATGACGGAATTATTCAAACCCCTTGAATTTTCTCAGATAGCAGGTGCTCCCCATGCCATTCCAAAAGATTATATCAATAAGCTCCCCATATTTCAGGGCAATAATGCCATCACTGCCAAGCCTCACCTTCAAAAGTTTGAAAAACACCTGGTCAGTTATTGCAATGATGCTGCCCATGACCATGATGATGTCAAAAATGAAGCTCTTTGATTTATCCTTAGAAGATGATGTTGAAGAGTGGTACCTCGACCTAGATGATTATTTATATAAAACTCTTAGTGAATTCCAAGATGGTTTTAGGAAGAAGTGGGGAGAAAAGAAGGAACCAAGACATCTGCTTGCTGCCCTTTATAGCATAAAGAAGATGGAGAATGAAACCATGGATGAATTTCACACTAAATTCAAGTGTGTGGTTCCGAACCTTCCTAGAGACATCAAGCCAAAAAATGCCTCTATCCTCATATCCTACATTGAATCCTTCCCCGGTGACTTAAGGTACCGATTGAAAGATAAAGAACCGGCCGATCTGAAAACTGCCCAGGAATTGGCCGAGAAAATAGAAAGGAATATGCAATCTTCAAGAAATTCCAACATTCTAGGTTACACTAGGGGAAACACTTCCTACAGCAAAGAGAAGGGTAAAGCCATTGAATCATAAGAAAAGGGAACTTCTAAAGATCCCATGGAAAAGGTGACGGACATGATAAAAAACGTGGTTACTATTCAAAACCAACTAATGGCCAATCATTCTACACAATTGAATCATATGCAAAATAGAATAATCACAATGGAAAGGAATAACGGACCTAGGAACTTTCAGCCCAAGCAGAATCAGATGTATCAAAATAAATTTCCTCAGTAAGAGCCTAGGATTCCAAACTAGTTAGACTCAACTAACATGGTAGAAGAAGTAATTCCATGGTGTAGACCCTATGAACAATTCCACCAAGAAAGCACTTGTTATGTTGCAAATCAAGTCATGGAACATGGAATTCCCAAGGTCAGTAGTCAGGAACCAACTTCAAGCGATACCGATCATGTATACATGGTAGGCCAGGCCTACCCTTTGTCGCCAGCTAAACAGTACAAGCCTAAGGATGAAACCATTGCATAATATTATAGTGAAACTTATGATGAAAACTGTAATGTGCATGATGGGACTCCTACGTGTTCTCCATATAATGATGACATTCTGGATGGTTTATTGCCTTATGACATTTTCTATGAGGAAGATGAGTATGAAAATGAGGACAAGTATAACTTGGAGCATGATACAAGTGACGAAGACTCCCTTATCTCCGACAAAGATGTTGATGAGGAGTCCTGGACATTCATGGAAAATCTAGTCTATGACATGAATAAAGAGGAAAATAATGAACCAGAAACTTTTGATGGTTTTGTTGATTCTCCTATCTATGGAATATATAAAGGAGAGAGCATGGACCATTTGGCCTTGGGAAACTTTGATATGGAAAAGGAGCATGCATTTTATCCATATGATCAGTCTGAGCCATATATCAGTATCAGTAATGAAGACACAGAGAACTTGATATCAGAACTTGATATCAGCAATGGGGAATCCATTGCATCTGACATAGATGGTGTTGATGACTATTGGAATTTTTATGGATATCTTATTAAGAATCTTATCTATGCTATATCCAGCAAGGCGAGTGTCTATTTAGAAATTTGTGGAATTCCAATCTACTATACTTCCATAGAGGGAAGCATGGATCTGGAGACCTGGGAAAATCCTAGTATAGAAGAGCAGCATTCAAAACTCTTATATGGTCATTCAGATTCATATCATGCAGAGTCGCACAAAGGTATCAATAATGAAGACATTGAGAAGCAGTGTTGTGAAAAGATAGATATGATGCAATCAATTAAATATCAGTCTCAACTATCATCTTCACAATAGAGTTTCCTTATAATTTGGAGCTGCTTGGGGACTATACATGAGTTATCATCTGGTAATCCTTGATGATCAGTATGTTGGTGTAGTCAATCTTCCTCATCATTCTGATTTGTATATCAACCCTATCAAGTAATGGATAGAAGCAGCCTGTGCAAGCACCTACCAGTTTGGGAAGAAGTTTGACGACATCATTCATGCCTATGATTTCCCATCCATCTCGCCCATTTCGGATCATCACGCAAGTTTGCATTTTCTGAATAAAGTATCCTTACTTTGGCTGGTAACCAAAGACAAGGAATTTTTTTTTTATGTTAATAAAATGCTTAGGTGGTTACATTGGATTTCTGATTACACTTAACCCTTTTTTTATCATGCTTAGAGTAGAAAAATAAGCTCCTTGAAAAAGAGCATTTACTTTCCACATTTTTGTTTTGTACTTAGCTATAATAAAACTTTTTTTCATTAGTTAGTTACATTTATTTTGTTTAAATAAATCACCTTAATGGTTCATTTGGTTTTTATATAAAGCTTGTGCTACTGATATTTTCTTGTCAAGTTGACATGTTTTTACAGGGTGTATAAACCAGAGATTCTGGTGTTCTCGTATCCTCTCCTTGGCATATGACCAGATCAAGCACATGTTCCGTAGTTGGAGCCAGATGTTACCACCTAAGTTGTACTTAGTGGTTTTTTATCAAGTGAGCCTGGTGAACCGGACAAAGATGATTTTTTCGGACTTTAGAAGACCTTCCGAATTGCTTCTGGGAAGTGCTTGTTGTACTATATCACATGTTCATACCCCATGGGGGAGTTGTAATAAAATGTTATAGCATGATAGTGTTTGTAAAAGACTCGGTCTCTTAGAATTTATTTGTCAATCCGATCAGCCCAGGGTGTCTTTTCCCTTGGTTATTATTGGTTGTTGAATAAGCGACTTATAATTTCTGAGTTTTTCACTCAATACCTCCAAACTTGGGGTGGTCGGCTTGGCATTTAGGCCTATTGAGGTTATTAGATTTTATGTGTCAAGGTATAAACATGCTAGGAATCATGGTTGAGTCATATGAACATGTCTAAGTCCCCCTAGGTTTTTTATTTTTTAATTTTTTTAAGTTTTTAAAATTTTAATTTTTCCACAAAACTTAGGCTATTTTTTAATAGTCTAATTGGGAAAATTGGTTTTGCAATAAAAGTGAGCTCAATAATCAGTTTCAGTCATGGGGGTGCTCATTTTCAAGCTAAGAGCATGATGTAAACCCATAGACCCGTTTTTTCTAAGTTTTGAGTGATTTGTCCATCACTTAGGTCAAAAATCCCTAAAAATCAAATATTGATTATTTAATTGATAAATTAATTAAATAATGGAGAAAATTCAAAATCCTAAATCATTGGGATTTTCTTCGATTTGACTGAAATCAGTCTCATCGGCTTGGGATTGACTGGATCTGACAATTCCTTGACTAAAGGAGGTGATCTGGGCTGAACTAGGAGTGCATTATTGCATGCAATCTTGGAAATTGTGCCCTCCCTCTCTCCTCCACACGTGTGGGCCTCTCTGTTTGAGTTTTGGTGGATGCTTCAATCAACAGGTTGAGGTGTCAGATAGATCATCTCTCCGATTGATATTTGCACTCAGTAAGATTCATATCAGGCTTAGTTAGACATAGATCAGGCCCAGATTCACTCCACATGCAGCTGCAGTCTCTCTCTCCTTGGAAATTGCACCCCCCTAGGCTAGATTTCCTGTTTTTGCTATAAATAAAGCTCAGTTTTCCTCTTCCAAGCTAGTTAGAACTGGGATTGAGGTGATGTTGCTATTGTACTGTTGTTTTTGTTCATTTGAAATAAATAGAAGCTTTGTAGGCAAGATGGTGTCATGTTATTGTGTGTGTGGATGAGCATTGCCATGTTTTACTGAGGTAACCTGTATCTATGTTCATAATTTGTTGTTTGTTTGTGGATTCATTGCAAAAGATTGATAATAATTTTATTATGATATTGATAGGAAAGGAGTTTGTTAATAAGTTTATTGGCCATCTCTTTCCTTTTGATGCATGTTTATAAATCTAGATTTAACATGTTTTATAAGTTTATATGCATGATATTCTGAAATCTCTATTTATGTATTAACCGGATCTCAAAAAGCATTTTGGCAAGTATTTGAATTCAGTTGCAGGTTCCTATCTTTGAGAGGGTGTTGATATAGCTTGCTTTCTCACTTTCTCCAAAACATTCTCAAAGGAATAGTCCCTCAACATTCCACCAGAAAGCTCCACGGTTGATCTTCAAGGCTTCCAACACTCTTTCTCTCTCTTCCTCCTTATAAAAATCCAAATCTTACCTAGCTACTTTGGTTACATAATTTGTTATCATTTAGATCTGTCATATTAAAGTAAAAATTACATAGATCTATTATTTCAAATCTCATAATCTAGATCTCATTTCTAAAAGGTTTCATTAAGCATTCTAGATCTAGTTTAGGAAAATCGTTTGTTTTGCATGGAAATTTAAAGAAAATACATAGGTTGCATGCATTAGATTTATGTTTCTGTTTTAAAATGATTAAATCTAGCAATCAGTTCATATCTCATTGGCTTCCCAAATAAAAAGCCAAGATCCCAAGGAAAGCTTGCTTTCCTTGGTTTTTTTTTCATTGTTTTGGCTAGTTTTAACTTAGTTTTGTTTGGTTTAAAGTAGGCTGAACCAAAGGTACTTTCAAAGTGATTTTGGGCTTATTTCATTCTAACATGCTCACTATATTTTAAGAGGCATAACATAAAGGAAGGAAGCTGTTGTTCGAAAGTGGCTTTGGGATCATTCAAATCCCCCCAAGGGGCTCCCCTTTGACTGTAAATTTTAAATTTTGGGAAAGTTGTAAGATATTGGTTTCATCCTATATAAGAACCAAGAGGATTCAGATCATTTTATTGATATTGTAACAACAGATAATAAAAAAATTCTCCGAATAGGCTCTTTCGAGCCCATTCCCCATCCCCCGTGGGGGGATTCGCGCTTTTTTGTTATTTTTCGCATTGTCTTATTTCTGTTCACTTTAGATTAGTTTAATTCATGAAGAAAAACATGCTTTGATTACTTTATCATATATTCCACATTTCAGTATCAAAGTAACTTGAATACTTACCCCACAACTTCCCGATTAACCCGCAAGGGGAAAGAGATGCGTGGTAGGAATAATTAGAAAACTTGTGATTTGTTTCTACTTGTTGCTTATCATTAATTTCTATAAGTAATTTTTCTAAAATCAACGCCCTCCTTGATTCCCCGATTGAGGTTCACTTGGAACGAAAGAGGTTCATGGAGGGTTTTTCTTTCTAAGAAAACACATCCTTTAAAACTCACTAAAATTAACAAGACTCCAGTGTGTATGCTCTGTACTTGGCTGGGGTTCATTTGATCAGTCAAGCTGCATAAAAAGCAACATTATTGACTAGTTTAATTAGTCTTCACCTTCCCCAATCAACCAACATCATGCGAAAATCCAACGCCTCGATCAAACCATAAGCGGTGGTAAAATACCCAAAGGAAGCGAGAACTCCTGAAAAGTGACCTCGAGGCACCGATCTCTGTTACACCTTCAGGTGCTTTATGAACAACAGTCTCAAAGACTCCATTCAGCCCACATATTACTTGTGGGTAGCCATGAAGGTTTAGTTTTTGACATACTCCAAGTACTCTCAGGTATATCTGGAGTGCCCCCCTCGCCTAATTTTAATCAACTCATATTTCACATTAACTTAAAACGTACCAAGAGGCAATTGCAAAACATTCACTCCAAGCACATGCAAGTACATTGATTATTTTATGACTCCATTCTAAGGCACTGGCTTTTTTCTTTCTATATATATATTGTGTCTCAACATTGTGCTTTTGTGTGCTCTTTTTTGTATCTTATCATCTATGGTTGTTTATGGTTAAATCTCAAACTCCCAAGTAATTCATTTAGTTTAACATCACCATACTAAATAATTTTTCCTTAGTAACTTAATAGGGTCTACCCCCCTTGGCTTCGTTAGGAGTTGAGCCTAAACGGAGGAGTCAAGAACAAGGTGATAGCCTTGACTCAAGACTTGCCCCCAAGGACACACCGAGTGGCTTGAAGATTTCTACCACGTCCCCCCCCTAGGTGTGTGAAAGGCGGCAACATGGTGAATGTTTATGTGATTGATTAATAGTTGTTTTTCGTATAATGTTAAATGTGGTTCAGTTTCTGTTAGTTTCTTGCAATTGGTAAATGGATGAACAAAATGCCTTGCTGAATTGAACTTGTATAATTGTATATCATTATGTATGATTCCTATTATGAATCATGGTTTGAGTCATAGAGTCAATTGAAGTAAAGCCATCTATGCCACATGAGTTGCACCAGCTGCGAGGGGGAAAGGAAAGTCAGGTCGCGTGCGATGACATACAGTTGTGCTCATTCGTGCAGAACCGACTCCTCTATCCAGTCACCCTATTTCCTTTGTTGAGCTCCTTGGCTGGGAGCCAAGGGACTATACTTCCCCAACAATTGTGGAAACATGGTTCCGATGGTTACCCATCTATGAGATATCTCGGGTGAGACTGTGCCTGCTTCACAGGTGTTGCTGATGGGGCTTTCTCTATTGGGCCGGTATCTCGAGCAGTTGTTAGATCAGTGGGCTTCGTAGAACCTACGTCGTGCAAGTGGGGAAAAGTGGTCAATAAGCATGCAATAATGCTACCTTCAGACATTGATGATGAGCAGGAGAAACAACAACAAGAGCCCTTGGAGCAATGTTAAGAAGAGAAGGAAGGTCACTAGATCATACACCATCTCCAAAAGGCTAGAAAATAAAGACAACTCTTTCTCGAGAAGAAAGGAGAGGCCAAACAAGAGCCGACATTCTAGGATATTATCAACACAATTGAAGTAAAATTGGAGTCCCAAGAGGTACTTCAATTGGATGCATCTAAACAACTTTCCAAGTTGAAGACCATGTTGTAGCTAGATAGTTCAAGCTAAAAAGAATCTGACATGGAGGTTAATGATGTTGAGCGAGATTCCACACTCAACATAGAGAAATGCGATACACAAATAGTGAAGGGGAGGGTTATGAACATAGACCCTCGAGTGGTAAACATCAAGTAAGAAAATGATTTGTCATACTTATCACCTAGTTGGTATGGATTTCAGGTCGACTTATCACACGTACTAGTCCAATAGCTTCAAGACTACATGATCACACTCACTTAGGAGATGGGTGCACACAAGTTGGAGATGAGCAAGGAATATAGTGGCATTCAGTAGAATCACACAATAGAATTTTTTGCACATATTTTTTTGGAATTCGTGAAGGACGACATCCATATGAAAATTCATGAGGAAGCACAAGAGACACTCACATAGGATTTAGTAGAGAAACAATGTGAAGAACTCAAGACATTGATCCAAGGGTTGCACGTGTAGAATTCAACACTGAAAGAACAATTGGAGACCACTAAGACTATAGAGCAAGTAAAAGTAAAGCTACAAGTAGCATAAGCAAAAGAAAGGTTTGAGAAAGTGAAGGCCCAATTCCAAGGGATGTTAAAACTAGTCAGCATGAGATTTCAACTATGGATCTATATATAGGAAGCACCATAAGTCACCTAGAAGGAATAACAAATGAAGACCTAGGAAGAAGAGATAAAGGGAAAGAAGTAGTCGCTAACAACATTGGTTATGTCTACGTACATGGAGGCAACGACAGAGGTATCAACCTTAATTGAAAAGATAGTATTGAACTATGTATAGCAACGGTAGGTAACCACCCAGATCATGCAGTTTCAAGATCAAGTAGAAGTGTAGTACAAGAAAGTTACCAAAGTGCATGAAAAATCAAATTGAATTAGGGGAGACTGAGCAACCTCAGTTGTAGTCTACTACACTAGAATAGACTTTCAAATTCGAAAATGGATTTAACAAATTAATACAGGTTGTGGAGAATTTGGACATCTAGATGACTAAGTTCACCAAGTAAATCACCAAAGTATTTCCTTCATTTCAACATGCCATTCTTATAAGCTGAATATTGGATCAAGGATGACCCAAACATAGTGTTGGGGACTAGTTGGTGCCCAAGTTTTGAGGGAAAGGGTCAAGGGCCAAGAATCATAGCTATCAATAAGAGGTGATCCAAGGAGACTGACACGCAAGATTCCCATAATGTGCATCAACAGTAATCCATGAGTGGTTGTTTTGCATGTGACCTAGATCATGCGTGGACTAACAACTACAAGGGAGCATGAGATTGTTTATTGATACATTTTGTAATGGGTTGGGTTTGCTTTTTGGTTTGGAAGTAGCTCTCTTGATGTATGACCATATGTGATTGAGTTTTGTATTATCTTATTCATGAGAAATCATCAAGTTGTTGAGCTGAGCATGCCATATTCAGAGAGGGACAATTGAGGTTGAGGATTGTATTTATTTTTTAATAACGATGAGTAGAAATGTTGATCCCTATTCCTATTCATAGTTTTTTTATGATTATAACTTGTAATAAATGGTTATGTATGTTAGAAGATGAACATTAAGCTGTTACTGGTTTACATGCAGAATAAGTAGGTGAATGAATAGACAAATGAAGGGTAGAAACCCATCCTTCTCTATGCACCCCATATAATGGTTTCTATAATTCCTGTGTGTGCCTTGGGTGAGACATTATCTTGTTTATAAGATATTGAAAATGGTGGTGCCTATAGGGAATTTGTTGGTGAAACTTGTGGGCGTTCCCAAGAAAATGGGTAACAATTTTGGAAATTGGAGGGTACGAGTATAGGAAAAAACAAACTCAATTGAGCTTTTGTTAATCCCTCGATCAAGGGCTTAAACAAGTGCTCGATCGAGCTATTTAAAAAGCTATATCAAGGGTTTTGTTAACCCTCAATCGATCTTTCAAGCTATTGTCATTAGAAAAAAGTAAATAGAAGTATGTGGAAAGACTATATAAAGTAAGAAGTAGCTCGATCGAGCTAATAACTTGATCGATATTTTAGTTTAAATGCAACTAAACTCTTAATCGACCTATTTAAAAATGTACTCAAAACCTCGATCAAGGGTTTTTATGACCTTGATCGATGGTTTTAATGACCTCGATCAAGCTAATAGATTGATCAAGGGATTCAAAAATAGGTTTTGAGCCTTTTTTTCTACAAATATTATTTCACTAGCTTCTTTTCTACGACTAAACCCTATCCTGGGATGCACCTTAGGTGGGATACTTCATACCGATGGATTTTTCAACATATTGTCTATCTGTTGAGATATAATTTATGGGTTTCTGAGTTCATATGATCATTTTTTTAAATTTTATTTTCAAACATACACTTACAAAACCATGTCCACAACTTCGAATTAGCGCAAAGAAAAATCAAGAACATAAAAAAGTACATAGCCAAAAAATTTCAAAAAAGATATATACCATAGATCAACATGTCATCTTCAAAAGGGTATTTTTATTATCATTTTTGTAACCAATAAAAAAACATTTACTTGCACAAACATGTGTACAAAATGTGATTAAAATTTTCAACATCCACGTTCAGAAAAGAAATAAAAATTCCATCATAAAAAAAATAAATATGTGTGTCGTGGTGCATTTTGTGTAGATTATGTTCATATATATATATATATATATATATATATTGAAAACACATGCATTTATCATTAAATTAATTTATTTGCACATAAGTCACTTGTAAACATTTGATGAAATTTACAAGAACACGCATATCATTGAATATAATTTTGGCATATTAAATAATTTAATTATTTAAAAAAAATATAGGTGGAAAGACAACATCATTTCCTACAATTTGTTTTTTGCATGTCGAAATTCACAAGGAAAATATGAGTTTTGAGGGATTTGATTTAATGAACTAGTAAAAAAATGAATTTTCACTGTCACTTTTTGCCAAAAAGTATTACCCATCTTCATGGATTCACCCATGTTGAACCCTATTCCTGATAGACATGAGCCAACAGTCATTGCCAAGTTTAAGAACACTGATGGTTGGTTATAAAATATTAATTGTAGTATAAGAGTTAAGCAAGGTTGTCCCCTCTCCCCCACCTAACGTTTTGGCACTACATTGATAAGTTAGAAGGGATTTAGTAGAGGAAAGTTGCACTCGCACGATGTTAGCATGAATAGTCATCATTCTTCTACGTTATGACGATGATATTGTTCTTATGGAAAGGTGTCCATTTGATCTTGATAAGCAATTAAGAATTCTCAAATATTTATGCTCTAGTATGGGTATGATTATTAACACCAACAAAACAAATATTATGATAATGAAATCCAATAAAGTCACATATGCTAAGTTTTGTATAACAATATAAACTTGGGGGATGTGATTTTATACAAATATCTTCTAATTGATGTCCATCACAAGCTCAACTAGAACTACAACATCAGGGAAAGGATTGGTGGAGGGTGGAAAGTTTATGCTGGTGTTGAAAACAATTGTAAATCAACAAACCTTATGACGTGGGATAAAAAAAATCCTCTTTTAGCTTCTCATAACTCGTTCTCTCGTATGGTTGTGAATTTTATGGTTGCAACATCTCTAGAGAATCCTGGAAAAAGATTGAATAAATCCAGAAGTATTTTATAACTTATAATTTTAAGATTAAAAGTTATATTCCTTATATTATTCTTGTTATAGAAGTGGGTATTTCCCCCGTTGAGAGTATAGCTATGACTAAGTACTTAATGTACATAAATAATAAGGGGGGCCAAAGGCTAGCATAAAAATGCCATGCCTTGGCTAAATCATTGGGGGATTGATGAAAATGTCACTTTGCATAATATAAATAATATTAAAAATATTCTTACATCGAAGTTTAAAGAGAAGATGTGGCGCAATAAAAGATGAGAAGATAAAATCAAATAAAAATATTATAAGGAGATCATTAACCATAATCTAGAAGATCAAAAGTATCTCTTTGTTTAAAGAAGAAAAATATCATAGCTAAAATAAAAACGAAATGTCAAGCGAAACAACACTTTCTCTTAGAATGCCCTATGTACTCCCACATCATATCTCAAATCCAAAATTTTTGTTACCATATGGACTTGCCTAACCTTCTAACTTTGCAAAAATAAGGTAGTTTAAGAACTCCTCTTATAGTTTTTTGAAAACATAAATAAAATTCTAAAGCAAAGTATCTAGCTACTAGTGTTTTTTGGCTTAGTTTTTTTAGTGGAAGTTAATCATAATGGTCATCATAGTACTAGTACTACATATAAAAATGATTTTCATCTTCAACCCTTGTCACAAAGATACAATTATATAAAAAATATCATAATTATTACTTAAGTAATAGTAAAATAAATAAATAAATAAAATCATTTATAAAATAAATAAATATTACATATTTCTAAAATTAAATTAGAACAGTTTTTATAATAGAGCACTAATAATATGAAAAAATGTGAAAGCGAACCCTTTGAAAATAAAAGGATGGCGTGGTCTAAAACACGTTTAACATAAAATTTGAATATCTAAGCTGGAATTGTTGAAGAACCAACGACTAAACTCATATATATACATAAATTCTCCTTTGCAAGTAAAAACGGTTTTCCAACAAAACATATAATTTCAAAGTAGTTTCATACAATGCTCTGCAAGCATTCTCGTTCTGTGAATTTGGAAGGGGTAGGCATATGAAATATTTTGATTATTGACTTGACTTGGCATACTTTGGTGGTTACCATTCTTACACGACGGCTTGTTGGTCATTATATGACGAGGGGCCTGTACGTTCCTTGAATCTGCACCTCTGCACCAGCGTCTTACACGAGCACACGCATTGTTATGCCATGAATCCTACTTTGTATTGATATTTACCTCTCCATTTTCTACATCTTTATTCAAGTCATTTAGTCAAGTCAGCATGCCAAAAGTAAAAATTGAATGATGGTCCAATTCGGATCTGACTAGAAAACCAAAACACTCTTTGACTAGAAAACTTGCTTCTTTTACTCCACTTCTTGACAAAACGATGGAAACTTTTAATCCAATGGATGCTTAGTATTCCAAATCCATTGCAGCGGCAATTCGCCGAATTCAAAGGCACTTATTAATCCAAATCCATTGCAGCTGGCAATTTCCCGAATTCAAAGATTCAAATGGAATTTTGATTTGCATTATTGCATTAAAACAGTGCAAATACAAAAACAATTAATTCCGTTTTTCTTTGTGCGAGCGTAATTTACCTTCTCATTGAAAACGGTCCCGAATTTAAAGATTCAAATGAAATTTTGATTTGCATTAAAACAGTTCAAATACAAAAATAATTAATTCCGTTTCTTCTTTGTGCGAGCATAATTTACATTCTCATTGAAAACGGTTCCTCCAGCCTAATGCCGAACATAATAGGGGCTATCTTTCCCAAATGCATAGAAGAGAAATGCCAAAGCGCTTTCATATGCCGAGATTCACAGGAACGCAGGCAATTTATAATATTTATGTTGAACACTTTAACATGAATAATATGATATGAACCCTGGCTTACTGGCGAGAAGTGTACCTGATAATAAGCAGAAGAATGCCAATGTACTCACCGATCCAGTCAATTGAGAGTTCGTTGGACTGATACGTGTTCATAGGGCAAGGAAGCCCTAACAGTGACTGAAGATCAAGATCAAGAACGAAAGAAGCAATAGGTCAGGAATAAACCCCAACAGTAACGGAAGATCAAGAAAGAAAGAAGCAATAGATCAGGAATAAGTAACAATGGATGGATGTCCACCGTAAGCAGGCAAGAGAGCGAGGATAATGAGAGCGAGCATAATGACGACGGGGACGAGCAACAGAAACAGAGGAGGCGGCGGAAGCGGTGGCAGAACCAATGGCATTACCAGTAATACCAGCGTCAAAATGACCAGAAACTGCCAGGCACCACCGCTGAGTTTATTTACCATCGATAATACCGCTACTTTATGCTTACAATGCTTTTTATTGAACCCCCGAGCTACTTCAATTCACAAAAATCCTTCAGAATACCCAAATTTTCTTCTTACTGGTGAAGGCATTAAGGCCTTTGTTCACTGTACTTGTCGAATCCAAATCCGGCGGTTTCTATTTGTGACAGATTCTCTTGGCCCAGCAGAAACAGAATGAATGCATTGCATATATCAATATGAATCAAAATATCTTTGTGTTGGAATATGTAAGGGACTGAGAGTTAGCCTAACTGGATTCCTGAGACGTTCGCCGCAGAGGGACTGAAATGAAATGGTACCGCCCGCAGTATACCAACAGGAAAAGAGGGATAAACATAAAACATGAGTAGAGAGGTGGAAAGCTAAATAAACCATGCCATGTGCATGTAAGTCTCGTTACAATGTAACATCGTAATGGTCAAAATGGGTGACGAGGATTCCTGAAAGTGTCGGTTCTAGACATTTGACTAGAAATATATTGTACTCTGTACCATCTTATTTTCAAAATTGATCAAATTAAATTCTTTTATTTCGACGGCTTTGAAGTTTATAATAACATCATTATCTGTAAAAATTTAGAATTTGTCTTGAATTTCCTTGTTATAATGCTCACTCGTACACTCAAAGAAAATGTTTTTAATGTGGTAAATTAAATTCATGGAGAATTTGAAAAAAATTCTAGGTATTATACATTATATATATTATATTTTTATTCTACAATGTGCTAAAATAGTCTACATTCATCTTATTTTTTAACATTTAATTTAATTTAGAAGGTTTATTATATTCATTATTATTATTATTTTATTTTAGATTATTAGTTTTAATATATAAAATTGCATATGACTTTTTTTAAGCAATTTTAACTAATTTTTATTAAAAGGTAAGAGTAAGAGAAGTTTCATTGGCCACTAGAGAAATTAGAAAAACCAAAGCTAATCTATGTTTTGGTTTAGAAGAGGAAAGGTCTAGGTTGCATGTCCAAGTATCCCTAAACCGATTTATGATATCTGTTATACCCAAATCCTGTCACCACCATGTGTAGAGCCTTAACTGCCATGTTTGCCCTTAATCCCAACACTTAGAGTGGAAACCTACTCTGTTTGTCAATTCTACATGAAAAAACTCAGCATCGCACTTTACTTGTGGCACATGAGCGGTACCTTGCTCACATCGCCTGTATCCTGTTTTCCATAAGCAGTGCCATCGCCTATGGTCTTTTGTCCATAAGCGTTTCTCATTTAAACCACTCTGTCATAAGAGAAGAAAAGCGGTACCCTGGGTAAAACGGAAAAAAATAATAAATAAATAAATAAAAAAAAAATTCTCGAGGCTTCTAGATCATGAGCCTCATGTCCTCCCTTATCCCTATCATTGTGGGTCAGTTGGGCTCAAGATCCCCCATCATAGGATCTTAGAGCCACCTCATCCACAAATCTCTCAACTATTCCTATCCATTGAGCCTTATAAATACAAGCTCATGTCCATAGAGGGGAAGAACTATAGAGGTACTATTGTTATGTTGTTGGATTGACCACCTAACCCAAGCCATTGGAGAGCATAGAGAGCAAAGTTGGAGCTTACGGGGATGAAGTGTTTGTCATGTGGAGATGCTTGTCGACACTAAGGCAACGGTTGTAAGCTTCTCCATACATCTTTAATGCAAAGCTTATTTCCGTCCCACATTGCTGTTGTTTTGATTTCACATGTACATGTTGTCAAATTCCTTAGTCACTAACATGGATAAATAGATGATTTTTTGGTAGCTTTGATGTGTTTGCATATTTGATCTATTTGCATGTACATAGGTTCACTATCGAAGCAACATTCCAGGTGTCTACGACATCCAAGGAAGGTCTTCATCATTTGTCGTTCACTCATTTGTTCTGGATCTGAACCATTCAGGCCAGAGGAATAGACTCTGTCCGCAGAAGGTGAAATATTCCTGGTTACAAATCTGGCGACTCCACTGGGGAGTAGTACATATATTAGTTGATCTAATCTTCCTCAGTTCTTGAACTCTTGCCTGAATCCAAGCTCCATCTCCAACTCTCTTCAGTCAGATCTGACATCTGAATCAATGAATTTTGGTTTGAGACTTTCAGATCTATTCATATCTGAATTATTTCATCTTTTTATGCTCTTTTTTATTGTCAATCCATTAATTTTTTCCTTGATCTAATCTTTTTCTAACTTGATCTTTCGTTCTCCTTTGTGTTTTGGATCTATATAGGGAACCACTCATATGCTGTTGGCGAGAAGCAGTGCCACTGCCTGCAGTATGCGGTGCCATCGCTTGAGTCCTATTATCTAGAAGCGGTGCTCGTCTAGAACCACTCTGTTAAGATCCCTCTAGCGCAGTGCCAAGTAGGCCTTGTTCCAAGACTACGTTTTTCTCATTTTTTGCAAAAAAATTGAGTTTGTGTGCTTTTAGCCCCGCACTGTCAGGCTTGTGTGTTAGAATCTGATGCTTATGGTTTTAAATTTTGTGGTAAAAGATTGGTTTGAGTGAAGAATTCAAAAGCTAGATTAGGATTGTTGATTGTCCATTTCCTTCCATGCTTGTTGGTTGTGCTTGTGAAATGATTTTTTTTCGAAAGCTTAGGTTTTAATGAGCTCTCTTTTCATTTCTGTTATATAGACTGAAAGAAAAACATTTAATTAGCATCTTGATTTCATTTTTTGTTTCCATAGAGGACTTCTTTTTGCTTGTTTAAAAAAAACAAAATTTGACTGAGATTAGGTAATTATTATCATTGAGCATAAGACATTGGATCTCTGATTGGCCTCACAAGATTTCAGGTTCTCTGTGTTCTTTTGTCTCTTTTGCATTAGTACTATCTCTCAAAATAAAAAATATTGTAGTTTTAAGTCAGATCTATCTATGTTTTGAGAAAAATCAAAAAATAGAGTGCATATGCATATAATGTGCTTCTTGTTTTTCTTTTAGGAAAATAGACTCTTCCCCTTTTGATTACTTTCAAAAAAGAGAAATGAGTTTGGAAAGTGTTTCTTGTCTTTGATTTTTATTTGTTCAAGATTGTTGTTTGGAAATTTTTGGTTTTGAAACAAAAGAAAATACTCTCTTTCCCTCCCGTAGGTAGGCATAGCACGAACAGTAAAGTGAAATATTTGCATATGCATACTGCATGGTTTTACTTTTTCTGTCAAAATTCCATGCATTCACCTAACCGTCCACTTTAAAATTAACGGTAGTTATAGGTTAAAATTTACATAGCAATTTTAGTGACAGGTTAAAGACATGTTCAGACATTGTTAAGGGTAGGAGCTGTCGTTACTTGTCTGCATTACATTCCAGGACTCGTGCGGTTCTTCCACGTACCGTCGGTATATCGCACGGGCTTTCACATACCCTTGAGGTATATAGAAAGGTACTTCACGTACTCAATTGTATATCGGAAGGCCCTTTGTGTACGGTTATGCATTAGATAGCACTACTATCGATTTGAGCTCCCACGTACCTTGCTTATATCGGGAGACCCCACTAGGATACCTTATCCATTTGAGAAAATCCCTTTGGTCGTCTTGCTTGGAGCCATACACCGAAAACAACATTCGAAGATATTACTACACACGTACCCTTGAGGTATATTGCGAGTGGCACCTTCTTGACAATCCTGGTGAGAGAACTGACTATCTAAACTCCTCCTGCCATTTAAGTTTGTTTGTTTGACCTATAGCTTGAGTAAGGAAATTTTTGGTGTGTTTTCTAGTTTTTGAGACCCTAGGTTAGATAGCAGCTATACAAACTGGCTGAGCTAAGACATTCCAGAAGAGTACGAGGATTTTTTCCCAATTGTATTCCTGTTTCAGGAGAAAATCCAATGGAAGCTATCGACCAAGGAGCTGCTACCACCTCCCAAGTGGGAGATAATGTGGTTGCAGAAAGCGCAGGACCATATCCTTCACACTCGCCTTCCTTGGTCTAACAACCTTCTCGGGGTAATAATTTGTTCCATTCTCCAATAGAAGGTCATGTTGATGATACTACCCATCTGGATTATGGTCCCAATGCTCCATTTTGGGATACCTCTATAGGACATGCCATTGCCTCATTTGGCACCCATTAAAAATTTTCTGAAGAAGTTTCTCCATATGAAGAAGAACATAGGCAATACCATGCAACCATTCTCTATGCATAGGAGATTGAAAACAAAATAGATGACATATTGGGCACAGCACCATCACATTCCACAGTTGTTCCTGTGGGATATCATTCACTTGTTGATTCTATGAGACCCATTGAACTGATTCTATATCGCACAGTGACTCCACACAATATAGGTCAAACTACCAACCCCACCACCTCCCATATTATTTCTGTTCCCAATCCTCCCAAGTCTTCTGCACCTGGGGATCAACCTTCAATTCTTGTTTCATCATCACCTTCTAGTATCGGGGGGCAACCCCCAGCACGACCTACATTATCTAGCACCAAAATTGTATATAGTCAAGGATAGACCTCTGGTATAGAGCAATCTACAATTTATGTCCCTCCCACCCACACCAATGTGGTTAACCCCCCATCTAGTTCAGGTCAGCCCTTGGGGGCACAACCTATAACCAATCAAACCTCTTGGGGTTATGGTTATACAACAAATCAAGTACCTATAGGAAACCTTAATTATCCACCCAACCCTACAAGAATGCCTTATGCTAGAATTCCATATCCTAGTAATAATTTCACGCCATGGGGGAAACCTAACTGGTCCTATATGCCAGCTATGGGGGGGATACCCATTCATACTGCGGGAGGTGCTGGAGGACTTCCTTATGGAGGTCCTCCCCCTGGGGGGCCTAATGGTCCTGGAGGGCCTAGTGGCTTTCCTCCTTATGGTCCTAATGGTCCTAATGGTCTTGGGGGGCCTGGTGGTTTCCCTCCTAATGGCCCTTAAGGGTCTGGTGGCCCTCCTCCTAGTGGTTCCGAAGGCTCTAGAGGGTTACCTCCTAGAGGTCTTGGAGGGTCTGGTGGTCCACCTCCTGGTGGTCTCGGTGGTTCTGGTGGTCCCAATGGTCCTGGTGGTCTTAACGGTCCCGATCCCAGAAATTAACCCCCTGTGGGTGGATTTTCTGGTATTTCTTCCTCACAACAACCTGTCTATTAGTCTACTTATGGTCCTACTAGTAATTATATGCCATATCAATATTACCAGTATGTGCAACCTAATCGTCAATTACCTTTCCTAGCAACTTTGGACTTGCCTGATTTGTCCAAGTTGATTAATGACCCCATTCGACATAACCCCTTGTGGCCTCCCATTTTGGTAAAGTTAACATCGGACATTCCAAAGTTCAATGGGAAGCAAGGAGACAATCCAAAAAACCATGTCATGACATTCCATCTGTTGTTGTTGATCGAAATATTTCACCTCTTGCGGACAGCAAGGTGTTTCGCTGGTCTGAATGGTTCAGATCTAGAACAAATAGATCATAGAGGTTGATAACTCCCCCTAGATGCCGTAGATATCTGGAATACAAGGCCTTGATAGTTCACCTATGTACCTGCAAAAGAGTTCAACACAAAACAGATCAAAGCAACCAAAATATGATCTACTAATCTATGCTAGTGACTAAGGAATCTAGAAATATATATCTGAAATCAAACATCAATGATATATATGGGATAGAAAATCGACTTGCATTAGAAATATGAAGAAGTTTACAACCAAGCCTTAGTGTTGACATGCATCTCCATGAAACCAGCTCTTCATCCCCAAAAGCTCCGACTCTAGCTCTCTATGCTCTCTCCAAATGATCTTGGGCTAAGAATCAGTCCAACAGCATAACAATACCTTCAATGTTCTCCCCTCAACCATGGCTATGAGATCATATATATAGGGCTTTAATGGATAGAGATGATTGAGAAATTAGTGGGTGAGGTGGCCTCTAAGATCCTAGGATGAGGGATCTCGAGCTCAACCAACCCACAGTAGTAAGGATAAGAGATATCTCGAGAGTTATCATCTAGAAGCCTCGAGAAGCTTCTCTTTTTACCCTTTTACCTAGGGTACCGTGCTTTTCCTTCTTTGAAAGAGCGGTTCTGGTAATAACCGCCTATGGACCAAGGGTGACAGGTGGTGGCACCGCTTGTGGACAACCGATGAAAAGCGGTGCGAACAGGGGTACTGCTCCTAGATAAGGGAGCATGAGCGGTGATGGAAATTTGTATGATAGACTGATAAGAAACCATTTAGTCTTCACTCCAGAAGCTGGGATTTCAGGGAAAGAAGGTATGTCAAAGGTATTATCACATGATGGTGACAGGATTTTGGTATAACAGGATGCCCCCCAAAGCATGAGTCTTAGAGTGATACGATAAACAAGAGCTTTGATAACAAGTCGTTGCCAGGAGATGAAAATGTTGGCTCAATTGGAGCATGCAGTCAAGTAGGAATCTGTAGTACATCAGTATGTTGACATAGACACAAGTAACCAAACTCATAGCTGCAGAGCAATACAAGGCAGATCCATGAGTGGAATAAACAAGCATGGCTACTAGAATACAGTGTAGATCCATGTGATAGAGGACTCAAACTTGGACATAGCTACCATACATACAATGTAGATCTATGTCATACAGATGCAAATTTGAGCATAGCCACGACCATACAAATGTGGATCCATGGTAGATATACAAAACTCCATCACAACCTGGGAAAAAGCAATGAGCACTTTTAAACAGATACCCATGGTCTTCGTCTTGTCTTCCAAAAAGTACAATTCTATCCATGTGATTACAATGATTTGAAGTCGAACATGATAGAAACCACTTGAATACCGGCCAATGATGTGAACCGTTAACAAGTGCGAGGGAGATCACTATTAATGTCAATGATTCCCAAGGTACCCTAGTACAATCTACAGAGTGCGATAGATGTCTTGATGTTGAACATCTAGTCGATTCTATCGATCAAGGGTCAATAATGTGAACCAATGTCGAGAGCGAGAGAATTTGTCATTAAGGCATACAAATATTAAGGTACTGAATATTGTTTCTAAGACTATTTCCTGGATGATGAGCTAACGTCAACGGGAATAGTCTCGTCAAAGGAGGGCCATGATGAGTCCCACATCGACGACACGAAACTCGGAACATAGTTCTGGAATGATGTGAACATAGTAACCATATGACTGACTCAAAGATACTGACACAAAGGCTATGTATATTGCAGAGGTAAGACTTCTTCAGATTCCCTTTGAACATCAGGCGGCACAACAAAATGACTTGGCAGCATGACTGGACAGGACAGATACGCAATGCGACAGTGGACAATGCATTCTTTTGAAAGACTCAAAGGATTGACATGACTCATGAAAGTGGATCGTCACAGAGATTAGCTGAATACCCAATTGATTGACATTATTGTGCAGACAAGTGCCATGTTCAAAGGTAAGGACAAACAACTGCCATTATTTGCAAAATGATTTCCTTTCCCATTTCCCCCATCATGATCGATGAGTGCCTCTTTTCAGTTTTATGAGTTCAAAGAGGGTAACAAACACTTGATATAGCTTGTCAGAAGACAAGTCTAGTCTCATATGTTTTACGAACCTAAGAGAGGATGGGCTCATTCCCAAAATGGGTCTCTCAATGTTTAATCTTTAACGAGTCCATTGAAAGAAAAATCAATATCGTTCATGTTTAGAGAGTCTAAACGAATATGGAAGAAGACTCCATGGGGGTCATTTTTCATATGATTTAGTCTCTAAGCCCCAAAAAAGTATAAAATCATACCTTAGAGAACTCTTCCAGTCATGGTTGGCTAGATCGTTCCTTTCTCGTAAATAGTATTATCCAAACCGAGAAAGAGATAACCTACTGTCGGATAAATGACTCTTCAAATACTTTAACGAGCGTGAAGAAGACAAGATCGCTCGACGATCTTTTCATATTTAGGGAGTCTGAAAAGGGTTTAAAGAGAACTCCATGAAGTGTCTTTACACAATGTCACTTTTTACGAGCATGGAAAGATTCAGAAACAGACTCAACTATCTTTTCATGTTTAAGGAGTCTGAAAGAAGATGTGAAAAGAAGACTCCATATCATTTCTTTACAGAATATTATATTTTACGAGCCTGGAAAGATTCGGAAATGGACTCGGGACTTTGATACTAGATTTTAATGAGCGTGACAAAGTGTCCTAATAAACGCTCAACGGCCTTTTCCATTTTGTGAAAGTACGAAAAAGCCATAACCAAACTTTCCAAAGATTTTACGAAAGTCAACCTGCAGACGACTTATAAACAAGTGTTAAATGCATCCAAAATCAATATTACGGGATTACGACAAATAGATATTGACCAGAACATGATGTAACGTCAAAACTATACTAAGTAAGACCCAAAAAATGTCTATATAAGGCAAGTAAATAGTAAAAAACCAAACATTTCAGTATTTACCTCTTGGAAAAGAGCACTTGGAGCATTTTTTAGCCAGATCTTCCACAATTGATACTGGGAGTTTCCACCGTCTGTTTTCAGTTTCGTCAGTTGCAGGTAAGAGCTAAGACCTTCTTCTTTCATTTCATAGCTTTCATTTTGGGATTTGATGGGGTTTTAGGCCTATCTGGAAAGCCCTAAAATCCTATTTGCGGGCACCGCGGCCACCCCTTGTGGGATAGGCGGTACCTCCTGAGAACCGCGCCAAAGACAAGGTGAACAGGTGGTGCCACCGCCTGTCTCCAACGGGGCATAGGCGGCGCCAGCCATGGAGAAATTTAACCAATGATATATATAAAACCAGCTCATTCTTTTGATTTATAATGATTTAAGGATGATATTGATATATACCATTGTTGTTTTGGCAGGTCAAGGCTTCCAAAATATGGTGATATAGAAGGAAAGAACTCATGATCACGAGGATTCCGCTGCTGAAAGGAATCCAGTGTGTATTGCCACACTCTAGAATTATGGACTTCTAAATTTCTTTTGGACACCAAGCATGGTGTCCCACGAGAGACTACTGGAGCACATCCTGAGAATGTGGAATCCAGAATAATAGTATTTCAAGGTGGGGGCACATATACTTACAGTGGAGGTAGAGGACATATACTTCCTGACTGGCATATCGAGACGGGGTGCCCCTATCTCACTAACTAGTTCCCGTGGCGGGGACATTACCACCAGAGAGCTCATAGATCGACACTGTGTACTAGGTACAGGTACATCGGGGAAGAAAATCCCCATCAGGGTAGTGGTAGATAGGGCTCTATGGATTGTTCTGTTCACCATGTAGAGGGTGGCAGGGAGCCAGGGTGTTCATCAGGATTCCAGGGCACATATGCTGTATGCCCTAGAGGCAATGGCACCCACGGTGTTCAACTGGGTGGAAGCATTGCTTCCAAACTTCAAAGATCAGCTGACTAAATGTCGGCAGGGAGAACTGAAACAATTCGGCTTTGGTTCCATCTTAGCTTGTTTCTTCTTCGAGCGGGTCCCCCAGATGAGGCCCTAGGTGACTTTTCGAAGTCTGAGAGCATGGGACCCCCACATGCTGAGGTGGGTCCAAGTCATGGCTCGCACGAGAGCGGGTAGGGGCAGAGTGAAGTTCGGTGGCACGTTCTTCAGATGGATGCGAGATTAGATGCTCATGGTCGAGGACTATGCTTATGCGGGCACAGATTTTACAGGTGATCCTGACCTACCACTTCCGCCTAGAGGGCAGTGGGGAGACATTGGTAAGAAACAAGAAACCCTAAAGATGAAAAATGTTTTTATGTTTATTATATTTTTTTGATCAGTGACGAGACTTGTTTGTCTTCATGTAGATGTTGGAGTAGTGAGGCCTGGAAGAGCATCTGCATTAGACAGGTGAGACGGAGCTCACTTCGTGCCACAAGGTGATGATATCACTGGGGAGCTGGAGGAGAACCTTGAGAGATTGACTCTGGACATCCCAGATGCTGACATAGATGATCTCCCGACTAGATATCAGAGATCTACAACGGGAGTACCAGGCCGATTTAGCAGGATACTCCATAGAGTGGCTCGAGCAGTGATGTGCTATCATGAGCACCACTAGTAGATGAGACATATATACTGAAAGCTGATAGCTTCAGGAATTTTTGTATGATGATTTTGCCTAAAAGACTACGTGCTTCAAAGAGGTCTCGGGACCTATTTTTTGTAACATTTTTCATATATATATATATATATATATATATATATAGAATTTTACATGATGTTTATATGTTTCAAATGGATGAATGCATTTTCTATGAGTTCTATGTGTCTTTAAATGTTTATTTACAATGTACCATGTTTGATTAATGTCATGAATGGGAAATATGCCAATCTAGGACGTAATTAGCCAATGAATCAACAACTACATTATTTTCCCTAGGGATATGCCTATATGTAATGGTTCCAAATGATCTTTCTAACAAACGTACCCTCTGGAAGAGGTGAAGGAGCATCGGGTTCCTAATGGTGTAGATATGGTTTAAATGACAAACTACGAGCTGAGAGTCCATCAAAACTACTATATCACGGACATCCTGGGAGGCAGCTTCAGTCAGAAGACCGATGACTACTTCATACTCAGCGATGTTATTAGTAGCGGGACCTAAGAAAACCGCTCTTGAACTAACCAAATATTTAGCTAGGGAATAGAGAACCCAAGCATTCGAGGCTAGATTCAAGGTGTGGCGGCAAGCACCATCAACGAAGCTATAGAAAGCCATTTGCATGACCAAAACATGGTATAAACAGATGCGGACACCAAAACTCAAAACCATCTTGAAAATACTGAAAAAACACTGAAAGTCAATCAATATACATATATACAAGATACCATCCGAGAAGACCTAGGCATAGTACCTTTTCAGGTACAACCCATTGCGAGGTTTCCCTAAAGGGATTCCATCATAATCCACCAACTCATAGGCTCCTTTCTCTAACACCTTGGAAATAACGAAAGGTCCATACCTCATAGACTTGAACTTACCCTTTCCTAGCTTGTCATAGCTCTGGTCATAATTCAAAACTAGGTCACCCTCGTTGAAAACATGAGGCTGGACGGATTTATCATACTGCACCTTGACGCGTTTCTTATGTGCCTCATTAGCCAAGGCAGCATCTCTACGAGTCTCATCAAGGTTATTCAAGTACAAAAATCTTGCTTCCTCTGCGGAAGTGTCTGGGAGAAGTTTGATGGCGAGTTGTAAAGATGGAATCTGACACTGAATAGGCAAGACAACTTCGAGTCCATAAACAAGCTGGAATGGCATGAAACCAGTAGTTGTTTTCATGGAAGTCCGATAATCCCAAAGAGTGGAAAAAAGAACGAGATGCCAATTGGATTTCATCTCCAACCATCTGACGAAGCATAGTTTTCAAAACCTTTTTAATGGCCTCTACCTGACCATTAGCTTGTGGATAATACGACATAGAGTTTTCATGGCGAAAACCTAGCTTGGCACTCAATTCCTCCATCATTTGATTATGGAAATGGGATCTGTGATCAGTGACGATGGACTGCGGAACTCCAAATATAGCTATGATATGATTGAATGAGAAGAGAGTGGTAGTATTACCATCTTCTGCATATGTAGGCATGGCCTCAACCCATTTTGTAAAATAATCCATGGCTACGATGATGTAACCATTCCCCCCGAATGAGGTAGGTTTACAATGCATGAAGTCAATCCCCCATTTGGAAAAAGGGCCAACGGCAATGACGGGGTGAAGCGGAGAAAGATATGTGCGCTTTTTCGGATAAAAATGTTGGCATGGTGGGCATTTCTTAACAGCCTCATGATAGTCTTTGAAGACAGAAGGCCAGAAATAGCCAGCGTGAAGAATTTTCTGGGCTGTAGCCATCCTAGATAAATGATTGCCACAGGATCCAGAATGGCAATCATTTAACATGTGTTCAGCCTCCTCATGACTGAGGCATCACCGGAGAATGGAGTCAATCCCACGTCTATACAAGGTATCATGCAAGATGAGGTAGTATTTCACAATGTGACGAATGCGGCGACAATCATCGCGAGATAGATGCGGTTGAAAATGTTAGGTCTGGAGATAAATCAACAAATCTCCATACCAAGGATCAGTAGTGCTAATTAGGAACATGAATTCATCTGAAAATGAATCACTGGGCTTAGATTCCATCGTAGCACAGGGAAGGTCACATATAAGGTCGAAAAAAACCAAGGATTTCTTTGATGTAGCCTTGGCAAACTCAAGATCGAACTCCTGAAGGATGACGATCCATCGGGAGTACTTGCCCCCGAGTACCTGATGAGTCAGAATGTAGTATATTGGGTTCTGGTCTGCCAATATGGTGGTAGTGCGAAGCAGAATGTAGTGACAAAATTTGTGCACAACAATGACCGTGGCCAAAGTTAGATTCTCCACATGTGAATAATGGGTTTCAAAATCAATGAGATTCTTACTGGTGTAATAAATCACATGCTCCTGACCGTGGAGATTGTCCTGCACTAAAACCACGGCGATGGTAGTAGTGGAGGCAGCACTATACAAGAGAAAATATTTTGAATAGTCCAGGGGGTGTATCACGGGTGAATGAGTCAGAGTATGCTTAAGACTATCAAAAGCGTGTTGGGCCTAGTCATCCTAGAATAATGGAGTGTTCTTCTTGAGGAGACGCA
Organism: Pseudotsuga menziesii; assembly: GCA_001517045.1. NCBI lineage: Eukaryota > Viridiplantae > Streptophyta > Pinopsida > Pinales > Pinaceae > Pseudotsuga > Pseudotsuga menziesii. The sequence goes on from LPNX010727783.1 coordinate 671,648, forward strand.
TATAACCCTGCATTTTCTTAGTGAAATTGCACACAAAACGGTGGCGAAAGTTTTCCTTCCCCTGCAAAGTTTGGAGTTCAAGGATGGTGGTTGGGGCTGGTATATTAATGATGGCGGAAATATTCAAAGGATCAATCTAGATGCCATCTTTGGATACCACAAAGGCAAGCAGACATCCTATCTCAACGCAAAAAACACATTTATGGGGATTGAGCCATATATTATAATGATGACATCTGAGGAATATGTCTTGAATATGACCAGGGTGGTCCTCACGTCGCTGTGAATGAGCAAGGAGGTCATCAAGGTATGGTTCAACAATATGTTTAATGTCGTGAAATACATAGGACATCGCACGTTGGAACGTGGCGGTAGCATTTTTCAAGCCGAAAGGTAAATTCTTATATGCAAAGGTTCCCCATGGGAAAATGAATGCCATCTTATGCTGATCGGTGGGAAATATCTCAATCTGATTGTAGCCAGAGAATCCATCCATGAATGAAAAGATGACACTTCCAGCACATTTGTCGATAATCTGATCGATGTGCGGGGTAGGAAAGTTGTCTTTGAGACAAGCTTTATTTAAATCCCTAAAGTTGATACAGACTCTAATGGTGCCCTGCTTTTTATTAACAGGGACAACGTTCGATACCCATTCCGTCAGAGGTATAGGATAAATAAAACCAGCTTTTAGAAGTTTCTTAATCTCATCTTTAATAGCTGTGGCCTTCCTAGGATGGACTTGCCTAAGTTTCTGCCTGACAGGTTTAGCCGTGGGATAAGTTCTAATCTCATGGACCACAATGGAAGGATCAATCCCTGGCATCTCTTGATAGGACCAGGAAAAAGTATCATGAAATTCCTTAAAAAGTGCCTTATATGCTTCAGATTCATCTATGGAGTAGTTCTGCCCAACATGAACATGCTCAATAACATCAGGCTTGGCTGATATGTCAATTGGGTTCATCTGAGTAATGTTGCAAAGGTTTCCTTCTGAATCTATATCTTGCAACAATATAGGACTTTGCAGAACATTGACAATATCAGTAGGAAACAAGGATGTAAAATCATAACTGCCCGAACTGGTATTGGGGAGGAACATGGATCTATGATGGTGATCCTCCCAAATGGGCTCACCCATGTTCATGATCTCTATAATGGACTCGTTGGAAGGAAAATTCATGGAGAGATAGTCTAGAATAGGAAGAGAAGGGGCTAACCAGTACGGTAAATGGTAAGGATCTGAAGCCACTAAATGAATGTCATTAGTGTGATCATTGGAACAAGTTTGAATGGTGTCATACATAGCTTCGTGTGGGATTAACAAGGTGGACTCAACAACATTTGTGCCCTGGGGATCCATATCAAATGAAGCGATCATATGTACTGTCGTGGTATCCGTGCTAGGAGGAGTGGAGTGAAAAATCCCCATAAGGGATGAATCCTTCAGCATGCCTACCCCAATCGATTGGTAAGGAGGAGGGGACTGACCTAACATGGGGATGTTATTAGACATAGAGGTAGTAACATCCGACGTACAAAAATCAAGTTGGTCAATAATAACAATTATCCTGAGATGCAAGAATTGGACCATTTGAAATACTATTGAAGCAATGACATTCATGGCATAGAACCAATTCCTTCCTAAAAGGAGGTTATAATATAAAGGAGCATCCACCACTTCAACTTGAATGGAAACGGTCTTTCCCCCCAGCTCGACCAAAAGGGCTGATATGAGGCCGTGGGGTTGGAATCCTCGTCCATCAAAGGATTTAAGGGTCATAGGTGATGTAACAAGCTCGGGAGAGCCAAGAGATTTCCAACAATTCAGAGATAACACCGAGGTCGAAGCTCCTTTATCTAGTACCGTTCAAAATAATTTATTTCCCGCTACTTTCGTAATGATTTGAAAAATAAGTTTATGTGGTAATCTAGGTTTATAGTTCTCAACATTGAAGTGAATCAAGTTAGTGTTATCCGGATCTGTAGCTCCTAATGCAGTCAACAAGTTCTTGCGCTGTGTAGGGAAACTTTGGAGTACTTCTAAGGTAGACATCGCACAAGGTGCCTGAGCAAGATCTTCAACCACATTATAGAATTGAGCAGCTGAGGCATTGGGATTAAAGACAGCCTTCTGAAGAGTACTCTTTGGTGGGCACAAAATCATGTCGAGAGTAGGCTTCTCGATAGACAAGGGAATAGTAGACGAGGATTCCAGAGAACTAGTGGAGAGAGCTTTCCCTGAAGAAGATGGATCTTCTTGCTTATCTGCTGGTTTATCATAATTCTGGCTTCAAGTTTGCAGATGGATGGTATCTGAGGACATCATAAAAATTTCCTTTGATGAACTAGAGTTACCCTGGTTCGACATGTGGTCTACCATCTATTGTTGAGAGGGGAAAGGATCCGTAAGTACTGCAGGTGCAGGGTTAGACTTCAAAAACTAAGAGATTTCATCCCAATGGGGACACTCCTTAGAGAAGTGGTCACCACCACATAACAGACAAGGGTATTTAGCCTTCCTTTTCCCTATGTTGTTGTCATTATGGGTTGGTTACGGGGCCTCATGCTGGTTTCTAGGTTTTTTATTTTGATTTTTACCTTTCTTTTTATTTCCCAAGGTTTGAGTACTTTGAATAGAATTGACCTCGGTGGAAACCTTAGGAGTCGAAGGAGTAGCAAGTTGGGTTTGCTTGGTAGGTTTCACTACGGATGGGGACTGGATTGAACCAACAATCCCGTCAACAGGTACTTCTACTGATGGCTTGGAAAAGTCAGTGCTGGGGTGAGGAGCTTGAGGAATCAGGTCATAAAGGGTCCTGGATTGGGAATAGACCAAGTCTAGGTACTGAGATCGACGAATAGGCTGTTCTTCGATAACAACACCGCCCATAGCCACATCTCAGGCAATAGGAGGCAACAAGGACTTAGTGAACCAATAAACTAACAAATGATCTGGAATAGGGGCCTTAATAAGCCTTCTTCGCCTTCTACACTCATGAATATGATCAGAAATGTGGGTGGAGGTGTTCTGTCCTAGAGGAATTAAAAGATCAGTACCCGTTTCATAATGAATAGGGAGCTGAAAGTGCGTAAGAAATAAGGTTGCCAATGAGCCAAAATCCACAAACGAATGTTGTGGGAGTTAAATATACCACTTCGTGGCCGTACTGGTCAAAGTTTGCTGAAAGATTCGTAATCGGATGGAATCATCCATGAGGGAGTTTAAGGAACACCACAAATGAAAAGTCATGACATGGTTTCATGGATCTTCACCCTGCTTCCCATCGAATTTTGGAATGTTTGATGGTAACTTTACTAGAATGGGAGGCCATGAGGGATTATGTCGAATGGGATCATTAATCAACTTGGACAAATCAAGCAAGTCCAAAGTTGCAAGGAAAGGCAACTGTCTATTGGGCTGCACATACTGGTAATATTGGTATGGCATGAAATTACCAGTAGGGCCATAGGTTGACTGAAAAACAGGTTGCTGTGAGGAAGAAATACCAGGAAATCGGCCCATGAGGGGTTGATTTCTGGAATTAGGACCACTAGGACCACCAGGGCCTCTGAGAGAAGGACCGCCAGAGCCGCCGAGACTACCAGGACCACCGAGACCACCATGACCACCAAGACCACCAGGACCACTAGGAGGCGGACCACCAGACCCACCGGAACCTCTAGGAGGCGGGAAGCCTCTGGAGCTACCGGAACCAGTAGGTGGAGGGCCACCAGACCCTCTAGAGCCGTAAGGAGGAAATCCACCAGGTCCCCCAGGACCACTAGGACCACCAGGACCAAGAGGTGGACCACCAGGCCCTCCAGGACCATTAGGTCCCCTAGGGGGAGGACCTCCATAAGGTGGTCCTCTTGTACCTCCCATAGTATGTATGGGTATCCCTCCCATGGCTGGCATGTAAGAATAGTTGGGTTTCCCTCATGGCGTAAAAGTGTTGCTAGGGAATGGAATTCCAATAGGATGAGATGGATGATTACCTACAGGTATTTGATAACCATAACCACTAGAAGAATGAATGGCCACAGGTTGTGCCCCTAAGGGCTGACCTGAACTAGATGGGGGATTTACCACATTAGTGTGGGTGGGAGGGACAAAAACTGTAGATGTTTCTATGTTAGAGGTCTGCTCTTGACTGGGTACAACTCCAGGATCAGATAACTTAGGTCATGCTGGGGGTTGCTCCCCGGCATTCGAAGGTACTGAAGACACATAAATTGAAGGTTGGGCCCCAGATGCAAAAGATTTGGGTGTATTTGGATCAGACATAACATAAGAGGTGAGAGGGGTGGAAATTTGACCTAGGATGTGGGTTGTTAATGGACGATCTATAATCAGTTCAATGGGTCTCATAGAATCGGCTAATGAATGATATCCCACAGGAAGGAATGTGGAATGAACTAGTGGAGAGCCTAGTATGTCGTCAATATGCTTTTCTACCTCCTGTGCACAGAGGATAGTAGCATGGTATTGCTTGCACTCTTCTTCACTTTCAGGAGAACTTACATGGGTGTCAAATGAGGCAATGGCCTGTCCGATAGGTGTCTCCCAAAAAGGAGCATTAGGACCAAAATATGGATGGGTATCATCAACATGATCTTCCGCGGGAGGATGGAGCGATGAATCCTCACGGAAAGGTTGTTGGACCAAGGGAGGTCATGAGTGCGAAGAATATGGTACTCCACTTTCTGCCACCACATGATCTCCCACTTGGGAGGTGGTAGCAGCTCCTTGGTCGATAGATTCCATTAGATTTCCTCCTGAAACAGAAGCGAAATCGAGTGGCAAGCCCTGTACTCTCCTGGACTATCTTAACTCAGCCAGCATTTATAGTTCCTATCTAACCTAGGGTCTAAAAATCTCGAAAAAAAACACCAAAAGACTTCCCTACTCAAACTATAGGTCAAAACAAGTAGACTTAAAATGACAGGAGGAGTTCAAAAGTCAGGTCTCTCACTAGGATTGTCAAGCCGGTGCCACTCGCGATATACCTCGAGGGTACGTGCGTATTAATCTCCCCGAATGCTATTTTCAGTGTATGGCTCCAAATAGGATGGCCGAAGGGCTTTTCTCAGATGGATAAGGTACCCTAGTGGGGTCTCCTGATATACTCAAGGTACATGGGAGCTCGAATCGGTAGTAGTGTTGTCTAATGCATAAACGTACACAAGGGGCCTTTCAATATACAATCAAGTACATGAAGTACCTTTCTATATACCTCAAGGGTACGTGAAAGGCCGTTTGATATACCGACGGTACGTGGAAGAACCGCGCGAGTCCCAAAATGTAATGCTGACAAATAACGACATCTCCTACATTTTACGACGCCCGAACACGTCTCTAACCTATCACTCAAGTTACTACATAAATTTTAACCTACAACTACCGTTGATTTTAACTTGTACGGTTAGGTGAATGCATGATGTTCTGATAGAAAAGTAAAACCATGTAGTATGCTTGTGCAAACATTCACTGTACCGTTCAATATGCCTACATACAGGAGGGAAGAGAGTGTTTTTTTTCTTTTTGTTTCAAGACCAAAAATCATACCAATCAACAGTCATGAACATCAAATCAAAGACAAGCAAATACTTCTACAAACCAAATTCTTCTTTCCAAAAGTAAATGGGAAGGGTGAGAATCTCTTTTCCTAAAAGAACAACACCAAGCACACATATATGCCAATGCACTCTAACTTTTCAAATTTCTTAAAAACATAAGCAAATCTAACTTAAAACTACCATTTTTTTAATATTTTGATCAAGATAGTCCTATATGCATGAGAGACGAAAGATCGTAAAGGTCCTGAAAGCTTATGAAGCCAATCAGAAAACCCGAATCCAATGCTCAAATATGATGTCCTAATCTCAAGCAAAACTTTTCTTTTTTGAAGGGAAGAAAAAGAAGTTTACTATGCAAGCAAGAAATGAAGTCTAGAAGCTAATATAATCTTCTTCTTTCAGTACATGCAATCAAAAGAGAATTCAATGAGCACCCTAACTTTTAGAAAACAAGAAATCCTTCTTTAAACACAACCAAAAAACAAGAAGCGAATGAACAATAAAAAAGACTAAACAAATTTTGAAATTCCACTCAAAATCAATCTTAAATCATCAAAGCAGCAAGCCACACACATCAGATTCAATAACACAATCCTGATAACAGAACTGAAAGTAATCAAAATTCAAAATTTTTGTGAATAAAAATGAGGAAAAAGGGGTTTTGGACTAATGCCTACTTGGTACCGCGCTTTGTAGGTGTTGTAAGAGCGTTTCCAAAGAAGCATCGCTCTTCGCTAATCGGATACAGGCAGTGGCACCACTTACTGTCCACTGTGTTCAGGTGATGGCACCACTCCTCGCACAAAGCATTCCTGCGGTTCCCTGTAGATGGCCAAAACAACAAGAGAACAATGGATCATATAAATAATAGACTAGATCAAGATGTATATTGTCGAACTGAATATGGTAACAGCACATAAAAAACTGAAATAACACAAATCTGAACAGATCTGGAAATTTCAAACTTAAGTAATACAAATCAAAAAGTAGATCTGACTGTAAAGAGTTGAAGAAAACAGAGCCTGGATTCAGACAAGAGTTGCAAACTGAGGACGATCAGAACAACTGAATACAACTACTCCCCAGCAGAGTCGCCAGATTTGTTGATCGGAATATTTCACCTCTTGTGGAGAGCAAGGTGTTTCGCTGGTCTGAATGGTTCAGATCCAAAACAAATAGATCATAGAGGTTGATAACTCCCCCTATACAACGTAGATATATGGAATACAAGGCCTTGATAGTTCACCTGTGTACCTGCAAAAGAGTTCAACACAAAATAGATCAAAGCAACCAGAATATGATCTACTAATCTATGCTAGTGACTAAGGAATCTAGCAATATATATTTGAAATCAAACATCAATGAAATATATGGGACAAAAAATCAACTTGCATTAGAAATATGAAGAATTTTACAACCAAGCCTTAGTGTCGACATGCATCTCCATGAAACCAACTCTTCATCCCCAAAATCTTCGACTCTAGCTCTCTATGCTCTCTCCAAATGATCTTGGGCCAAGAATTAGTCCAATAGCATAACAATACCTTCTATGTCCTCCCCTCAAACATGGCTATGAGCTCATATATATAGGGCTTTAATGGATATATATGGTTGAGAAATTAGTGGGTGAGGTGGCCTCTAAGATCCTAGGATGAGGGATCTTAAGCTCAACCAACCCACAGTAGTAGGGATAAGAGATATCTTGAGGCTTATCATCTAGAAGCCTCGAGAAGCTTCTCTTTTTACCCTTTTACCCAGGGTACCGCGCTTTTCCTTCTTTGAAAGAGCAGTTTTGGTAATAATTGCTTATGGACCAAGGGTGACAGGTGGTGGCACTGCTTGTGGACAACTGATGAAAAGTGGTGCGAACAGGGGTACCGCTCCTGGATAAGGGAGCATGAGTGGTGCTGGGAATTTGTATGATAGACTAATAAGAAACCATTTAGTATTCACTCCAGAAGATGGGATTTCAGGGCAAGAAGGTATGCCAAAGGTTTTATCACATGATCGTGACAGGATTTTGGTATAACAGTTGTGTTCTTCAAACTCCCTCATGGATGATTTAGTTTAGTTAAGACTCTTGCAGCGAACTTTAACCGGTACAGCCACAAAATGGTACATTGAACTTCCACAACATTTGTTTGTGGATTTTGGCTCATTGGCAATTGTTTTTCTTACGCACTTTCAGCTTCCTATTCATTATGAAACATGTACTGATCTCTTAACTTCTTTGTGACAGAACACCTCCACCCACATATTCGATCATCTTCATGAGTGGAGAAGGCGGAGAAGACTTATTAAGGCTCCTATTTTGGATCAGTTATTAGCTGATTGGTTTACCAAATATTTTTTGCCTTCAATTTCCTGAGATGTGGCTATGGGTGGTACTGTTGCTAAAGAGCAAGCCATTAGTCGAGCCTAGTATCTAGACTTGGTCTATTCCCAGTTTGAAACTTTGTATGACTTGATTCCTCAAGCTCCTCCCCCAAGCACTGATCCTGCAAAGCCACCAACAAAAGTCCCTGTTGATGGTCTTGTTGGTTCAATCTAGTCCTCGTTAGTAGCAAAACCTGCCAAGCAACCCCAAACTACCACCCCTACTCCTTCGAATCCCAAGGTTTCCGCTGAGGTTAATTCTATTAATAGTATTCAAAGCTTCGGAAATAATAAAAAGAGGGGTAAAAGTAAATAAAAAAAACCCACAAACCAACAGGAGAATCCAAAACCAACCAACAATAATAATGATAAAGGGAAAAGAAAAGAAAAATATCCATGTCTGCTATGCGGAGGTGACCATTTCACAAAAGAGTGTCCCCCTTGGGATGAAATCACCCAATTTTTGAAAACAAATCCCACACCCGCAGTTCTCACGGATCATTTTCCCTCTCAACAGCAACTGATAGACCACATGTCTAATCAAGGAAACTCTAATTCGTTAGAGGAAATTCGTATGATGTCCTAGGATACCATTAGTCTGCAAACTCGAAGTCAGAATTATGACAAAGCCGCAAACAAGAAAGAAGACCTTTATTCTTCAGGAAAAGCTCCCTCTACTGGTTCTCCTGAATCCTCATCTACTGTCCCCCTAACCATTGAGAATCCTACTCTCGATATGATTTTGCGTCCACCCAAGAGTACTCTTAGGAAGGACGTTTTTAACCCCAATGCCTGAGCTTCTCAATTTTATAATGTAGTTGAAGATTTTTCTCAGCAAGGTTGTGTGATTGATTTCCAAGTCGTCCCATTCAGTGACAAGACAAGGAATGTTTTTTGTGCATCCTTTTGATGGAAAGAAGGTCTGATTCTTATTATTTTGTATAAATTTATTCAAAGTATACCTTCCCTATGACTATGATCCTACAAAATATTGTTTCCTTGAACCATATACCAGAATGATGTCTTCCACGGTATTCTTATCTATCATGACTTTAGTTGGGATATGAAAGTAGTTGATTTTGTCTTCATATTGGACCACAAACATATTGACTTCAATATACAAATAAATTCCTAGAATTTTTTTTCTTTTTTAATCTTGAGGTATATGTATTTATCTACTACTCAATCCTCCTCTGAATCCTGCTCCTCTTCCATTCTTTCATGAAAAACTTAGAGTTATTGGGAAGGATATTTTTTTTCCTAGTAAGGAGGAATGGAGGATTTATCCCATTCTTTTGATCCACTCTTCATTTATTTAATTATTGTAAAATTATAGCCACATTAGTGTCTATTATCCAAAGGAATCCTCACAATACAAATAATTTGAAAAAAAAATGCTAAAACAGTGTAAAAGAGGTTAAATAACACATAGAGATGGTGCCAACAATACTCATTTCTATTATAGTCCAACATGTAAACATGTATCAAACATTATTATATTACATTAGGAGAAAATAATTATCCTTTAGGGGAAAATTGGTGGAATACAAGTGGCGGGCTTACATTGGACCTCAAAACCCCCTAGGTGGACCAATAGGTTCCCAAACCACCTCAAATAGTCATGAATGTCTATGTGAACTTTAGGGAGGCATTCTTGGTCCTAAATGAGGGTATATTAGGCATGGTTGAGTGAATGGAGGAGTGTTAATGGCTCTAGGAAGTCATAAATGGTCCAAGAGGGCCAAAAACACTCAAATATAATGCATAGGCACCCCTAGCCAACCTAGAACCATGATTTAAGGAATGGAAGCACCCTAAGGGACCCAAATGTCATTAATTTGGGCACCTTAGCTCCTAGTTAACCAAAATTAGGGTGATGGGTGCAATTAATGTTCGAAAATCTCCAACAGCCTTAGGAAGACACCATAAACCAAGTTTGGACCATGCAACATAAGTGAAAACGAATAAGACTATGGTCCTATGTGTAATGATGACTATGGTACTAGGTGGTATGATGTTCTTACACCCTCCCTTAATCCTGATGTAGTGTACCCACATCAAAAATTTAGGCCTTGGAAACTAAGGCTTAACTCATCTCTTACAAAAAAAAATAGTCCATATAACCAAGGTAAGAAGGAAAACTGCATGGGAATAAAACCTCCCCTATAAAATGGACATGGAGCCAAAATATGAAAGTGAATATCTGTCATCACCATGTATCACCCACCACAAGGAGTGATCTAATATAAGTGAATGTATTCTCTATGAATCTCTTGGTGGAGATGTCAGCAGTTTTCTCTACATATGGGAAATAATGTAATTATATCACCTGTTCATGCACCAAGATCCTGATGTAGTGCATGTGGATATCAATGTGCTTGGTCCTATGTCTATGTATCTGATCTATGGATATCTTGATTGCACTTTTATTCTCACACCAAATTATAGTGGGTGAATCAAATGAAAAACCAAGTTCTCCAAGAATGCCTTGCAACCACACACACTATGTAGTTGCATTCACCACTCCTTTGTACTCAGCCTCAGCTGATGACAAGTAGAATATTCTTTGAAGTTACATTATTTCAACACCCCCCCTTAAAAAGAAGGGTATTCCACTGATAGAAACAAAAAATATTTTGACTTGACACAACATCATCAGAACAAGGGAGGAGGCATCATCAACATCATATTTTGGAACATTGTCTAGTACATCTATAGATCATTAGAATTTTTTAACAGAATCATCATCTACAACATGAAGCTAGACTATCAACATATTCAGTACAGAGTTGAAATATCATCATCAACATCTTTAGTACAAAGCTGAAGTATCATCATCAATATATTCAGTGTAGAGCTAAAGTATCATCATCTACAGCATGGAATTAGGGCATCATCATCTACAACATGGAACTCGAACATCAGCAGCATCATGGAGTTGGAGCATCACCATCTATAGCGTGGAACTGGAGCATCATTTTTAGCATGGAGATCGATCATCATCATCATGTATTGGAACATCATCATATGGAACATGGAACTAAATCATCATCTGTAGCATGGGACTGTGGAATCGTCATATGCAGCATGGAACATCATCATCTGCATAAAAATTAATACATCACTAGAATAAACAATAGATGGCTTCCTCATTAGCATAAATATAGGATAAAAACAACAAGGACAACACGAGGTTGTCTCATCAACATAAATTTTGAATAATGACAACATGTGACATCATCATCAATAGCTCAAGTTTGGAGTAACATCATCTATGGTAGGTACAACAACCAACATGATCCTTCATTTTAGAATTACGGGATAATGGGAAACACATCTATGGTATTCAGACAATCCTTCCTTTCTAAATTATGGGATCAAGTCTTTGCGGGGCTACCAATACTAATCACAACTAACACATACATATATAGGACAATCCTTCCTTTCAAAATTATGTGATCAAGTCCACCACTGACATCCTAGACAATCCTTCCTTTCATAATTATGAGATCAATTCCATTACAAACATTCTATACTATCCTTATGGAATTGTGGGATCAAGCCCATTACTAACATTCTGGACAATCCTTCCTTTATGAATTATGGGATCAAGTCCACTACCAACATTCTGGGTGATCCTTCCTTTTATAGTTACAGGATCAAGTCCACTACTAAAATTATGGATGATCCTTCCTTTATGAACTATGGGATAAATTCCACTACCAACATTCTGGGCAATCCTTCCTTTCATAGTTACAGGATCAAGTCCACTAATAACATTATGGATAATGCTTATTTTTGTAATTACAGGATCAAGTCCACTACCAACATTCTAGAAGATCCTTCCTTTCAAAATTATGAGATCAATTCCACTACCGACATTCAGGACGATCCTTCCTTCTGGAATTACGGGATCAAGTACACTACCAACATTATGGAGGATCCTTCCTTTCGGAATTATGGGATCAAGTCCACTACCAACATTTTGGACGATCCTTCCTTTTGGAATTACGTGATCAAGTCTGCTTCTAATATTTTGTATGATCCTTCCTTTCAGAATTATGGGATCAAGTCTAAGGATGATTATTCCTTCCACATCAACATTTAAGATGACCCTTCCTTTCATAATTACATGATTATAGAATTACATGATTAATTCTAAGGAAGTTTAGTTCTTCCACATTAACATTTAAGACGATCCTTCCTTCCAGAATTACAAGATCAAGTATAAGGATGATTAATCCCAACATCTATATCTTGGATGATCCTTCCTTTTAGAATTATAGGATCAAGTCCATCAAGATCAACATTTAAGACGACCCTTCCTTTCATAATTACGGGATCAATTCTAATGATGATCAATCCCAACATCAACATCTTGGACCATCCTACCTTTCAGAATTATGGGATCAAGTCCATAAAGATCAACATTTAATATGATCCTTCCTTTTAGAATTACGATATCAATTCTGAGGATTATTAATCCCAAATGAGCTATCTTCTATGATCAGGATTCCATAATATTAATCCTACTCCCATTTCAAGGGAATTCCTTATATAAAACATGAATCTTGCCTCATAAGTGTTCAAAATTCACACAAGAAAGAGGCTTAGTCAACACATCTGCAACCTTCTCATTTGTGCTCACATATTAGAGTTTTATATCTCCCTTATGCACCATGTCATGAATGTAGAAGTACTGTATTTCTATGTGATTTGTCTTATTGTGGAACACGCTGTTCTCTGTAATATTCATGCAGCTTTGGTTATCACATAGAATCATAGTAGCATCCATCTATAGATCAAACAAATATGATAACAACTTTCAAATCCATATGGCTTCACAACTAACGGAACAAGCTACAATGTATTCTATTTTTGCAGTGTTGAGAGAAACACTAGACTACTTCCTACTTAACCATGATATCATGGCTGATCCCAAACTGAAATATCCTCCTGAAGTGATATTTCTATCTGAGAAACTTCCATCCTAATCTGAATCTATATAACCATATAGTCTAAATTCATTATCTATAGTAAAACTTAGACCATGGGCTATCGTACCTTTTTGGTACCTCATCACATGTTTTTCACCTACCAAGTGAACATGTATGGGCTCAACTAGATACTGAATCAAAGTGTTCACAACAAAGCATATATCTAGTCAGGTATTCGTCGAATACATCAATGAGCCAATGATATGTATGTATAGTGTCATATCTATTAATTCCAGTGAAGCATAAACCGTCAAATTCAAGTGTGTATCCATGGTTTTGGCCATGGATTTACATTACAACATGTTTAGATCACCTCAGGCATCGATTATGTCTTGAAGATGGGCCAAGAATGGCTTGAAACATCGACAATGAATCGCTACCTACCCTAGACTCTCCATAAGACGCCATTAACAGCTACTGTGGATTCTCAGCCAAAACTATGTTAAACCTTTTCAATATCTCCACTACATAATTACCTTGGTTAAGGAATATTCCTTCTAGTTTATTCCATAATTCAATACCTAGATAATAATTCATCAAGCCAAGGTCTTTCATCTTGTTAGAATAATCAACCCATAGTATTTACCCACTTAGACATTATTTCATTTATTTTGTCTTATTTGCCTAGTCCATGAGTCCCACCATGTGCAAGTTGCTAATTGCCTATCCATAGAGGTCAAACTTGCCATATTTGACTCATGTGGTGCCCTTGAGAGCTTTAGGAATCAAATCTTCTTTATTCCTGGCCTCCTAGGCGCCCCTCTGCTTTTTCTGCTTTATTCCCTGCTTTTTCAGTGTTTTAAGGCACATAGGAAAGCAAGACTAGGTGAGGTGAATCAGCTTTGTTGCCTCTTCCTCCTCCACTCATTCCTCCATGCTTTTGCATGTATGAGCTGCCATTTGACCACTCTTTAGCTTGCCCATGCGCCCTTGCTAATTTGTGGGGTCCTTGATAGATTTGGGATCAGCTTTTTACACCTATGGGGGATTTGCCTATTTTGGGTAAGCCTGCTTTATGCTAGATTTGGATGCTTCCTCATGCATTCGATTTGCTCATGTATTCTATATATTCAGCAGCCTATGTTATTACAGGGTTGGCTATTGTACACTCAGTTAATATAATTTTGTGTTACAGCTCCATATTCAGTCTCCATTGTTGATAATTTGCATGATCAATTGTTAATTGCTGTGAGTGAAATTAATCTACTGCAGGCCTGAATTTCTACACATCTCAAATTTTGTAGCAAGCTTCTTCTTACACTTTGAGATCTGATTCTCATTACCTGTGAGGAATACGTCATCCACATACAACACTAACATGACAAGTTCATTATCCACATACAACACTAACATGATAAGTTCATTATCCATAAACTTGAAGTAAAGGTTAGGAGCAACCTTACTTTTGGTAAATCCCAAGCTCATCAGAAAACTATTGATTCTTCCATACCAAGATATTGGAGCTTACTTCAATTTGTATAGATCCTTGTTCAATTTATAGACATGTTTCCTTCTGCCTTTGACTTCAAAACCTTCTAGTTTTTCTATGTACACTTATTCTTAAATAACACCATTTAGGAAGGTTGTTTTCACATCCATCTGGTGTAACTTCCATTCTATCTTAGTTGCTAGTGCCATGATGGTTCTGTTAGAATACCTTACTACAGGACAAAATGTCTCTTCATAGTCAATTCCTTCCTCTTAAGAGAATAAATGGGACACAAATATAGATTTGTACTTCTCGATACTTCCATTACTTGTATGTTTTATCTTGTAGATACATTTGGAAAATACCACACATTTACTTTCTGGTTTGGGAACTACTTCCCACACATCATTCTTCATTATGGATTGGTATTCTTCCATCATGGATTCTACCCATTCTTTCTTCTAAACTTCTTATTCCAAGCAAGCGGTTTCTTTTTCTACAATATCACACATCAAACCCACATAACTAGGAAATGGCTTTGGATTCTTGCTATGCCTTGTCGAGCCTTCTAGAGCACCGTACCTTTCTACTTCTTGAATAATCTCATAGGACCAAGATGGATTTCTCTTGTGTGAGATATTAATGTGGGGAGGTTCTTGGGGATCCAATATATCATGTTCTTTTTTAATATCATCATCAGGAGAAGGTGCAACTTCCTTCATCAGTTATGCATCTATGGGAGCTACAACTTCTTCAACTTGGCACTTTCTCGAATTGTATCTTCATCAAATATTGCATCCTTTATTATCAATATTTAGGTTTGTTATACCTGTGACTACCTTTCTCACATGTGGTAGGGATTTTATAGTTTTGTGTGAGAAATCCTTCTATGGTCTTGTAGAATCATGGATTTAATGCTACTTCAAAGTGACCTCTCAGTTTATACAGACCACCCTCTAGTGATAGATACATGTTCTAGAGAAAATATTCTTCCACTTATTCTTTTTCCGACTTCCTGGGAAGCTCTTCTTATTCTTCATCTTCGTCTTCTTCTTCTTCTTCTTCTTATAAGTTAGCATGATGTCTTTTGTTATTCTTCCTCTTACATTCTTCTTTCTTTTTCGGACAATTTCTAGCAATGTGTCATATCTTATTACAATGGTAACATTGATAAGAGTATAAGTATTTCTTCTTGTAATCTCTGTTTTTATTCTTCTGAAAATTCTTAGTAGGATAATACCCCTTATGAATTTCCTTCTTGAAATTATGCTTTTCATTTCTTCTTCTTCTATGAGTAGCTAGAGCATGGTCATCATATCTAAGCAGTACTTATCGATTAGCTACTCTAGCTTCTTCTTGAACACATTCTTCCCATAGGATATCAAAGTTTAGCATTTCCTTCCTTGCAGATATTGTCTAGATGAAGGAGTCCCGTGGTCTAGTAAGACCATTGAGAGCGGTCATTGCTACTTCAATTTCGTCAATCTTGTCTTCAATTGCTTCTAGTTTTTCTTTGAATTAAGACACCCTTCATGGATATATTCACCCTTGATCATCTTTGTACTTTTGAGTAGGGCTCTCAAGTTCATCTTTGGTTCATGTTTCTTCCCTCATACATTCTTGATAGGGAATTAAACATTTAATTAGGTGTATCCTTATAGGATACTTGAGGAATCAAGTGATACTTGATTGAATCAACTATGATCCTCTTGGCTCTAATCATATATCTCTTGTAGTTTTCCTTTGCTTCATTTTCTTTCTTCTCTGGCACAACTTCCTTGATAAAATTTGCAATATCATTCCCTTCTAGAATGATTCATATTCTGTATTTCCAATAATGGAATTTTTATATTCCTTCCAACTTGTCATTAAGCTTAGTTCTTGGAGAAACCTTGTCCCAGAGATCAGAAAATGAAAAAAATTGAAAATTGTACTCACCAAAATATGTGCTTTACTGAGGCAAATCGGTTTCTAAAGAATCTAAATTCTAACCCTTGAAACTGGACCTGTAAGATCTTGGACTATAGTTTTCAGTTTTGTTTCTAGTTTTTTGGTTTTCTAGTTCCAATCCAAACTAGGGCTTGAATTTTCGGAGGATCTACCCACTAGAAAAATTTGATCTTGGTGCCAAAATATGCACCTAGGAGGGGCACACTTTTCTATGTTGCTTGTACTCAAAAAATCCACTTTATTAGAAAACGCTAATTTTATTGGTTAGAGAAGAAGAGAGAGATTTACCTCATGAAACTTGCTATTTTTACACTAACTCTAATACCATGTTAAGTTTTCTACACTTTCATAGCTTAATTCCTAACTTGATAACCACTTAAGATATTTTTACAATAACACCATAAAGAGGATCATTGAAAGAAACACAATCACAAGGTACACATCAATTTACCCTGGGAAACACTAAAGGGAAAAACCCAGGAAAGAAATTCCTCAATATATATTACTAGTATGCAATGACCAAAGAACAAGGTCTCATACACACACACACACACACACACAGAGAGAGAGAGAGAGAGAGAGAGAGAGAGAGAGAGAGAGAGAGAGAGAGACCAAACACCAAGAATAAGATCCAAAACACCAAATACACGATTCCTCCTCCTCCTCTAACCCTCCTTCTTTCTTTCTCTTTCACAATAGAAGTGTGTGTGAGTGTGTACACATGAGGAAGGGCTCATCCCTATTTATATTTATCTTCTCAACTAATCTTTTCCCTAACTGGGTCGACTTGTATAACTAACAAGGCCGACCTACCTAGGTAAACTTCACAATAATAATTATATTCTTCTTTTATGGGTATTATTGACCTGAATTACAGTTGAGGGTTTACCTAATAACTTTTACATGAACTTTTACATCAGAAACATCTCCCCAAGGAGGAATAATAATAATGTGAAGTACAAGTAGAATATTCTTCAAAGTTACATTATTTCAAAACATAGTGTATCCCAAAGTGTTTGGTTCCTTGCAGATAATGTAACTTGTTTTTAGTATCCTTCCAATGGATCCCATGAGGCTCCTACATATACCTTGCAATAGCACCTACTACATAATCCAAATCAGTATGAGAATCTGTGATATACAACAACCTCCCAACTAGTTGTTTATACAACGAGTTGTCCACCAATGGAGATGAACCAAAATCACCTAGTTTTACTCCTGAAAGGAAGGGACACTTAGCCTCTTTACATTCAGCCATTTTGAACTTCAATAACAGGTCTGAAGCATACTTTGATTGGTCGACCTTGGTACTTGCATCATATTTATCAATATCAAAGCCAAGAAATTGTTTCAACAATCCTAGGTCATTCATAGAAAATGAATTGTGCAATGAAGAATTAACTGAACCTATATCAGCAATGCAACTTCCAATGATCAAAAGATCATCAACATACAATACTATATCTACATAGATTCATGTAAATGATGAAAATTCACATTAGCATTAGATTTTCATCTTTCAAATCCTTATGAGAGAAGAAATTTGTCCATCTTGGCATACCAAGATCTGGGATCTTTCTTGAGTCCATAGAGAGATTTATTCAACTTGCAAAAATATGAAGGATCATGAATGAAACCTTCAGGACTTTGCATATAAATATCCTCATGAATTTCACAATGAATAAAAGCACTCTTCACATCACTTAGATGCAACAATGAAAAAAAATAACATGATTGAGTCCATCTTCACCACCGCTGCAAATGTCTCTGTATAGTCCACTCCATGGACAACAAGTTCTACAACTTGATGAGAACCTGTCATTGGTCTTGTTTTTTTTTTTTGGGGGGGGGGGTCAATTTAAGTGGTTTTTTTTTCCTCCTTTTCAAAATGTATGTATATAGGTAGCACCATTTTTCNTTTTATATTTTCAAAATTCTTGGTCATAAAAAAACTATAATGTTTCGTTATGGACACATTTTTTCAAATTTTACAAAAAAATTATATATTTAGTACCTAGTTGCAATTCAAAAACATATACATTTTTAAATTTTTTTAACATTTAGAAGCTAATAATAATAAAAAATAGATACATTTTGGAAGTTTTTCCTTTAAACATTTCTCTTAAATAACTCATTTTTTGGAAAATTTGAAAAAGAAAGAAAATAAAGACATTTCAAACCATTTTTAACCTATTTTCAGCTATTTTATGCGTAAAAATGATATTATTTAGAATTATTTCCATAAAGTGATTATTCACATAAACTCAACAAAAAGTATACCATATAGTTGTAAATAACATATGAAAAAACATAATAGTTAGTCTCAAATTAAAATCTTAAAGTCCAAACATTACATAAATATCTTATCAAAAACTTGTCAAGTTTGGCATTTTCCTCAACGACATGAAACTAATCAAGAATATCAAGCAAACTAAAAATTAATTTTGACATTCTCCTCAATTTCATGAAACTAATCAAGAATATCATGCAAACCAAAATATTCATCAAAATTGGCATTCTATACAGCTTGGCTCTCTTCCTAGACCTCACGGTTGTTAAGATTTTAAAAGTTGTTATATGAAAAAAAATATCTCTGAAAGAATTAAAAGCATAGCAGAACAAAGGAGAACTCAAATTTTTATCTTGAGAAACCCTTGTAGGTAAAAACCCAACAAAAATTCCTCTATATAGACCTCACCCAATAACAGTCTCAGACCCAGTTACAAGACTAGACTTCTTCCTCTTGTCCAGATAGGTTGTCTCTTCTCTCTCTAGTTCAACTGTTTGATTGTTATACTTGTCCATATGAGGGATGTGCCTCTACTATTTATACAAATGAGCTAAGAGGCCTAATAACCCAACTGGGCTGACTTCTCTTTGATGTTAGGGCTGACTTGCCTTGGAAGACTCAAAAATACATTTTAATAATACTTTAGTGGGTACTACTGACCCAACTTACAACGTAGGATTTATCTCAATAATTTACATGAACAATTACATCAATGACATCCATAATTGGAGGAACAACATCTCTTAAAGGGTTAATAACAATAATACTACAAAATAGAATATCTTCCACAGTTACATTTCTTTAACACGATGTCTTAACAAGGAAGGTATTCTACAATACAACGACACGTCTGTACAACTGAGTAGTGAATCTATATGTCATACTAAGTTTTCAAAATTACATCAACATCATCATCATCCATAAAACATAATCATCATGGACATCTCTGCTATATGGTATCATATTAAGAATCATCATTGTTGGAATCATCTATTGAGCATCATCTTTGGAATCATCTCGAGAATCATCATCTCTGGAATCATCCCAAGCATAATCATCTCTTGAGCATCATCTCTGGCATCATATCAAGCATAATCATCTGCGGAATCATCTCTAGCATCACCTAACCTATCAGTATATAAATACTGAGCTAAATCACCCACACCATAACTAAATGTTAGAATATCATCATCTGCAATTGAATTCAAGAACGCATCCACAAGTAAATGCAGGACCAATCATCGTATACCATCCTTAGCTTATCATAGCTAGGACCACTCTCAAGAGAGTGTTATTTTCCATGGAACCGTCCTCTGATAGGACCACTCAACGTGAACCATCCTCATCCTATCAGTGCTAGGACCAATCTTAATAGAGTGTTCTTGTTCACATAACCATCCTCAAAGAGGACCACTAAATCAATGTGAATCGTCCTCATCCTATCAGTTCTAGGACCACTCTCAATATATTTTTCTTGTTCACATAACCATCCTCAGAGAGGACCACTAAATTGACATGAACTGTCCTCATCCTACGAGTGCTAGGACCACTCTTAATAGATTGTTCTTGTTCACGGAACCGTCCTCCGAGAGGACCAATAAATCAATGTGAATCGTCCTCATCCTACCAGTGCTAGGACCACTCTCAATATAGTGTTCTTGTTCACATAATCATCCTCACATAGGACCACTCAATCAACATGGACCATCCTCAACCTATTAGTGCTAGGACCACTCTCAATACAGTTTTCTTTTCCATCGAACTATCCTCAAAGAGGATACTATCATTCACAAGTGAAAATCGGATCTCATCAATATCTATAGGCACACTAGCCTTGAACGAGAACATTAATATTGTCTCATTCTCAATAATAGTCTTAGCATCACTCCCTCTTTCCAAGGAGGGCCTTTTGGACTACACCAACCTTGTCTCAAAAATATTCAAACTTTACATGAGACAAAGGCTTAGTCAACACATCAGCAACTTGTTCCTCTATAGGAACATACTAGATCTTCATGAATCTTATATGCACCATATCCTAGATGTAGTGATACTTTATCTCTATATTATTTGACTTATAATGAAACAACGGGTCCTCTGTCAACTTGATCCAACTCTAGTTATCACAATAGATCTCAATTTCATCCATCTGGGTATTGAACAATCCTGCCAATAGTTTGTGAAACCATACTTCTTCGCCACAGGATGAACATGTTGCAATGTACTCAGCCTCGACTGTACTGAGGGAAACACTTGTTTTCTTTATACTAATCCATGATATCACACATGATCCCAACCTGAAACAACATCATGAATTTCTCTTTCTATCTTCATCACTTCGTGCCCAATCTAAATCAGTATAGCTACATAATCCGAACTCATTGTTGGTTGTATAATTGAGTCCACATTCTAATGTACCTTTCAGGTACCTCATCACATGCTTTGCTACAACTAGATGAGCATGTCTAGGATCCAGCATATACTGAATCAAGGTTTTCATAGAAAAACATATATCTTGTCTGGTATTTGGAAAATACATTAGTGAGCCAATAATTTGTCTATATAATGTGACATCTACGTTTTCTAAAGAATCATCATTTAGTAGCTTCAGTTTTGTTAATTTATTGTGTTAAAGAATCATCATCAGAGTGTTAATTTATTTTCAATCTAACATCCCAAATCTCTTCAAAATATCTAGTGTGTACTTTCCTTGGTTCAGGAAAATATCATCAAGAAACTGCAATAATTCAAGACCTAGGAAATAGTGCATTTTGCCAAGGTCTTTCATCTCAAATTCTGTTGCAAGCTTCTTATTACATTCACTAATGAGAATCTACTTTCCTTCCAAGAACAAATAATCTACATACAATAGTAATATCATAATTTCATCTTCTTCAACCTTATAATAAAGGTTGGAATTGGCTTTACTCTTCGTAAATCCCAAATTCATTAGGGATCCACCAATCCTTCCATGCCATGCTTTGTGTGCTTGTTTCAATACATATAGATCTTTATTTAGTCTGCATACATATGATTCATTGTCATTTATTTTGAATCCTGTTGGTTGTTCAATATATACTTCTTCTTGTATGAATCCATTTAGGTAAGTTGTTTTCACATCCATTTGATGTAGCTTCCATTTCATCTTGGTTTCCAAGGAAAGGACAGTTCTGATAGAATTATATATTGATAATTGTGCAAATATTTATTCATAATCAATTCCTTCCTCTTTTGAAAAACCTTGTGCAACAAATATTGCTTTAAACTTTTCAATACTGCCATCTGCTAAATGCTTTGTCTTGAAAATCCATTTTGAAGAAACTAGTGATTTGCCATTTGGTCTTGACACCACATCCCAAACATCATTCTTTATTATTGAGTGGTATTCTTTGATCAGAGCCTGCATCCATTCCTTCTTCTTCGAGGCTTCTTTAAAACATGTGGGTTCTTCATCAACAAGATTTCTCATTAGTGCCACATAGTTTGAATGGATTCTTTGTCTTTTTCTTCATTTTGATGCACCATATCTTTCTGATTCCTTGATTACATCATGAGCCCAAGATGGTATTCTTTTTGTAGAGATCATCTTCTTGGGTGTTTGAATAAGTCCTTGAGGTTTTTCATGGTCATGATATTCTTGTATATGAGCTTCTTCAATGTATTTAATTGGTGGTCTGATAACTTATGTGGCTCTAGGAGCCTCCTTCTCTTATTCATGATCCTCATCTGCAAGGACATTTCTAGATTTGGTGAATGTTAAATATTCATCAAATTTAATATCTCTACTGATCTTGATCTAGAAAAATCCTAGAATAAAGATTCTATAGGATTTTGATTATTCATTGTATCCAAAAATATTCCCTTCTTTCTTGAAGGGTCCAACTTTGAAATTTTCTCTTTTCAACTATGTAGGTATACGAGACAACCATCTTCGGGAGGTTTTGTTTCCAAGAGTACCATGATAAATCCTATTCTGGACATATACTACGGTTCTTGTTTCTTTTCCCCATATATGCATAGGCATATCTTGATCATGGATCATTGTTCTATCTAATTCCATGATGGATCTCTTATTTATTTTAGTTACTCCATTTTGTTGTGGATTATAGGGCGTGGTAAGATCCCTCGTAATCCCAACTTATGTACAGAATTCCTTGAATTCATTTGAGGTGAATTCTTCTCCATTATCTGATCTTAAAATCTTGATCTTATTTTCAAATAAATTCTCCACGAGAACCTTAAACTCCTTGAATTTTTCTGAATACTTCATATTTTCCTTTTAATAAGTATATCCAAGTCTTATGAGAGTGATCATCAATAAAGGATACATAATATACATACCCTCTTAAGGAATTGGTCAACATCGGTCCGCACACATCTGAGTGTATAGTGTCCAATATCACCTTTGCTTTGATGTCACTTTTTGGATTCTTGGTGTTCTTTCCTTGAGCACATAATTTACATATTCCTTCATGGTCTATGTGGATCTCTGGTAGACCTATGACTACCTTACTCACAATTGGTGATTCTTTGTAGTTTACATGAGAAACTCTTATATGCCATAGTTCACATGGACTGATAGTACTAGTTGTAAGATCTGAATCTTTGTGTCCTTTTATTTTGTAGATTCCTCCTTCTTGGACATCGATTAAATTAGAATCATATATTGTTTTCTATTTCATCCACATAAGGAATTCACCATCTAAAAACTCAACTCTAAACCCTTTCTTGTCTAGAGTTGAGATGGAAAAAATATTATTATTTAAACCTGGAACGTATAAGACTTTTTTTCATCTTCATGAGCTTTCTAGTTCTTAATTTGTAAGATTCTTCTCTCATTCCTTTGATGGGATACTGGTAGCCATCACCATGTGAAAATTGAGTCACAGTAATCTTGGGACCAAGGATCAACTCACAGAGATTCAGAATCAATTGCATAAGAAATTTGACATGAAACACACTGCAATTAGGAGTTGCAGCTGTAAGAATGTATTCAATAATCAAAAGTAGAGATATAATGTGATACACTTGCATGAATAGAAAGATAATTCGAATCCCAAGGAGGTCATTCAAATTGGAAACATGAGAGTGGCTTAGCTATCAGTTAACCACACTAAACACATCAGTTAACCACTAATCACAACCATAATTGACTCTAACTGATCCCTAACTGAATTAGATGGAGTAATGATGAAGTATAACTGAATAGAACTCAACTGCATGTCAATCAGTAGGTGGGAATGCATATCTAACTAAATTTGGCTCCGATGAAGTGAACTTAACTCAAATAAGTCACTAGAAGTTGCTGGAGGTGCCCTAAATCACTCCAGTTAACTCAAATCAGCCCAAAATAGACAAAGAGATGAGGAAGTTGCCTTTCCAACTCAGCTTAACTAATTGTTAGGTGAAACAACATTCAATTAACTAGTTGGTGCACTTATGACAAGCAGATCACCCTAGATTTTCTCCTTGATTGAAGGAGGAATCCTAGTTAGCCTCCTTAATTGAAGGAGAAGGATTAGATGGCCTCCCTAATTGAAGGAGTGTGCTGGTGTGCTGATGTTTATGTCAATAATTCGAGTCAATACTTAGGGTAAGTGGGTAATTAGGCCAAATTGACCAAATAAAGATGTGTGGGTTGGATAATGACTCCAAGACCCCCCCCTTAATATATAATCATGTGGAGGATTAAAAATAAAATGTTAGGGCCTCGACAACATAGGCGATAGGTCACCCCTATAGAAAAGTAACTCTAAAAATATCAAAATAATGCTCAGTGAGGAAAAGGGGAAAACCCAGTGGGAAGAACCACCCCCCCCCCCATCAAGATGATCACTGAAGAAGTAATTGGTCACCCTGATGAACTCACCCCCACTAGTGAATGAAGGTAAGTGANAAGTAATTGGTCACCCTGATGAACTCACCCCCACTAGTGAATGAAGGTAAGTGAACTTTTTCTCAGTAAAGTTCTTGGTGAAAATATCTACAATTTTCTCATTTGTGGGGAGGTATTGCAGAACAATTGTTTTTTTATGCACCAACTCCTTGATGTAGTGCATGTGGATCTCAACATGTTTTGTCCTCTACCACTGAACTGGATCCATTTAGATATTGATAGCACTTTCATTGTCACAAAATATGACTGTGGATAAAGAACTACCTAACTTCTTGGATGCAAGCATTTACTGCTCCCATGTCCTCGGCCTCTGCTGAAGAAAGTGCAATTGCAACCTGCTTTTTGCTGGACCAGAAAATGGGGCCACCACCAAACATAAACACATACCCGGAAGTGGATTTTTGATCCTTGTTATCCCCTTCCCAATCAGAATCTGTAAAACCGACCAACTCTAGCTCGGAATCTGCAGCATAGTGAATGCCATAGGATCTAGTGCCCTGAATGTACTGAAGGATCCTCTTGGTTACCTTCCAATGGAGCTCATGAGGCTACTGCACATATATTGATACAAAATTCATGGAATAACAAATATCATGCCTTGAATGTGTCAAGTATAGAAAGCTTCTGATCAACTGGCGGTAAATTGTGGAATCCACAGGTGGAGTGGATTTTCCCTCTTCAAAACTGATTCCTGAGAGGAAAGGAAAAGGTGAATCCTTTCAATCAGCCATGTTAAAATTAATTAACAGGTATGTAATATATTTATACTGAGTTACCAATATCCCATCAAATCCTTGTGTGATTTCAATCCCGATAAACTGTCTCAGCATGCCCAAATCACTCATTTCAAAAGCATCATGAAGAGAAGCTTTTATAAAGGAAATCGAAGGAAGTGTGCTTCATGTTATCAAAAGATCATCAACATATAATACTATGATCAGAATATTAGCCTCATAATTATGAAAATATACATTAGGATCAGATTTACATCTTTGGAAGTTCTATGAGAGCAGAAAGGAATCCATTTTGGAATACCAAGATCTTGGGGCCTCTTTCAACCCATATAAATATTTATGCAACTTACAAACCAAGGAAGGATCTGATGTATATCTCTCAAGCTGCTTCATGTATATATTCTCTTTCAGGTCTCCATGAATAAAAACACTCTTGACATCCATGTGATGCACCTCCTAGTGCTTGGATGCGGCAATGGCCAAAACTATCCTTATGGAATCCATTTTGCAACCACCTGTGGTTTGTACTTGCAGGTTGTGCCATTTGAATCAATTTTTTTTTCTGATATACCCACTTCCATTGATCTAGTTTCCTCCTATGTGGAAGGGAAACTAGCTCCCAAGTTGCATTTTTATGGAGAGAGTTGAACTCTTCATCCATTGTAGCTTTCCATCTCGGATATTTCCGAGCATGGTAGTAGGACTTTGGATCAGACCCAATCATTAAATAATAGGTATCAAACATCAAGGAATCATGACAAGAGAGATCAATACCCGCTCTTTGAAAATTAGACCGGGTTCTTCTTGGATCAACATGATTTCCAATGTTTGTCCCGACGGAAGAGAGTGTCTTTTTGGCCCAAGTTTGGAGATGAGTGCACACATCATAATCTGACTCTGAACCTGGTATATTTTTCTCACTGATATCAAACATCTGATCTGCAATATCAGAGCCTTCACTCCCATTTTCATCATCCAAATGATCAGCAGAGCAACAGGGAATTTTAGGAGTTTTTTTCTCGACTTGTTCTACCTCTTGGAGAGGTTCTTCAAAGTAGACACTTCTCTCAATCAGTATTTGTTTGGTTCTGATATTCTGAAGTTTGAATCCCTTTTATTCTTCTAGATATCCAATGAAAAAACATTCAATACTTTGCGGTTGCAAATATTTTCTCTTGTCAAGTGGAATTCGAGCCCATGCAGTTGAGCCAAAAACCTTGAAATTTCACACATATAGTTTATGTCCAAAATAGGCTTCGAAAGGAGTCTTTCCTTTCACATAAGTGTGAGGGACCTTGTTCTGAATGTGAGTAGAAACATTCATAGCCTCAGCCCATATATTTGTAGTGAAACCTTTGGCTTCTAGAATGCAGGTAGTTGTTGGAATATATTATATTCCTTGGAAGGTAGCAATGTCTTTGTATTATGTCGGAAGTTGTCTACAATCTTATGTAAAAGAGAATACATTTAACCCATAGTTATATGGTGTTGTATTTACTTGTGTAGAGTATTTTTCCATGGTATTGTATTAAGCGATGTTATAATAGGGTCAAGTGAGTCTCTACATATCATGTATTCTTGATGTAGTAGTGGTACCATTGTGACACTGTTGTAGATCATCTATATTCTTTGGGGTATTTGTGCTTTTCTCTCTTGTAAGATTGGAGAAGAAATTCTAGAGATAATAGAAGGCTGCCTGCTCATGGATGTAACCCATTAGGGTGAACCATGCATATCGGTGTTCTCTTGTCCTTTTCTTTTCATGTTCTTATCTTTTATGATATGTTGTTGGTTGCTTAGATAGGTTAACTAGTATATCTTGACTCTACAATTTTAACATGGTATCAAAGAAGGTTGCTATGATCTAGTACCTTCTATAGCTTTCAATCAATAACGATTATCATTTGGGAATTATCATTTTGTTGTAGATTTGCTTTCTATCTAGTAACCATTAGGCTTCTCTTCAAATTTGGACATATTTCTGCATTTTTTTACCCTAACCCTAACTTGTTGTGTAAGATTTTTGCAGAAATTTTCCAAGGGTTTCCTGATGTTTTTTCTGTAGATCTACATGATTTCGGGGCTCTCATCAAGGAGATATTTCTTTTGATTATAAAAATGACAGTTATAAAAAAGGGTCATAACTTGGTCAATTTTTACAGGAATTTTTATTATAACCTGTTTTTGGAATAAAAAATGTTGTTCTGGATCCACCTACGCTACCAAAATAGAAACCTGGGTATTTCTGGGCTTCCTTTCGGTAATAAAAATGGTATTTATATAAAAGGGTTGTAACGTGGTCATGTTTTACTAGTTTTTTTTATTGTAACCTATTTTTGGAATTGGAACAACCATTCTGGATCCACCCACATGACCAGAACAGAAAACTAGGCATTTATGGGATTTCTTTCAGTAATAAAAACAATAGTTATAAAAACAGGTTGTAACTTGGTCATTTCTTACTGTAGTTTTTATTATAACCTATTTTTGGAATTGGAATAGCCATTCTAGATGCAGCTACACGACCAGAATAGAAGACTGTGATATTCTAGGCACATTTTTTTCACAGGGTTGTAAGTGAAAGTTTCTCCTCTTTTCTTTACCGTGTTTATATCTGTGCTTTTGCAGATTCAGATCAGTAAAGTGTAACTTTTTTCAAGTTCTTCACTATTTTTTTGTTATTTTTCAATAATAAGGTTTCTTATTTCTTGACAAAATTTCACTCATTATGACTTCCGAAGTAGCTTCTATTCCTGAATTAGTTGGTTCTAACTATCTTGCCTAGAAGAGAAAGATGATTGATGTTCTCAGGAGTAAGAATATTTGGAGACTAGTTAATTGTGAACACAAGACACCTACTGTTGTTGATGATTTGGTTATATGTGAAGCTAAAAGTGATCAAATAAGGGGGCTCATTGGTCAAACTGTTGTAGATAGTCTTCAGGTAAGTATTGAGGAAGAAGACAACCCGGTTCAGGTATGGAAAATTATTTCCACTTTATTTGATAAAACTGATGATGTTTCTGCATATTATCTTGAAAAGAATATATTTGACCTTGAACCTGCTGACTTTGAAAGAGTTGAGTTATATCTTGCTGAATTGAAAACTTTAAATTAGAAATTAAATAGTTGTGGTAAAGATTACAAGAAAACTGACATTGCTCTTATTATTCTTGTAGAACGTAAAATGCCATCTTGTTTTGATACGTTCATCTAAACTCATAATAGAACTCTAGAATTGTCTCAAAGTACTACGAAGCAAACTTTTGATGATTTTTGTAAAGGATTAATCAATGAGCAAGAAAGGTTAATTGTTTCAGGACAACTCACACCTAATAAATCTCTATCTTCACTTAATAAGCATCATAAGAAAAGTTTTAATAATGCTAAAGGTTATAATCCTTCTAATACTAATTTTGGACATGCTTCTCATGCTTCTAATGGAAATAGTAACCAAAGGAAAGTATATGATCATTGTAAACATTGTGGTAAAACTAACCATCCTGAAAAGAATTGTTTTAAAGCAAAACTTTTAATGGCTAAAGCTAAAAAGAAAACTTCTCATGTCTCTCAAGTAGCTTTATGTGCATCTGTTGTTTTGCCTAATAATTCTTCTTCTAACATGGAATGGATAATGGATTTTGATGCATCTAAACATATGACTGGTGATGCTTATTTATGTACTTCTTATGATTGCAGAGGTTATCTTGTTCCTACTTGTCTCTGACGTTCCTATATGGAAGCATTGACATTTTCAGGGCATTCATCTCATACTAATAAGAAATGCACCTATGCTTCAAATTAGTTGCTTGATGACAATATTTTCAAAAATTTAAGTGAAATCTTTGGCTCACTATTTATATGTTATGGATGACACTTAATGTGTAAAAGTAACTTCATTTCCTTAATGAGCAATTTAATCTTTTATTTGATCATATTATGTTTCAATTCCTTATATGATGTTTTCTAATCTTTGGTATATAAGCATTTTCATTTCTGCATGAGCAATTTTGTTTTATGATCTTTATATGCTTTAATCTTGAAAGTTCTTGTGTAGATAAGTTCTATGTTTAGGCTTTCACCTTATTCCAGGAATAACGAAGCACCATCTTCTACTGTTAAAGTCATGATGTTCATCTGTATGATATCATTTTCGATGTATAGTCCATTGGGGTGTTTTTTCTTCGATGTTTGAGGTCTTCTACAGATATTCATATTGCACCTTGATTGGAAGAATGTCTGCTATCCGCATGTGTATTGGCCATCTGGGTTTTTTTTGTACACTGTTGTTGTGTTCTTAGCCACACTTTCTGTTGTATCGATCATTAGAAGGTATCTATAGACTGGTGTGGATGTTATATCAGAGTTCTTTAGCTATCATGTATGGTTGTGATAATTCTTGTGGTGATCTAGGCTTCTTGCGATTGGATTCAGTCACATGTTCTCAACATTTTATTGTTGGTTCTTTCATTGTACAACCTGGTTCATTTGTACTTTCATGATTTAGTGAGAAGCGGTTGTTCATCGTCAAATTCCATCAGCCGAAGTGTTCTTCTTATTTGCAGCTTTGGTTCTTCTAGAAGTTGTCATCAAGGGGGAGCAGTAATGACTCCTTCCTTCCTTAGTGTTAGTGTGGGCCCTTCTCCTAGCCATTATTAAGGGGGAGTGTTGGAATATATTATATTCCTTGGAAGGTAATAATGTCTTTGTATTATGTTAGAATTTGCCTACAATCTTATGTAAAACAGTAATACATTTAAACCATAGTTTTATGGTGTTGTATTTACTTTTGTAGAGTAATTGTCCATGGTATTGTATTAAGAGATGTTATTTTGGATAATTATATTATCCCACATGAAATATGTGAGAGTAATTCCTCCTCATCTCTTAGTATATAATAGGCTCAAGTGAGTCTCTACATAGCATGTATTCTTGATGTAGTAGTGGTACTATTGTGACACTTTTGTACATCATCTATATTCTTTGGGGTATTTGTTCTTTGCTCTCTTGTAATATTGGAGAAGAAATTCTAGAGATAATAGAAGACTACCTTCCCATGGATGTAACCCATTAGGGTGAACCACGTATATCGGTGTTCTATTGTCCTTTTCTTTTCCTATTCTTATATTTTATGATATGTTGTTGGTTTCTTAGATAGGTTAACTAGTTTAGCTTGGCTCTACTATTTTCATAGTAGTCATCTCTTTGAGGGCCCGATTTTTCCTTTCCACTACACCATCTTGTTGGGGTGTGTAGGGAATGGAGTGCTGGATTTGGATACCACTATCAGCACATATTTGCAGCAGTTCAGATTTGATATACTCTCCTCCATTATCAGATCTGAGAGAATTTATCTTCCTCTCAGAGGCATTCTCAACAAATTCTTTAAACTCAATGAATCTTTCCAAAACTTCATATTTTTTCTTTAGGAAGAAAACCCAAGTGTATCTAGAGAAGTCATAAATGAAGGTGAGTACATACAGTGAACCACTCATGGATTTTGTAGGCATGGGTCCACTGATATCATAATGAATAATACCCAAAATACTTTTTGCATGGCTTTCCTTTCCCCAATCAAACTTGTGCTCAGGGTGTTTGTCGACACTGCAACCTTTGCAAATTCCATTGGAAGTTTTGATGGCTGGGAGTCCTTTAACCATGGAATGTTTCTAAATTTTTTGCAAGTATTTGAAGTTCAAATGACCAAATCTATCATGTCAAATCCTACTGACCTCATTCCCATGAGTCAAAAGACTGGTGGGCTTTGCATCCGCCACAAAATTGGAAAATGCACAGGCCTTAGCATGATGATTTTCTATGCATGTTGCAATGTGTTTCCCGAATGCAATGTCTAAGATTTCAATAGAATTCGAGTTGAAAGTAACTCTCTTTTTCACTCCAGTGTGTGTCACTTGATATACACTCAATAGATTAGAGGCTAAGGAGAGTACATACAGAACATCAAAAAAAATTCCATGTTCAAGTTTTATAGTACCTTTTCCTTTTGAAATGATCTAAGAATCATCTCCCATGTGGATGGGAATTATTTTTTCGGATTCTAGGGATGAAAAGGATTCTTTGCTTGCCATCATATGGTTCAAAGCACCAGAGTCTATGATGAGAGATCTAGGATTTGAAACAGTTTCCATGAGGGCATGTCCTCTTTCTGGTTGGATGTCCCAATCATGATTATCTCTCTTCCGAACACTCTCGGGAAGATTGATATTATTCCTCTCAAGGAGAAGAGTCATTTCATCAATATTTTTCTTCATGCAATAATGTTCAGGGTGAAATCCCTTCTCGCAATAGGAACACTTGAATTTTTCTTTGCCTTGGTTTCCTTTGTTCTTGTGCTTCTTTGAACCAGAAGGCTTTTCTTTCTTCTAGTTATTCTCCTTTGGCTTCAGAGCATCAAACTTAGTCTTTTGATTCTTTTGCTTTCCCTTACCCTTCTTATATTTGGGCCCCAAAGCAAACAATGCTTGATCTTTGGAGGATCTGATGACCCCCATATGCACAAGCTTGTCATGCTCATTTGCGAGGGACTCAATGAAGGCATTGAGAGAAGAAATTTTTCAATTTGGTGCTGTTAGCTTCCTAGTATGGAATGTGGAAACAAATATTGAGTAATCATGTCCAAGTTTGGAGATAATGGAGAGATTGAGCTAATCATCCGCTTTATTGACTTCACACTGCTTTAACTGGAGCACTAGGTGCTTGAATTTGGTGAAGAATTCATTGAGAGTTTTGAAATTTCTTGGGTGCAGGGAAATCAACTCATTATCTAGCCTATAAATCCTCATGCCATCTTGCTTATCAAAGATATTAGCAAGTTTATTCCAAATTTCCTTCGTATTCTTCAATCCAGTGACATGGAAATGAATATCTTGGAAATTGACAAGCATAGAAACCCAAAAGCTCCATCCATATTGTTCCAATATCTTTCTTTGTCTACAACATGGTTTGGCTCTACCACAGTTTCCATTGTGACTTTGTAGAGTCCCTTGGCATGCAATTGAATATCCATGTATTCCTTCCATTGGTGGTAATTGAAAGGAGTAAGAGGATCCATAGAAGAAGCCATTTTTCTGTTGTTGCGAATGCAATAGAAGTGTTTCAAAAAAACCTGCAAAAACAAAAAGAGGGCACCGTAAGGTTGAACAAACTACACTTTTCAGGTTTGTATCACACCCATCTTAGTCAATCAAGCTAGATTGATCAACAATTCCTTTGCTTAGGTTTTATGTGGTAAACCTTAACCTTCTGGTGCAGTGCTGGAATTTTTGAGCTTTTTGCTCAAACTGCATCATAGATCCATTAAGGAATTTGTTCATGAATCAGATCCTTGTCCCTCTGTGGCTCTGATACCATGTGAAAATTGAGTCACAGTAATATTGGGACCAAGGAATAACTCACAAAGATTCAAACTCAATTGCACAAGAAATTTGACATGAAACACACCACAATTAGGAGTTTCAACTGTAAGAATGTATTCAATAATCAAAAGTAGAGATACAATGTGATACACTTGCATGAATAGCAAGACAATTCGAATCCCAAGGAGGCCATTCGAATTGGAAACATGAGAGTGGATTAGTTGTTAGCTATCCACACTAAACACATCAGTTAACCACTAATCACAACCATAATTGACTCTAACTGAGATCTAACTGAATCAGAGGCAGTAATGACTGAGTCTATATGAATATAACTCAGCTTCATGTCAATCAAAATGTGAGGGTGCATATCTAACTCAAGTCATCTCTGATGAAGTGAGATGAACTCAACTGAGTCACCATAAGTTGTTGGAGGTGCCTTAAACCACTCCAGTTAACTCAAATCAGCCCAAAATAGAGAAACTGATGAGGAAGGCTCCCTTCCAACTCAACTTAATCGATTGTTAGGTGAAACAACATTCAGTTAACTAATTGGTGCACTTATGACAAGCAAATCACCCATATTTTCTCCCTGATTGAAGGATGAATCCTAGTTAGCCTCCCTAATTGAAGGAGAAGGCTTATTTGGCCTCCCTGATTGAAGGAGTGTGTTGGTGTGTTGATGTTGATGTCAGGAGTATTTTGGTGTGCTGATGTGGATGTCATTAATTCAATTCAATACTAAGGGTAAGTGGGTAATTAGGCCAAGTTGACCAAATAAAGATGTGTGGGTTGGATAATAACTCCAACACTTTAAGTTGTAGCTTGTGAGAATAGTATTTTTTGGTAATACAAGGGAGTGAATCCTTATTTTATATCATATATTTGAAAGCACCACTGTATACACTCCAAGTGTCACTTCCATTAGTAATTTGTCCTATGAGAATTGAATTCAAGACATACTCTTCACTAGATTCTTCATTCTCTATGATCCTTTCCTTCTCTGATTTATTCTCTTCAGTTGCATGAGCATGGTACTTACGATTATTCTTCCTGGGTTGATCTTTGTTAAGAGGATAATATCTAGCAATGTGTCCCCTCTTATGACATGAGTATCATTCAAAATATGTGTAATCCATTCTGGTTTTCTTCTTGGAGTTAGGTGATCTTTTGGGATATGAACCTTGACTCTTCCTTTTGAATCTACCATTATTGGTTTCTGTAGCTATATATTGATATTCATTGTCATTTAGTTTCTCTTCTCTATTGAATATCCTTCCTTCTTCTTGTACACATTCTTCCCATAGTTTTCTAAATTTGCTTAGTTTTATTCTAGCACATATTCCTCTAATGAAGGAATCCTGTTCTCTAGGGAGACCATTAAGAGTGGTCATCGCCACTTATTCTTATTCAACCATATAACCAATGGATTCCAACTATTCTTTGATCTAAGATACTCTAGAGAAATATGATTTTATGGTTTTTTTCTTATGTATATTCACACCCTCGAGTTGGTTTCTCAAGGTCATTCTTTTGTTGATGTTATTACCTTCAAACATATTAGTTAGTGCATCAAACATTTATTTAGGAGTGTTATTTGAATATACATGGGAGATCAACTAATCCATAATAGAGTTAGCTATGATCCTTTTCACTTTGATCATATCCTTTTTTTGTTTGGCCTTTTCCTCTTCTCCTTCTGGTTCGTTGACATCTTCCTTGATAAAACCATCTAGGTCATGTTATTTAAGGATGATCATGATTCTGTACTTCCATTCTCTGGATTTCTTTGCTCCCTCAATATTTTCATCAATCTTGGTACTATTTGTAATCTTTAAAGAAAGAGAACCTAAAATGGAAATAGAAGAGATAATACTTACTAGTTTGAGGACCTTTCTTGGAACCAACTTCAGGATGACCTAGGGTTTGTCTAGGAAACTGTAATTTTCCAATTGTGATCACCTGTGGATCTAAGAGGAGGAAAATATGTGCCTCCCCAAGGTGATCTAGAATGTATCTTTATTTTCTTGAGTCCAAGGATTGAACCTTTAAAATTATGATTCGCTAGTTTCTCCTGACAACAATGTTAGATCAAAAAGTAAAAATCTTTAGAACAAAAAAATTCTTCAACCGAAAGATGCGCCCTCCTAGGGCTAGTTGATTGGACCTTCTTTTTCAGCTGATCTTGGAGGGAGGTATCTGGAATAGTAAACCCTATCTTTTTGGATTTTCGGATGAGGTGCTACAAAATGTTTTCTTTCAGGTTAGCTCTGATACCATATTAATATTTTAAAAAAAATTATACCAAAAAAAAGGATCTTTGAAAAAATAACAAACACAGTAGAACAAAGGAGAACACAAATATTTATCTTGGGAAACCCTTGTAGGGAAAAAACTAGAAAAACTTCCTCTATATAGACTTAACCAAAGAACAATGTAAGACCCAATAACAAGACTAGATTGCTTCCTCTCCTCTATATGGATTGTCTCTTCTCTCTCTAGTTCAACTGCTTGAGTGTTCTACATGTCCAAATGATGGAGGAGCCACTTCTATTTATACATATCAGCTGAGAGTCCTAATAAATCAACTGGAATGACTTGCCTTGAAAGACTCAAAAATACATTTTAATAATACGTTAGTGGGTACTACTGACTTGGATTACAACATAGGATTTACCTCAAGACTTTACATGACCAATTACATCAATGAAATCCCTAACAGGAGGAACAACGTCTCCGAAATGGGTAGTAACAATAATAATACAAAATAGAATATCTTCTATAGTTACATTTCGTTAACAATTGTTTTCTTCCATTAGGTCTTCTACTTCTGTGAAATGACCAAAGTGATAATTTCCAAAAATCCATTTTAATGGTGGTTGAGTGTCTTTTGACATGTTTTCCACAAGTGTCTCATGAAATTCTCCTTTCTTCAAACCAACTTCATGCATTTCATCTGGAAGAAATTCCATAGCATTAATTCTTTGCTTGATTTAAATGCACTGTAGTGGATCATAATCTATGGATAGGCAATTTATTCCCTTTTGTAAGGAGAATGTTATGGTTTTACCTAATCACCACATTCATAAAAAAATTAATTTAAATAGAATAATGAAACATAAATTTTAAAAAATATATAGTATAGATATAGATTAATGACACTAGTTTCATATGTAATATTTGAAATATTACCTAATCCTGAGAAAAAATCTAAAACCCAATCTCCTTCTTTTGAAAATGTATCTATGAGATAATTAATCAATGCTTTTGGCTTCTAGTAGATGTTTAAAATCTCTTCTTTTAAATCTATTCCTTCATATGTCAACTTTTTAACCACGGCATTATAAGTCAATATTTGACTATATTTTCCTTCACTCCTTTCATTAATTAAAATATATTCATGGGCCTCATCTTTTGTCCAACAAGCAAGATTTATTTTTCAATACCACTCATAAATGGATCATTGCTTGAGCTATGAATATTAGGCATATGCATGTAACATAGTTAAATAAGAATATAATAAAATAAATTTCATTTCTAATTTCAAATGCTTAATAACAAACTGCACTTACCTTTTAACAATATAGTTGCTTCCTTGAATTTTCATTATCCTTGAAGGTTGTTATCATTGCTCCTCCTTGTACGTCTAAATGGAGAACAAGAAATCTCCATAGAGGTGAAGTTGTGACATCGATAAATCCTGAAACCACTTTATTGAATAATTAGTAAGTATAATGAAGCGAACAATTATTCGCTTACACAAATAATATTACCAAAAGACTTGGAATATTAAATAATCCATAATAATATATGAATTGATGATAGAATAGATATGATATATTACAAAGTGAGTGCCATATATATATAAATTGGAAAGGCACTTTGGATACCATCCATGAAAGGATGCGTCATTTTAGAATAGTTTACTAATAACTATTTATTAATTATTAATTATGAATATCAATATGTATTAATATTAATAATTCACACACACACACACACACACACACACACACATATATATATTGTTTGTTGCTATTATTTAAGTTTGTTACATTGCCACTCCCTTAGAAAGGCTTTTTCCTCAAAGCCTTATAATGTTTCTGCATCATTTTTGTGGTGTCACAACTGACGAAACATGTCAATATGAACTACTAAGAGTTGAGCACAAATTTTGATATGTGGATGAATCAATCCATCCCAAATTGATTTGTTGTGGACTGTTGGCATTCCATACTGATCTATCGTTAGGAGATTTGATCACATTGGTATCGTTATCTTTCGACATTTCCCACTTTTCAGAATATCTGTTTTTATGGTTGGGGTGTCGATATGGAATTTTCACAATGTCATTGTCTTTTACGAGTGTCATTTTTTTTAGCATTGATCTGAGTAGAAATTTGTGTTTTCGTCTCTTGAGGTTTTAATGTTTCATTCTGTATCTTTTCCAACTTGTTTTCTAACTGCATGTTATCCTTTTGAAACTTCTTAATCAATTTTACATGTGATTTTCTGTCATCTTCAGACTTCTTAAGTTGTTCCTTAAGATATTCATTATGCCTTCTGATACAATGATTTTCTTCCTGTTTGTCTAGAATTTTTCCTTAAATTTCTTTCGTAGATTGTTATGTCTTCCGACTACTTTTCAACTTCTTAATTTTTGTGACTAATGTCTTGTTATGATTACCTAATCTGAAAATTTCTTCGGAATGGCTTTATAAAACCTTGTTTAC
The DNA here is from genome assembly GCA_001517045.1 of Pseudotsuga menziesii. NCBI lineage: Eukaryota > Viridiplantae > Streptophyta > Pinopsida > Pinales > Pinaceae > Pseudotsuga > Pseudotsuga menziesii. Next base: position 709,009 of record LPNX010727783.1, read on the forward strand.
TTTTGTCAGTTCTAACTTATGTGTCTTCTTACTGTCGTCATACTGCTGCTAGAGTTTTTCTTTTTGTTGTTTATGATGATGTAACTCTACTCCTTGATTTTCTAACCTCATCCTGACTTGCGCCAATTCAGCATCTTTTCCCATGATGAGTTTGTTTAGATGCTTTATTTCTTCTTCTAATTCATTATCGCATCCATATGGTGATTTGTTGTCATTTTTTGACTTTTTGATCTGGTCTTCTACGTTTTGATTATGAATTTTTAAACATGATATTTCTTTATCCTGATCAGATAACATTTTCTTGGTATCTCTTATGGTTCGTTCTAGCTGCCGATTCTGATTCCATAAGTGGTGATTCTCATCGTATTTCCACTGTTTCAACCATTTTTTCATCTCAACCTCAGCTTGTAGACTTTTATTGATCACCTTGTATTGTTCTAACTCGTCCACTGTTGTTTGTAGCTGTGCCTTTATTTCTGAATATGTAGTAGCCATTGTTTGTGACTATGTTTCTACTTCACTTTTGTCTTCGTTTCTTCTAGAAGGGTAGATACAAAAGCTGTAATAATTCTCAATATGTCTCTTTTTGAAAAAAAACTTTCTTCGACTATTTCTTGTTAGGTCAAATAACCTTTTTTTTCCCAAAAATAATTATTATTTTTAATAAAATAATAATAATAATTATTATTATTATTATTAAACTTAAGTTATATAAAATAATATATAACCTTCCAAATTCTAGTCCTTGACTTTTATTTTTTTCCAATACTTTTGTAAAATGCAAGTAGATTGGGTGGTTGGGAGGAATAAGTGTTACCTTCCCCACCTAAGTTCAAATCTCACTTGCTTTTTAGTAGCAATTATTATGCACCCTTTTTATCTTTTTTTTTTCCCTTAAGTTTTGTAAAATGTGAGTAGATTGGGTGGTTGGGAGGAATGAGTGTTACATTCCCCACCTAAGTTCAAATCTCACTTTCTCTTTACTAGTAATTATTTTGCACTTTTATATTCAAACTCAAACCCACTTTAAGAAACCAGGTGTGGTTTCACTTTTACCCTCTCTCTTTTTTTTCCTTTTAATTTTATCTTTTCTTTTTCCTACCTTTTTTTTTCCCTTTTTTCTTCTTTTTTTTTAGGTTTTCCTTTTTCTTTTGGACAATGTCCAATATCTTATGGAATCCCTGGGTGATGGATAAAAGCCAAAAATATGTACAAAGGCTGAGATCTAGCCAACGAGGCTCTGATACCAATTGAAGCGAACAATTATTCACTTACACAAATAATATTACCAAAAGACTTGGAATATTAAATAATCCATAATAATATATAAATTGATGATAGAATAGATATGATATATTACAAAGTGAGTGCCATATATATATAAACTGGAAAGGCACTTTGGATACCATCCATGAAACGATGCGTCATTTTAGAATAGTTTACTAATAACTATTTATTAATTATTAATTATGAATATCAATATGTATTAATATTAATA
>LPNX010727783.1:711100-819819 GCA_001517045.1 Pseudotsuga menziesii
ATGTCTACAATTACTAGGGAGTACTCCTTCTTAGGAACAAGATTTGCAATGTTTGCACAAGCACCAACAATCACTTTATATTTCATAGTGTCCATCCTACTCCGAATGCGATTATCAACAGTATCAACAAGTTCGACGTTTGCAAGGAGTTTCCTTCTTTGTCGCTCTATTTTGGCTCTTTGAATATGAATTTTGAAATACTCTGTTACTGAACTCTTATTTGCCATCTTTTAGAAAAAATTTATATGTATAAGTAAAAAAAATATAAATGAATTGGATTGAAAATAAATTAAATATAATATGTCATAAATCAACATATCTTTTTGTATACAACAAAAAAAAATCTCAAGTTCTCTATGGAGGTTAAGTCTAGATAGTTGCACCTTGCATCATCCCAAGTATTCTCCCCCAACATTATAACCTTGTCCTCTTGTATTTTTATGTAAACCTTATGACTACAGGATGTAAAAATAAATTACTTTTACAATCATATCTAATGATATAGCATAATACTTAGTTAATAAAACATACTAAACTCAGAAAATAAACTTCAAAACATAAACCAATCCACAAAATTATTTTTCAAATCCATTGCACATTTCCTCCACGAATAATTCACATGAATTTACACATGAAAAGATTGTAGATATAAGTGTTTCATGCTTCATACCTTGCAATTCTCTCCAAGGTTTTATAGTCATATCTTCTGGAAAATTCTTGATGTTAGGGCCTCCTTAACTACTACTCCATGCAACTTCTTTGATTTTATTTACCTTTTGATTTTTTATGGTAATATTATTCCACATGCTAAATATCTCTTCAATCAAATCCCATATTCACTCCATTATAAATGCTAATTGAAAATAGTTATCTATAGCTTTGAATGCATCACTTCCTTTCAAACCTTTTTGTTTCACATCGTCCTCTTTAATCGGGAAACTTATTTCCATACATTATTGTTTCCATAAATATGCATCAACTTTTGATCCATCCCCACCACATATTTGTTCAAATTCATTGTGGATAAATATAACCCTTTTAATGAATTCCATGGGCATCCTATAGTCACTATCTGTGTTATGATCCCATGTCAATAGCTTTTCTTCCACATCTGTTAAACCAACATAAATTATGCATTTGACTGTTTGAAAAATGGGGTTTTGGGGAAACTCTTGCATCAATTCTCTTTTGGGCTTTGCAAAATGATTCCCCCCCCGAAAGCATAGTTGTTGTAATAAAAACACCTTGATTCATCAAATGCATCTCTAATAGGAACATCTTTTAGGTCAACAAGAACTAGGTAGTCAACCACATGTGCATAAGGATTGAGCCTCATCAATGCTTTCAAGTTATGAACATGCAAGCAATTTGGTTTCCTAATTTGATACTTCTATTGACCTTCTGTTGGTATATAAAGTTGTTTAACATTTAAATCAAATGTATGCCCATTGTGAACCAACTTATCCCTTCTCAATTGAGCCCTAATGGAATTTTATGTTGTAATAACAACACCATCATCTATATCACATCCTGGAGTGATGATTTCCAAACTATCCCTATAAATTTCACTTTGATTTTTAGTGATAAAATTGGATTCAATATATTCTCTACTCCTTTTACGTCTTGAAGCTAGTGTATTTAAATGAACAACTTGTTGATCAGGAATGAAAGCACCCTCATCCATATTTTTTTTAGAAGAGTGTTTCTCACTCTTACCAACAAAAGTAACATCCTCATCAACAACAATTTGTTGATCAAGTTCAGTTCGGCAAGATATTTTTTTAAATGTAACCTTCTAATGTACTTCAGTTGATTTTTGGATAACCTTTCCTTTTTGTGTTTGTACTTCTTCAGTTTGTACATTTTGTACTTGTTTCCTCCTTGGTGTTTCTCCCTTATGAAGAGTACCATTAATGACATCCATAGGGTTTTCTTTAGTGGAATAAATTTCATTTAGAATATGAGAAAGTGGCATGCAAAAATCATACCATTAGAGGAAATTTCAACTCAAAATGGGCCTTTTAAATTTGATTCAAATTCCATGTCATCATGTGTTAGCCAATGAAATTGATTTAAATTTGAAATACCGTATAGGTCTTAAACACTTTTTAATATAAATTTGGGGATAGGTATCATAAAAAAAACTACTCTTTTTATTTGTATTTTCGACATATCTCCCCGTGTTTTTACTCAAATTTCGATCGAGAGAGCTCGTTGGATGCGGAATTAAATTCCACATCCAATGAGTACCCACTCAGCATACTTTTGATGGACCCCTCTACCCCAAAACCAAGAAATACCTGAAAAGCATGATGATGACATCATCATCATTTTTTTTCCAGGTATTTCTTGTTTTTGGGGTAGCGAGGTCCATCAAAAGTATGCCGAGTGGGTACTCGTTGGATGCAAATTTTAATTCCACATCCAACGAGCTCTCCCAATCGAAATTTGAGTAAAAACACAGGGAGATATGTCAAAAATACAAACAAAAAAGTAGTTTTTTTCTTTTCTTCCTCCAAAATTAATAAATATTATTTTATTATTTTAACTATTATTTTATTAATTCTTTTTAGGAGGCCCATTTTGAGTTGAAATTTCCTCTAATGAAAATAAAAACCTTGTTGTATTAAAACTATTACATTGTCATATCATCCAAATTATAACAAATTCAAGAACATACAAAAATATAGTAACTTACACTATTACGCTCCATATCGTGCACAACTCCTAGTGCATAAACAATAACGAATTTTGACATATGTCTTAGCTTGTTTCACTAGTGCATAAACAAAGTATTTACCTACTACCAAACAAATATCTCGCAATAATCCTAATGAGTGATAATTGTTTTTCATATAAGAAAAGGTCGCATAGTATAAATGAATCATATCTAGGTTCCCTTGATATTTCTCTTTTGAAAACCAGGAATAGTCCATTTTTTCTTCCTCTAGCGCATATTTCGATTCCTTTGTATATTTTTTTAAATCCTCGATGGACATGGCTTCATCATGCAAAACATTATGTGATGACTCAATTGTTTTTTTCAATGAAATCATTGTTAATATTTCTCTAGACACATTTATGGATATCTTTCTTGACGCCATTCATCCTATAAAATAAAAGGAAACATTTTAGTTTATTTTAAGAAAAAACATAACTATATAAACAAAGAAAACAAAAATTCGAACATAATATTTTAAAAAAAAATCATAGCAATTAAAAATAAAAATAGAAAAATACTTTTTAAAATTGTTTTGAGCTCAGATAAGTCCCAACTAGCATGCACTTTAGGTGCTCGAGGGAGGAGAGAAACTCCTCCCCACTAGATGCCCCTATGGGAAGTGAGGAGGAATTGCGCTCCTCCCATAGGTGCCCAAATCTCATGCCCAATAGGTAGCATGATTCTGAGAATCTTGTGCTCTTGTTGTGGCACACTTTGGCCAACTAAAGCATTCCCGTGAGTGGGCGCATTCTTTGGGAACCCAAAGAGAACTCAAGGGAGGAGCATAGCTCCTCCCCTGAGAACCCTTTGGGAACCCAAAGCATGCTCGCTTTATGGGCGCGTTCTTTGGGTGCCCAAAGGGCGCCCAGGGGAGGAGCATAGATCCTCCCCAATACCCTTACGACTATGCTCCACCCGAGAGAGGAGCGTAAATCCCCCCGATATCCATAGGGGCATGTTGCATTCCCCTAAGGGAAGCAGGGAGAAGTAGCTCCTCCACCAGGCACCCAAAGATCCTGTCGAAGCCCAACCCCAAAAGAAAGAAAAAAACAAATTGGGATCCCTCCCAAGGCCAAGCCCAAAATAAAATAAAAATAAGAAAAAATACATTAAATTTAACCACATTGCATCCAAAGGGCACACAAAGCCAAAAAGAAAAAGGAAAAAATAAAAAAAAGATTAAATTTTACCCTTGTGCATCCAAAGGGCCTGCTAGTCCAATAAAAATACATGACACAAAAATGTAAATTAAACTAACCTTGAAAATCTCCTCGGTGGTCTATAAAATCCTTGTAGATTGTTGCAATGTTTGTAATCGTTTTTTTGCAAGAGGTGACTGTATAAACCAAATCACATTTATATTGCATAGATTGAGTTTAATTAACCACTACATGAATGTGGGATTAAAGCATAATAATGATAAAACAAAAATACCAAGATGAAAAAAATAGACAAATTTATTACAAGAAAACTAACCTTCAAAGCACTATTAAATTGCTCCAAATTCAAATGTGAATAGAAAGAAAATGTGAATAGTAATTCGCTAATGCATTATTACTAAATTTAAATAGGATGGCAGTAAATGAAATATTACTTGTGTAGTGAGTGTGGGATAAAAAAATTAATGTAGATAATCAATATATTATCACAAAATTTATAGAGAATACTTTACGTGTGATTTAATTAATATTGTTACAAAGTTTTTATATTAAATATGATATTAAATTCATTAATTGTATTAATGAGTTAGAAATGTGCGATTTGTTTTTGTAGAAAAAATTTGGAGGGAATTTTTTGGGGGGGGGATTTTGGAGGGAAAAATTAGTTCTTTTAGCTATATGATTGTTGGAGGTTTATAGGTGCACCATTCTACTTCTTGTGCGAGGAGAGTGGTAGTTTCACCAATATAGTTTTTAGTGAAAATTCATGGACTCATCTCAAATTATCTCAATTTCTGAAAATGGCATAATTTTTCCTTCGAGTGAGGATTTGAGATGCAGCAATGATTATTTTCCTCCTAGAGGGGATTTTAAAGGCAATAATGATAATGATGAATACCATACTCTAAGTGTATATTTTAAATACATTGATAAATATTATGACAAGTTTCCTCCAGGCGAGGATTTTCAAGCCACCAACGATGATTTTCCTATAAGCAAGGATTTTCAAGGCACCAACGATGATTTTCCTCCTAGCCAAGATTACCCTCCAAGCGAGGCTTTTCAAGTAACCAATGTTGAATTTCCTCCAAGTTAGGATTTTTATGGGACTAACGATGATTTTGGTGAGGATAAGGGCGCCAATAATGGTGTATCTAATTTTCCTCCAAGTGAGGATTTTATTGGCACCATTGATGATTTTTGTCCAAGTGAGGATTTCAATGGGATTGATAATGTTTCTCCTGGAAGCAAGGATTTTGATGGCACCAATGATGATTTTCCTTCAAGCTACGATTTTAATAGGACATAGGATGATTTTAGTGAGGATGAAGGAAACAATAATGGACTTGGAGATGGTTTTATTCCAAGCAGGTATTTTGATGGCACCGATGATGATTTTTCTCCAAGTGAGGATTTTAATGGGATAGCTCATGATTTTTGTGAGGATGAAGGAACCTGTAATGGTGAATATTATTTTCCTCAAAGTGAGTATTTTGATGGCACCAATGATGATTTTAATCCTGGCGGGTATTTTGATGGGACAGATGATACTTTTGGTGGAGATGAAGGAAATTATAATGGTGAAGATTATTTTCCTCCAAGCAAGGAATTTGAGGGAACCGATGATTATTTTCCTCCAAGCGAGGATTTTAATAGAATAGATAATGATTTTGTTGAGGATAAAGGAAATAATAATGGTGAAAATGATTTTCCTCCAAGCAAATATTTTTGATTCCATCGATTATGATTTTCCTCCAAGTAAGGATTTTAAGGTGACATATGATGATTTTGGTGAGGATGAACCTTCAAGTGGTGAAGATACCAATATTGTTTATGATGTTGATTTAATCTCAAGTGATAAACATGATGTTCATGAGGATAATCAATATCCTACTAAATTTGGTGATGATAATATCAATGAGAGAGATGATAAATTCCTCATAGTGATGAGGACACTCATTCAAACAATGATGATGCAATGGTACATGAAACAGAAAGGAAAATTGTACCAATGAGAAAGATTAAATATAGGACTAGACCATATTATATCAATCTAAAGAATTCTAGTTATACAAGTTCTAGAAAACATTTTCTCGTGATCCCAAGTTGTATTACTGATTTGATTTCAAGTGAGTGTTGCCAAAAATATGCATATCTATCAATGAACAAAAATATGCAAAATTCATATTTAGTGGGGTGCATGATTTCCACAAAGGAATATTTGATCATCGCATTGGAATTATTTTTGTTTGTAGAAGGGAATTCAAAATAATTCACTCAATTGGTAATATTTGACTATCAAGAATCCAGACAAGGCTAAAAAAGGATCCCACTTTTTATTCTAAAGAATATCATGCACGAGCTAGTGGGCTAATAACAAACATTTCAATATCATGGATGTGTGTCTTATTTTATAAGCATGTAGATTGTATGCCACATAGAGAAACCTTACACATTCTGGATAATTTCTCAAGTTAGGAAATCTACAACTTGTACAAGGAATTTTTTGAAGAGGCCGAAGGAAATAATAATTTCATCAGATATGCATATTTTACAAGACTATGGAAAATAGAGTTCAACAATGTATGTATTCCTAAGAGGTAAAGGATGGGGGTTTGTAGTATATGTGCTTGTATTAAACAAAGAAGGGATAAATCAGAAGGGATAGAAAGAGGCATGTCTCTAAACACTTTCTTTTCTTGAATACATATCAATTATAAAAGCTCATAAATATTTTATTTTTATTTTAGTTGTAGATTTTGTTATCAAATAAATTCAAGCACATCGCAATCAACAATCATTTGAATGGAAAAATCTATAAAAACATCACAACTAGTGTTATGATGATCCACATCACTATTTGGGTTTGATAATTGATGGCATGGATCAGAAAAAAAAGAAAAAAAAAACACTTTTTCCACATTTCGTTCATTTACCAAAGAATTTAAAGGGGGAAGATTTTATTCAGTTTCACTTGGTTGGTTGTATGCTTTTTAATCGTTAGATTTCCCCAAGAGTTTCTTTACAGCTCCAAATATTCATAATGATGAAAATTTGACCATCACCATAATTCTCCATGTGATTACTCATTGGTCCAGAAATATTTCTAAAGTTCTATATCTGCAATTGAACAACACCAACCGGGAAAATAAAAATCAAATCGTATTTGATTATCTAAACATGATTGTTGAATTAGGAAATTTTCAAAAGGTTAAATTTGGTTTCATGCTTTTCAGACATACACATGACCATATGAATCAAATGTTTAATCATTTTGTAGTAAAATTGGGAAGGAAGAATGTTGGGAGTCTCCCATCATTAACTGAAATTATTAGAAAGACATATAGTCCAGAACATGTTGTACTAACGTTGGAGGATACTGTTGACATGTGAAAATTTATTATGGGATCGCATGGTGAAGAAAGGTTCATTGAAAAACTTAATGACGTTATCTTCCAACACCAATTTTGTATAAAAAAGATTGACGGGAAAATACTACTATGGGGTAGAAGTACTCAACAAGTGCACAATGGGGGCCTACATCAAGTTTAACAATTCTGAAATTCATCCCAATTCATCAAATTTATGCTTCAAATTTATTGTTATTGCAATCAGCTATCGAGATTCAAAATGCACGCTGACACAGTAGAGATCTTGATTCTTCTCAATGCTTGGAAGAAATAAAAAATTCTATCAAACATACATATGGAAATTTTGATGTTTTTGATATTGTTTGGTGGGAGTCTTTCTTCATGGAGCAAAATGACATAATTTCAAACTCTACAAATGGATATTTTTTTAAGACTCCGTTTCATTGGCCGCAAAGTATGTCAAATGAACAAGAGGAAATAAATGTTGAACCAGAAGGTGTGGATCCTTCTCAAGCAGAGGAAAGGGAAATGTATATTGGGATTAGAATATTATATGCATGACATAATGCAATGGAAGACCTTTACATAGGCTTGGTACAAGATATTAAGGAAGGTTGTATGATTGCAGTGTTGGATACATAGGATCCACGTCGTTATCCATTCTGGATTGTAAAAGTTATGAATTTCAATAAAAGAAATGAATAATTTATATCCATTGAAGTACATTAGTATGAAACATACACACTGTGGAAATTAATCCCAAGCTTAGAACAATTGAACTCACAAAACTGCTTGAAAATATGCAAGAAACACTCAAGAAGAATCCTGAATATGTGATAATCCAGAAACTATTGATGATATTAATTTACACTAGCCATAATTAAATAGATGTAGTATTCTCATACAATAGATACTCCAAGGATTCAAAATATTTAGGAAGTTATTCGAATACAAAAGCAGGCTTACTAAACTAGTCAAAATCCCCCATAGGTGGATAAAGAACTTTCCAATTCAGTGAGGAGGTTCAGGAATTCACTGAATGAGTGTGTACAGATCATAAGTGATGGAAATTTGACTTTATCATGCTTTTAGATGAGTAAAATAAGGGAGGTGAGTTGGTGTGAAAAACAAGGAAGCCTACCTTAAAATTGCAGAAAAGATGGAAAAAATGGAAAAAGCAGTAATGCACAGTTTCCTTTTTGGGCAGTCTATGAGTTTTCATAACCTTATCAAGAATCTTTCTAACTCACCCATGAGGCAGTTTTGGCAAGTTTGACCTTAAAAATGGGTTTGGGTATTGTTACCACCTAAGTTGTACTTAGTGGTTTGTTATCAAGTGAGCCTAGGGAACCGGACAGGGTTAACTTGTTCGGAGTTCAAAAAGACCTTTGGAAGTACTTCTGGGAAGTGCTTGTTGTATCATATCACATGTTCATACCCCATGGGGGAATTGTAATAAATGTTCTAGCATGATAGTGTCTGTAAAACAATCGGTCTCTTAGACTTCATTTGTCAATCCGATCAGCCCAGGGTGTTTTTTCCCTTGGTTATTATTGGTTGTTGAACAAACGACTGATAATTTCTGAGTTTTTCACTCCATACGTCCAAACTTGGGGTGGTCGGCTTGGCATATAGGCCTATTGAGGTTATTAGAGTCTATGTGTCAATGTATAAGCATGCTAGACATCCTTTTTGAGTCATATGAACATGTCTAAGTCCCCCTAGGTGTTTTTCAATTTTTCAATTTTTTAGTTTTTTCAGTGTTTTTTATTAAAATTTAATTTTTCCAAAACTTAGGCTATTTTTTAATAGTTTAATTGGAAAAATTGATTTTGTAATAAAAGTGGGCCAAATAATCAGTTTCAGTCATGTAGGTGCTCATTTTCAAGCTAAGAGCACCATGTAAACCCATGGACCCACTGTTTCCTAGTTTTGAGTGATTTTCCATCACTTAGGTCAGAAAGCCCTGAAAATCAATTATTGATTATTTTAATTAATAAATTGATGAATAATGGAGGAAATCCAAAATCATAGATCAGTGGATTCTCAGTCGATTTGATTGAAATCAGTCAGATCTGAAGCAGATTTACTGGATCTGACAAATCCTTGACTGAAGGACGTGATCAAATCAGATCCAGAGTTGATATTGAGCATCCTTTATGGGGAATTTCGCCCTCCCTCTCTCCTCCACACGTTTTTGGCTCATCTGGATGAGTTTTGGTGGATGATTCAATCAATAGGTTGAGGTGTCAGTCAGATCAGCTCTCCAATTGACAATTGCACTCAGTGAGACTCAGATCTGGTTCAGTTAGACACAGATCAGGCATTGATGGACTCTTCATCAGCATATTTGGTCTATCTCCTTGAGATTTGCGCCCCCCTGGGCTAGATGGCTTGTAATTTGTATATATCCAGACACAACCTCCTCTTCCAAGGAGTTAGAACTGGGATTGAGGTGCTGCTGCTATTGTAACTCTATAATTCTTCATTTGAAATAAAGAAAAGCTTTGGAGGCAATACGGTGTGGTACCATTGCATGTGTGGATGATTATTGCCATTGCTTTACTGAGGTAACCTGTATCTGTGGTCATTTTTTGCTAATTTCTTGTAGATCTGTGGTTAAGATTGGTAATTAGCTTGTTACAATCTTGATAGGAAAGGTGTTGTTCAATAAGTTTATTGACTGTCACTCTCCTTGGATGCATGTTTAGAGATCTAGATTTAGCATGTCCTATAAGCTTATATACATGTTATCTTGAATCTCTTTGTATGTACTAATCGGATCTCACAAGTTTCTTGCAAAGTTCTTTGATTTCAGTTGAGTTGCAGGTTCATACTTTGGAGAGGATGCTGATATAGTTTTATTCTTCATTCTCCTCAGAAAATTTCAAAGGCATAGTCCCTTGACATTCCACCTGAAAGCTCTACTGCGGATCTTCAAGGAAACCGGCACTTTTCTCCTCTTCTTCCTCCCTCAAAATCAACACTTTACCCGGTTACTTGGTTTAGTTTATAGCTGTGATTTCATTTGGATCTGTTTCATAAAAGTAAAATATACATATATATGATATTTCATAGCTCATAACCTAGATCTTGCACTTAAAAAGGTTTCATAAGCATTCTAGATCTAGCTGTAGGGAAATCGTCTTATTTGCATGAAAATTTAAAGGAAACTTGTAGAACGCATGCATTAGATTTACTTTCGCTGTTATAAAATTAAATATTCTACAATATCAGTGCATTTTTTTTGGCTGCACAAATAGCAAGCCAAGATCCCAAGGAAATCTTTCTTTCCTTCGTTCCTTTTCTGCCTGTTTAGCTAGTTTTAACTTCATTTTTTGTGAGATACGGTAGGCTGATCCAAAGGTACTCTTAAAGTGATTTTGGGAATTTGTTATTCTAATATGCTCACTGTATTTTAGCATGTCTAACATAATGGAAAGGAATCTACTATCCGAAGTGGCCTCAGGAGCGCTCAAATCCCTCTAGGGGTCTCCTTTTTCACAAAAAACTCAAGACTTTTCCAAAGTTGTAAAATATTGGTTTCAGCCTGTATAAGGACCAATAAGTTTTAGGATAATTTCAGTTCACTGATTCTGTAACCAATAATAAATCAAATTTATCTTTGGAATAGGCCCTTTCGAGCCCATTCCCCATGCCCCTTGGGGGGATTTGCGTCGGTGCCTTTTTCATCGATTTCTGTTTATTTCTTTTTTACTAGCATTGATCTAATTTGCAGGGTAGTATAATTGATTTTGTTATTAATTCCATACTCCATATCTTACATTTCAAAGTAATCGTAATACTTACCCCACGATTTCCCGAGTGACCCGAAAGGGGAAAGAGATTCATGGTAGGATTAATTAAGAAACTAGAACTGTGTATCTGTTTGCTTTTTTCTATCATTTGTTTATCAGCAAATTTAAAATTAACCCCTCCTCGATTCCCCGATTGAGATCCACTTGGATCGAAAGAGGTTCTTGGAGGATTTTCTTTTAAACAAGAACATCCAATTTAAAACTTACTAAAATTGACAAGACTCCAGTGTGTATGATCTACACTTGGCTGTGGTTCGTCCGATCAGTCAAGCTGTATCAAAAGCACTTGGGTGACTAATATAATTAGGACTCAGTCTCCCCAATTGACAAACCATCAAGTGAAAATCCAACACCTAGATCAAACCTTTACGGTGGCAAAATACCCAAAGGAAGCGGGAACTTACTGAAAAGTGACCTCGAGGTGCCGATCTCTGTCACACCCTAACGGGTACGTTACGAACAATCGACCCAGAGACTCCATTTCAGCCCACATATTCCTTGCGGGTAGCTATAAAGGTTTAGTTTTGGACATACTCCAAGTACTCTCGGGTATATCTGGAGTCCCCATTTGCCTAATTTAATCAACTCATACTTCACATTTAACTTAAAACATACCAAGATGCAATCGCAAAACATTCACTCCAAGCACATGCAAGCACATCGATCTTAATGATTTGACTCCATTTTAAGGCACTGGTCATTTTTGCTTCATATATACATTGTGTATCAGCTTTGTGCTTTTGTGTGTTTATTTTCGTATCTCGGCATCTTTAATTGTCTATAGTTAAAATATTCAAACTCCTAACTAACTGATTTAGTTTAACATCATCACACTAAGAAATCATCCTTAGTAACTTAACAGGGTCTACCCCCCTTGGCTCTGTTAGGAGTTGAGCCTAAACGAAGGAGTCAAGAACAAGGTGACAACCTTGACTCGAGACTTGCCCCCAAGGACACACCGAGTGGCTTGAATATTTCTACCATGTGACCCAGGTGTGTGAAAGGCGGCAACACTTTTTGGCGCCGTTGCCGGGGATAAATCTTTTTATTCCCGAGTACGACTTTTGTTTTCTTCCTTTTTTGTTTTTGCTTTGTTTGATGAATGCTTAGAGTAGATATTTAATTTTCATTTGGCGACTCCATTGACTTTTTTCCAGTTTTATTTTTACAAAGAAAAGCAAAAAATAATTTTTGTGAAAAGATTTATAAATGCTTATTTTTCTGTTTCACATGGCGACTCCATTGAAGGGATAAAACCCTGTTTTCTCATAAACTTGTGAAGTTTTGTTGTGTGTATATGAGCCCATGTGACATGTTAAAACCTTTAAAGCTCATCACTTGATAGCTCCACCTTGCCAGTACAAGGTTTTCAAATGGATACTATTTTGGATAAATTAAGGGAGAAATATGGTGCCCAGCTAACCTTAACATTTCAACCTATCGATTTATCAAACATCCATGGTTTTCCTAACTATTGTGATGGTTTGGGGGATGCATATAACTGGCTTCCACCATTTCATGGATATTATGGTGACTCGGCCATCTGGCATGTCAAATTTTTCCTTCAGTTGATTGCTGACTTCAATATTCTTTATGAAGACCATATGATGGAAATGTTTGCTAGTACTTTTCGGGGTGAGGCTTATTATTGGTTCTATCAAGGCCTTCCTGATAAATGTATAAATTATTTTCCAAGCTTCCTTTGGATGTTTTTAGAGCAGTGGCATGATGGTAGGGGTAGTATGAATGGTTTACAAAATTTCCTTGAAAAGATCTGTACCTTCTACCTATCTGGGACAGAGTATCACACGAAAGCATATGATGGACCTTTTTCCATGATACAAAGTATTGAAGACTTGGAATCACTTCTTGAACATTTAAGTAAAGAGGAGGTCCATGATACTCCCATCAAAAAACATCCTAGAGGTTATTTAAGAAAGGAATAAATTAAGCATATTCTTAAAGAATGTGAGGTATCTCCCAATGCACAGCAAGATTCTGAGGAAGGGAAAATCCAAGATGATCATATTGAAGAGCTTCAGGAGGAGCCCATAATGGAACACATTGTTGAAGACTCTCCTCATGTCACCATAGCTGAAGACATTGAAGATTTGGTGTATTCTCAAGTGTGTTGCAATGCTGATACCTTTCCAGAAAGCTCTCTAGAGAAATCCACTGAGCAACACATACCAAGTGATCCCATTGAATATGTCCAAGAAATTTCCTTGATTGAAGATAATATTGAAGATCCTCTTCATGATATCATAACAGAAGCCTATAAAGAAACCTATGATAAGATCACTACAGTGTGTGGCGATACTAGACTATGTTCTCCATACAATGATGATAGTCTGGAAGGTTTACTACCTTGTGACCTTTTCTCTGAAGAAGATAAGTATGAAAATGAGGACAAGTATAGCTTGGAGCATGATACAAGTGACGAAGACTCCCTTATCCCCGACAAAGATGTTGATGAGGAATACTAGACATTCATGGAAAATCCAATCTATGACATGAATAAAGAGGAAAATAATGAACCAAAAACTTTTGATGGTTTTGTTGATGGCATATCTAAGGAAGAGAGCATGGACCATGTGGCCTTGGGAAACTTTGATATAAAAAGGGAGCATGCAGTTTATCCACATGATCAGTCTCAGACATATATCGATATCAGTAATGAAGACAAAGAGAACTCGATATCGGAACATGATATCAACAATGGGGAATCCATCACATTTAACATAGATGATGGTGATGACTATTGGGATTTTTGTGGATATCTTATTAAGAATCCTATCTATGCTATATCCAGTAAGGGGAGTGTCTGTTTAGAGATTTGTGGAAGTCCAATCTACTATACTTCCATAGAGGGAAGCATGGATTTGGAGACCTTGAAAAATCCTAGTATGGAAAAGCAGCATTCAAAAATCTTATATGGTCATTTAGAGTCATATGATGTAGAGCCACACAAGGGTATAAGTAATGAATACATGGAGAAGCAGTTTTGTGAAAAGACAGATGTGATGCAGTTATTAGAATATCAGTCTCAACTATCATCTTCACATATAGAGTTTCCTCTTGACTTGGAGCTGCTTGGGGCTTATACAGTGAATTATCATCTGGTAAGCCTTGATGATCAGTATGATGGTGTAGTCAATCTGCCTCATCATTCCAATTTGTACATCAACCCTATCTAGTCATGGATAGAAGCAACCTGCACAAGCACTTACCAGTTTGGCAGGAAGTTTGACTACTTTTTTTACGCCTATGATTTCCCATCCATCCCGCCCCTTCTGGATCATCACGCAAGTTTGCATTTTCTGAATAAAGTATCCTTACTTTGGCTGGTAACCAAAGACAAGAATTTTTTTTCTTATGTTAATAAAATTCTTAGGTGGTTACATTGGATTTCTGATTACACTTAACCCTTTTTATATCATGCTTAGAGTAGGAAAATAAGCTCCTTGAAAAAGAGCATGTGATTTCTGCATTTCTATTTTTAGCTATAATAAAACTTGGCTTCTTTTAGTTAGTTACATTTATTTTGTTTAAATAAATCAGCTTAATGGTTCATTCGGTTTTTTATAAAACTTGTGCTACTAAGGTTTTTCTTGTCAAAGTTGAGATGTTTTTACAGGGTATAGACCAGAGATTCTGATGTTCTCGTATCCTCTCCTTTCCTTAAAGACTAGATCAAGCACACGTCCCAGATGGAGCCAGAATGTTACCACCTAAGTTGTACTTAGTGGTTTGTTATAAAGTGAGCATGGGGAACTAGACAAGGTTAACTTGTTCGGAGTTCAAAAAGACCTTTGGAAGTACTTCTGGGAAGTGCTTGTTGTATCATATCACATGTTCATACCCCATGGGGGAATTGTAATAAATGTTCTAGCATGATAGTGTCTGTAAAAGACTCGGTCTCTTAGACTTCATTTGTCAATCCGATCATCCCAGGGTGTTTTTTCCCTTGGTTATTATTGGTTGTTGAACAAACGACTGATAATTTCTGAGTTTTTCACTCCATACCTCTAAAGTTGGGGTGGTTGGCTTGGCATTTAGGCCTATTGAGGTTATTAGAGTCTATGTGTCAATGTATAAGCATTCTAGACATCTTTTTTGAGTCATATGAACATGTCTAATACCCCCTAGGTGTTTTTCAATTTTTCAATTTTTTAGTTTTTTCAGTGTTTTTTATTAAAATTTAATTTTTCCAAAACTTAGGCTACTTTTTAATAGTTTAATTGGAAAAATTGATTTTGTAATAAAAGTGGGCCAAATAATCGGTTTCAGTCATGTAGGTGCTCATTTCCAAGCTAAGAGCACCATGTAAACCCATGGACCCACTGTTTCCTAGTTTTGAGTGATTTTCCATCACTCAGGTCAGAAAGCCCCAAAAATCAATTATTGATTATTTTAATTAATAAATTGATGAATAATGCAGCAAATCCAAAATCATAGATCAGTGGATTCTCAACTGATTTGATTGAAATCAGTCAGATTTGAAGCAGAATTACTGGATCTGCAAATCCTTGATTGAAGGAGGTGATCAAATCAGATCTAGAGTTGATCTTGAGCATCCTTTATGGGGAATTTCTCCCTCCCTCTCTCCTCCACACATTTTTGGCTCATATGGATGAGTTTTGGTGGATGATTCAGTCAACAGGTTGAGGTGTCAGTCATATCAGCTCTCTGATTGACAATTGCACTCAGTGAGACTCAGATCTGGCTCAATTAGACATAGATCAGGCATTGATGGACTCTCCATCATCATATTTGGTCTATCTCCTTAAGATTTGCACCCCCCCTGGGCTAGATGGCTTGTAATTTGTATATATCCAGGCACAACCTCCTCTTCCAAGGAGTTAGAACTAGGATTGATGTGCTGCTGCTATTGTAACTATGTAATTATTCATTTGAAATAAAGAAAAGATTTGGAGGCAATACTGTGTGGTGCCATTGCATGTGTGGATGATTATTGCCATTGTTTTACTGAGGTAACCTGTATCTGTGGTCATTTTTTTGCTAATTTCTTGTAGATATGTGGTTAAGATTGGTAATTAGCTTATTAAAATCTTGATAGGAAAGGTGTTGTTCAATAAGTTTATTGACTGTCACTCTCCTTGGATGCATGTTTAGAGATATAGATTTAGCATGTCCTATAAGCTTATATACATGTTATCTTGAATCTCTTTGTATGTACTAATCGGATCTCACAAGTTTCTTGCAAAGTTCTTTGATTTCAGCTGAGTTGCAGGTTCATAATTTGGAGAGGATGCTGATCTAGTTTGCCTCTTAATTCCCCTCAAAACATTTCAAAGGAATAGTCCCTCGACATTCCACCTGAAAGCTCTACTGCGGATCTTCAAGGAAACCAACACTTTTCTCCTCTTCTTCCTCCCTCAAAATCAACACTTTACCCTATTACTTGGTTTAGTTCATAGCTGTTATTTCATTTGGATCTGTTTCATCAAAGTAAAATATACATAGATCTGATATTTCATAGCTCATAACCTAGATCTTGCACTTAAAAGGTTTCATAAGCATTCTAGATCTAGCTGTAGGGAAATCGTCTTTTTTGCATGAAAATTTAAAGGAAACTTGTAGATCGCATGCATTAGATTTCCTTTCACTGTTATAAAATTCAATATTCTGCAATATTAGTGCATTTTTTTTGGCTGCACAAATTGCAAGCCAAGATCCCAAGGAAATCTTGCTTTCCTTGGTTCCTTTTCTACCTGTTTAGCTAGTTTTAACTTCATTTTTTGTGAGATAAGGTAGGCTGATCCAAAGGTACTCTTAAAGTGATTTTTGGAATTTTTTATTCTAATATTATTGCTGTATTGTATCAGGTCTGACAGAAGGGAAAGGAATCTGCTGTCCGAAGTGGCCTCAGGAGCGCTCAAATCCCCCCAGGGGTCTCCTTTTTCACAAAAAAATTATTACTTTTCCAAAGTTGTAAAATCTTGGTTTCAGCCTGTATAAGGACCAAGAATTTTCTGATAAGTTCAGTTCACTAATTCTGTAACCAATAATAAATAAAATTTATCTTTGGAATAGGCTCTTTCGAGCCCATTCCCCATCCCCCTGGGGGGATTTGCGTCGGTGCCTTTTTCGTCGATTTCTGTTTATTTATTTTTTACTAGCATTGTTCTAATTTGAAGGGTAGTATACTTGATTTTGTTATTAATTCCATACTCCATATCTTACATTTCAAAGTAATTGTAATACTTACTCCACGATTTCCTGATTGACTCGAAAGGGGAAAGAGATTTGTGGTAGGATTAATTAAGAAACTAGAACTGTGTATCTTTTTTCTTTTTTCTATCATTTGTTTATCAACAAATTCAAAATTAACCCCTCCTCGATTCTCTAATTGATATCCACTTGGATCAAAAGAGGTTCTTGGAGGCTTTTCTTTTAAACAAGAACATCCAGTTCAAAACTTACTAAAATTGACAAGACTCCAGTGTGTATGCTCTACACTTAGATGCGGTTCATCCAATCAGTCAAGCTGTATCAAAAGAAATTGGGTGAATAATATAATTAGGACTCAGTCTCCCGAACTGACAAACCATCAGGTGAAAATCCAACACTTAGATCAAACCTTTACGGTGGCAAAATACCCAAAGGAAGCGGGAACTTACTGAAAAGTGACCTCGGGGTTCCGATCTCTGTCACACCCTAATGGGTGTGTTACGAAAAATAGCCCCAGAGACTCCATTTCAGCCCACATATTCCTTGTGGGTAGCCGTAAAGGTTTAGTTTTTGACATACTCCAAGTACTCTCGGGTATATCTGGAGTCCCCCTTTGCCTAATTTAATCAACTCATACTTCACATTTAACTTAAAACATACCAAGTTGCAATCACAAAACATTCACTCCAAGCACTTGCAAGCACATCGATCTTATTGATTTGACTCCATTTTAAGGCACTGGTCATTTTTGCTTCATATATACATTGTGTATCAGCTTTGTGCTTTCGTGTGTTTATTTTTGTATCTCGTCATCTTTAATTGTCTATAGTTAAAATATTCAAACTCCTAAGTAACTGATTCAGTTTAACATCATCACACTAAGAAATCATCCTTAGTAACTTAATAGGGTCTACCCCCCTTGGCTCCGTTAGGAGTTGAGCCTAAACGGAGGAGTCAAGAACAAGGTGACAGCCTTGACTTGAGACTTGCCCCCAAGGACACACCGAGTGGCTTGAATATTTCTGCCACATGACCCAGGTGTGTGAAAGGCGGCAACAGGTGCAAACTAGCTAATGTAGTACCTAGGAATTAATCAAAAGAGATTAATTATTTTATCCTAAGTCTTGGGATGGGTTTTGATTATTATAACACTCCCTCTTAATCTTGAATTTAAGTATAATATCAGAAAATTATCATAGATGTAGGGCCTAGAAACAAGGCTTAGTCATCCTTTACATACTGCTTGTCCATACAAAACAAGGAAAAAAGGAAAAACAACAAGTGGGAAAATCCTCCCTCAAAGATGCGCATGAACACCGGTGTATGAAATATGGTCTTCAATCCATCTTCACAACATGATCAGCTATCCAAAGTAAAGACTTAATATTTCTGAAATTCCTCTCTGAAAATACTTTGGTGAAGATGTTTGCAACGTGATCAGATGAAAGGAAATATTGCATATCAATGACCCCATCATGCACAAGTCCTTTGATGTAGTGTTGTAATCTCATAGATCACATAAGGTTACCAATAATACATACTAAAACATATATAAATATAAACAGAGACAAGAGACAAGAACAGATAGGATAACAGATTATATTAATGTAATGAGTTCATACAAGGCAGAGAACTGAACTGAGTTCTTGCTTGGCTCAATAGCCTAATATATATAACTTACAAACAGTTACAAAATAACTACTTGTCGGTTCGGTGAACCGACACGACTGTTAGTTAGCTGACCTAATCTTTCTAGTTAGTCAGCCAATCGACTTAGTCGGCTGATTGACTAAGTTGGCCCATCGACTTAGTCAGCTGATCGACTAAGTTGGTCTTCATTTAAGTTGACTTCGTCGACTTCCTCCTTCTACATCTCCCCCACGAACAAAACATTTCTTTGTCCTGAAGATACAGGGAGGTACAAAATTGATGTTTGTGATAGATCTCTCAAAACTGGTTACTGTTGTGGACTGTGCAGACGGATGGTCGGTCTCTTTTGGACACAGATTTCAACAATCGCTAGAGCTGTGATGGCAAGGTGATGCTGAAAGTCGGTCCAACTCTGCAATGCCTTTTGGATATCGATCGTTAAGGTAGTGAGACTTGAAAGGATCGACATCTTTTCTGACATGGGAATTTCTGCAATATTCTCCATGTTGGGACCCAAAAACTGGTTTTGCTCTTCTGCAGCATTGATGAGTCGTTTCATCTGTGGGCAAATAATGTCGAATTTCTCCAAGTTGGGAAGAGCCTGTTGAACCCATTGATGTGCTTCCCTTTCCAACTTCTGTAGTTTGTTTGTCTCCATCACAATCTGGTCTTCAATTGTCTGCCTCATTTCTGCCTCTGTCGACTTCCGACCTTCCAAAGCTTGGATTCCCTGCCGTGTTTGCCGTGTCTGGTGGTAGACCTTCCCATAGTGAGTTGGCCAGTCTCTTAAGACTTCCTCGGTGACAAGGGATTCTTCCATATGATCTTGTAGAACCTTGTATGCCTCCGAGAATGCAGTGTGCTGGGCCAGGAGTAGTCGGGCTGTCTCCTCCTTCTGTTCTACCTTAGTCTCTTGGAGATGAGCCTGTATGGTCGACACCATGTTCTCGAAAAGCTGGTATGCCCTTTCAAGAGGTCAGTCTGTGCCAACTTCGACAGGTCCTGGACCGACAGTCTGAGCGAGATCCTTGCATTTGCCAAGAAACTCGACCTGTTCTGCATCTTTGTCGGTGAGCTCCTTACTTCTTTTGACCGTCCTTTTCTTTGATTCTTTGGCCAAGGTTTTGAGTAGTTGGCCGACCTCTGTGTCGGTTAACGAACTTACATCTCTTAGGCTGATTCGCAGGTTGGATGTTTTTGTATGATGCTTCTGCTTTTTTCTGTCTGTCTCTTTCTCCTAGGTACCTGCAGTAGTGGAGGTTGGGTCTGTGGTTGGTGGAATGGAGGTCGAGGGTTTTTCTGTTTGAGGAGGTGGTATGACCACTTCTGACTGTGAAGATGATGGTGGTTGTGAAGGGTTTGGCTGTAATTATGGTGGTGGGGATTTTGACGGTGGTGGTGGTGGTGATGAAGGTTGTGATGATGGTGGTGTTGGTGATGGAGTGGGGGTATGGACAGGGGTCGAAGGGTTGGCTGGAGTGTGTTGTGAACTTTGGTCGAAAGAGATACCTGTTTCCTAAGGTGTAGTGGGTAGGTCGTCCTAAGCTTCGGTGTTGATTGGCTCTGTGACAGACTGTGATGCTCCAATTACGTCGCCTTGTCGGTCTTGGGTGAATGTCATCGTAATGTGTGCATAGGGCTTCTTGCTTACATAGAGAGGGGCTGTTTTTCGTATTTTCTGTGCCGACTGAAATAGTGCAGGAAGCGTCTTGAAGAATGATTTAAGCTCTGCATCTTTGTCGACCTTGGCTCTGACTTCGTTCGGGATTGCTCTTTGATATACGTTTCTGGGGCTGTCCAACTGTTGTGTTGGTGCTTGCTCCTCGACTATTTTGGTTGGTGATGGGGGTGGTGGGGTCGACACAAGGTTGACTATGTCTTCGGGTGTCGACGTTATTTTTGCCTTTTTCGGTCGACCTTCCGGGGCCCCTGCTGCCAGAAATCATTGAAACTGGGTTTCAACTGGGACTTTGTTTGCGTTGGCGTCTTCGACAATGTCAACGGCCATAGCTAGGAGTTCCTCCTCATCATCGGACAACTCAGCAAGGATAATCTTGCGCTTACGCTTTCCTTGTTGTACTTTTTGAGCTCTAAGTCTTTTTCTGGTGGCAGATATCTCCTTGGCCAAGTTCTTAATGATGCTTTGAGATAAAGCATATTCAGGGTCGTTTGACTGTACTTCGCCTGTCGGTAGCCGAATTGGGTCAACAACTGTTGGAGAACGTGGAGTGGTTTGCTACAGTGGTTGCGCTTGTGGTTGTTGTTGTTCTGTCGGCTGTGGGTCAACTAATTTTGCAGTCGGGGGTTTGATAGTGATGTGGACCCGACTAGTGGTCTCGACCGGGGTGTCCTCCGACATAAACATGCTTATATATAGATTGAGTTCGTAATCTTCCTCTTTTTCCTGTTCGGTGAGTGTCTCTGTGATGGAGAAGTCGACCTGTTTGGCAGCCTCGGGTATTCATATTTTTCTTTGAGCCTATCGGGTCAACTCTCAGAAAATTTGATCGACCGTCGGATAGTAGTCGAGGTCCTAGGCTTTGGGGTCCTGACCTTACATGTACCAGACCGACGTGTGGTCAAGCTCTAACTGTATATGGGAGTTCGCAGGGAGGTTTCGTCGGATGTTCTGGGGCACCCTCCACCTCGTCATGTGAACCTTCAACTGCTGAAACCAGTTTTCTAAGAAGACTTTCCCTTGTGCCAGCTCATGCAGGGTTCCTCTTTGTGAGAAGGGTTTAAATCGGTGCATCTCGAACTTGGTCGGCTCCCAGAATACTGAACTGCCTTCTGGACAGATATGGTACATGACAATCCAGAGAATGAGAGAGGGGAACTTGATCATACCTCCTATCTCTTGGCATCTTTCGCAGATGGTTTTGACCATGTCGGCAACATAGTCTCCCCATCGGTATATCCGACCGTCGGTCGTGATTGTGTCGACAGCCTCCAGCATCTCTAGTTTGAGGTCGCTGCCTCGACCAGCTAATGTAAGGGTGATTGCAATGATTTTAGCCACGATTTGTGGCATCCGTGTTGCAATCTGTCCAATCATCAATCCCTTGGAGTTCTTTCTTGACGACAAGCCCGTAAGCTCTTCGACTAACCCTTCTTTAATCCCAATTGGTACAGGGCTGCCTTGGTTGGATAGACCAGTTAGTTGTGAGATAACATCCCCGGTAATGTCAATAGGCCTGTCGAAGTAGAATCGGCCGTTGTGATAACGGCTGATAATGAATTTGACCGCGGCTTCTTTCGTCCCACCAAAGTTGGCCATTAATGGTGCATTAGGGTAGTTGAAGATGGTGCTCTTCCGGATTTTCTCAGCGGCCTGGGTCAACCTTTTGTCGACATAGGCCCATTCTTGGATTTCTGTCCAGAGTTTCTGCCATTGGCCGTCTTGGACTTTAGCATTCTTGATGTTCTTTAAGCAGCGGACCAAGGGTGTATCCTCTGCCTGTAACTCTTTTTCCTTAGCTGCTGCTCGGGTTAGTTTGGGGGCCATATTTTCGATCTGGTCGAGGTTATTGCAGTGTTCGTGGATTTTGGTCGACGAAGGATGCGAGTGCTCTGTGTGTAAGGGTTTTGGTGAATGAACCTTCGACGATCCATTATTTATAGGCGTGGGTGTGTTTGTGTGGCGGAATGGGTGTATTAATGGCAGACTTGATATTCCAGCTGCTATACTCGAGTGCGACTTAATGGAGGATTTGTTTCAACGTTCGAGGCCATCAATGCGTGACGGGACATTCGAGGTCGATGGTCGGCGTCGGTGGTGAAAGTGGTCGGCTAGACTGGTCGATGAAGATGGTCAATGATAATGATGTCGGTTGTCGAAGTAGTGAGTGGCTGTCATAGTTTGTTATGTCAAGTACATTGTTTTATTTTGAAAATTTTTGTGCTTTTTATGGGTGTTGGGAGCCAGTTACGGTTGTTATGCGATTTTTTTATTTTTATTTTTAAGCTTTGTAACATTTAAGTCGGGCTCCATTAACGAGCTTCCGAAATACTAGGTCCTGTAATGTCTTTAGTCGGACCGAGCCATTGGGGTGTATTTCTTCGACAAGGTAAGGTCCCATCCATTTGGTGTGCAGTTTCTTGGGTTTCCCTTTGACTCGACTATTATAAAGTAAAGCAAGGTGGCCGACCGATAAGTTTTTGTTTTTGATGTTACGGTCGTGCCATGCTTTCTGTTGTTGTTTGTGTATTTCCTGGTGCTAGATGGCCATGAGTCTATGTTCTTCTAGCTTACTGAGTTAGAATAGTCGGTTCTTTCTTGCATGTTCGACATCGACATGTAATAGCTGTGCAATAAGAGGTGTTTGCTGTCGAAAATGTAGGGCTACGACTGCTTCTTTCCCATAGACTAGTCGAAAGGGGGTCTGGTCGGTCGACCATTTATAGGTTGTTCTGTATGCCTAGAGGACCGCAGGGATTTTCTCATCCCAGTCATCTTTGTCGGTATTGCATATTTTGGTTAACCCTTTTGTCAGTGTTTTGTTGAATGCTTCAATCACACCGTTCGACTGAGGGTGATATGCGGTGCTTCATCGGTGGTCGATGTGAAATTGTTCGGTCAAATTTTTGATGGTTTTGTTGACAAAGTGTGATCCTTGGTCGTTGATCAATGTGAGTGGGTAGCCGAATCTAGTGATGATTTTTTCGTAGATAACCTTAGTTGCTACCTCACTCGAACAGGTCTCGACGGGTTTAGCTTTTTCCCATTTAGTGACATATTCTACTGCCGTGATAATATATCTTGCACCTGAGCATTTGGCTGGGATAGGAAATGGTCCTATGAAGTCTATAGCCCAGATTTCAAATGTAAGACTAGGGTTTACGGATATCAGGGGAATTTCTGTGCTCGGCAGAGGTCGACCAAGTCATTGGCACCTGTCACATCGACTAACAAAAGTTTTGCAATCTTTGTGGATCGTCAGCCACCATAATCCAGATTGTTGGATTTTCTTTGCAGTTGTGTCTGCTTGGAAATGTCCTCCTGCCAATCCATAGTGTGCTTCATGCATGATTTGATCTCGCTCATGTTCGAGTACACACCTTCTGAGAACGTCGTCTAACCCCATTTTTTATAGAAATCCATTGATGAGGCTGTAAGGGGCAGCCTTCATAGCTAGGATTTGTTTTTTCTTGGTGTTCAGACCTTCTGGTGCCTGACCTGTCTCTAAGAACTGAACTATTTCTTCTAGTTCTTCTGGCACTGCTTCTATACGAAATAAATGTGCGTCTGGCAAGTCGTCGTCGACTCCGGTCGGTTCCTCTCCTATGTCTATGCGAGATAGGTGGTCGGGCCCGACATTTAGCCTTCCTGGTCGGACCACAACTTCGAACTCGAATTCTTGAAAAAGAAGTAACCAGCGACAAATTCTTCCATGATGCAGGGGTTTATTAACAAGGTACTTCAAAGCTTGATGGTCAGTATAAAATGTGAAAGGGTTGGCCAATAGGTAATGTCAATACTTTTGGAGGGAAAAGACCATACCTAGGGCTTCTCTTTCAGTGGTCGAATAGTTCCTTTCAGCCTTATTTAATTTTTGACTGCTGTACACTATAGGGTAATCCATCCCGTCATCCCTTGGTTGAGTCAGGATTGCTCCAATTGCAATTCCTAATGCATCGATATGCACATGAAACTTGGTCGACCAGTTTGGAAATTTAAGTATGGGGGCTTCGACCAGTTTTCGTTTCAGTTTGTTGAAGGATATTTGGCATTCTTCTGTCCACTTAAATTCTTGGTCGTCTTTTAGTAATTCTTCTAAAGGGTAGGTCATGTCTGAATAATGTCATATGAACTTCCTATAATATCTTGTATGGCCCAATAACACCCGGACCTGTTTAGGGTTTATTGGGGGTTTTAGGTCGAGGATGATTTTAATTTTGGCAAAGTCAACCTTTATACCGTCTTTGCAGAAAATATGCCCTAAGAGTATGCCTATGGGAGTCATAAAGATACATTTCTTAATGTTCATGGAGAGTTGTATCTGTCGACATCTCTCCAGCATAAGTCGGAGCCATGTGCAGTGATCCTTTAGGGTGGAATATATAGTCCAGTCATCGAAGTAGACTGCCATGGTTTTATAAATGTATTCCTGGAAAGTTTTGACAACAGTTCGGGAAAACACTGCAGGTGCATTCTTTAGCCCAAAAGGCATAACCCTATAAGCAAAGGAACCAAATTCACAGACAAATGTTGTCTTCTTTTGATCTTCTTTTGCTATGGGCACTTGGTTATATCCTGAAAATCCATCTGTGAATGAGTAGCATTCATGGCCTGCAACTTCAACTTCATTCAATATTTCATCAGCATAGGGGGTTGAGAATGGATATGTTAGTGTGACTTTGTTAAGCTCTCTAAAGTCGACACAAATTCTTAACCTAGTCGGGTCATGTTTCTTAGGCTGGACGACCATGGGACTTGCCCATTCAGACTGGTCGATAGGGTAAATGATCCCGGCTGCTAACATGTTGTCTATTTCCTTCTTAACTATCTCCTTATACTTATGAGCTAGTTTATACGGTCGTTTCTTGACAGGTCCGACATCAGGTTTAATATCTATTTTCATTTCTCCCATTTCCTGTACTAACCCTTTTAAGTCTTTGTAGTCCCTTGCAAAGACATCTTGGGATTCTCTAAGTAAGTTCACTATTTTGGTAGTCTGTTGTTCATTCCAGTAGTCACCAATCTTAGCTATTTTTGGTCGGTCGTCATTTGAAATGTCGACCTCCTTAGTTGTCACTTTGGCATCTAGCCACTCTGGTGCTTTAGCTTCATTGATCTGTCGATTTCCTTCTTTGAACTGTGAGAATGTAGCCAGAAAGTCGGCTGCAGTCATTCTGTCAGGATCGAGTTTGTCGGTGGTCTCAACTTTCCAGATTGAATGGATAGGTTTGATAGTTTCAATGTGGTCAGGTTTCCATCTAAAGCTCTTGCCTGTGGTGTATTCATTTTCTAAGTGCAAGAGGGTCGACTGTGGTCTGGATGCAGTTTGTATATTGTTACAGTCTTTGATTTGTCGATGGTCTTGAGAGGGTTGTTTTTCTGTTGGTTGGAGAAATTGTTTGATTTGGTGTGCTGTCCCAGCCAATTTTTTTGTTTTGAGGTATGAACTGGAAGTCCTGAATAATTTTTTTTTTAAGTTCATGCCAAAAGAAGGTTTCTCCTCTAGCTTCCTCCATCTTATACCATTTATTAGGTAAGTCGACTAGTGTTGAAGGGAACAAATGTGGCCAGGCTCTCTCATCTTTATATCCAAGTCTTCTCCACTCCTTTTCACAAGTCTTAATGTGTTCTTCTGGGTCTTGAACTTGGATAAAGAGAGGTATTTGAGCTTCCTGGGTTAACTTTTTCCCACCAAACCGTTCGACAAAGAAAGTTGAAGCAGTTTTCCAGCTCTGTAATTTTGTCTGATGGGTATTCCACCACCTAGCTGCTTGACCTGTAAATGTTTCCACTAAGCTTTGAATTCTGCCATGTTCTCCAATATTTTTAGATACTTGTTCGACATGCATGACTGGGGATTCCCTTTCCTTATACTTGGGCAGTTGAGTAGTGTGTAAGTTGGTTGGTTGTAAGGTAGGTCGGTCTCTGAATTTTTTTTCAAATACTTTGGGGATAACTGATACAATGAAGCACTGTCGGGTGGGTTTTTTCTGTACTCATTGTATAGTCCAGTACCCTCTTGCTTGTGTTTCATAATTCTCCATTTCCTAGTCATATAATTCAGCATCAGAATTATATCGGAATTATAACCAACTGAGTCTTGGTTACCTTCCCCATGGATGTTTGGTTCTATGTAGTCGGTATTGTTCTGGATCTGGTAAAGTTGTCTGACATCGAATTCCTCATCAATCGGTTTAGTCCATGGTTTCCCTTGGAATGGATGAATAGGTACAATGACCTTTTGGCCATTTCCTTTGAGCTTAATTCGTTCTTTGTCTAAGGAGATAGATGCTTTCATCTTTCGACCCCAAGGTCGACCGACGAGGGCTGGGAAGGAGCTAGAGCCTTCCTTTGGGTCAATAATTTCGAAATCAACCTTAGTTGATATTCCTTTGATGGTCATGTCGACATCTTTCCAAACCCCAATGGGTTCAATGAGGCCTTGGTCGACAAGTTTTAGGTAAATTCCTGACTCATAGAGTCGAGATCTTCCCATCTTTTCCCATGTATCTCGGGTCATGATATTTACCTGGGATCCAAAATCAAGCACTACTTGTCGGACATGGAAACCTTCGATTTCCAGGTCGACTGGTGGGTCGACATCATTTTTGTCTTTCTGGTTTAGGCTACAAATGTTCTTAGTTTGTTTTTCCAGGTTAGTACTTTTGATTTGATGCAATAAATCAATGAACTGGGCTACAGATTTGTCTGTTTGAGTGAGATAGATTAATTGATGTACTTTGTTAGGTCGGCTGCTAACGAGGTCTTCCTGATGTGCAATATCATGAAATATTTGGGATGCCTCTTGATATGTGTGTTTTTGCTTTATAGGGTTTGGATAGTTATTTGTGTCTTTTATCTTGCTAATTTTGGGGGTTGTCAGGCCCCGTGTAACAATGTGTAAATTCCTAGTAGTTAGTACATCATGCTTTTGTACACAAGACAAGACATTAACATTCTTCTTTGCATTGATTTTTTCTAGCATAGTAGGACAATCCTCCGAGGAGTGATCGCCTACTCCACAATGTGTACAGAATTTAAGGTCAGTTCTGTCCTTGTACGAACAGTCTACACATCAGTGCCCTTCTTTATAGCAGATGAAGCACTGGGTGGGTCGACGAGTTTGTATGTCGCGATTCCCGATGAATCGACCTCTTCCTCCAAACCCTTGTCTTCGATTGTCGTACCGGCTTTCATATCGTCAACCGTCGGTTCTTTGCCCATTCTGGTTGTTTGTATTTCTTTGCTCGTTGTCTTGCGCTACTGCATTTGTTTGATATACCGCTTGGTAATTCTGTCGATTTTTCAGATTTAGCTGTCAGTCGGCGGTATTGTGATTTTTAGTCTCATAGATAGCGCACCAGGAAGCCTTTGCGTTATTCATGTTAAACGGACATTCTTTCGTAGAATGATCTCCGGCCTCCTGGCAAATGTCGCAAAATGCTTTAGTCTGTACAAAACGGACGTCTTGTCAGTTGTACTACTGTCGACAATTATCTTTCGAATGGCCGGCCGTCGAGTAGTTGGTACACCAGATTTCTTGATTTTTGAGGGTCAGTTCTTTCAAATACTTCTGCACATTCTCGAGCTGTTCCTCTAACCTGTGGTCCATTGGATAAGCAGGTATGTCTTCGTCCATCTCGACCTACAGAGCTTTGGTCAGCGCATCTTCATATGTCTTAAATGTTTCCAGACTGATATGTCGGTGAACTTTCTGTGATAATCCTACAAGGAACCATTGAATTAATAATTTCTCATCAATAACATAATCTAATTGGATTAATAGGTCCTTCCAGCATTTGTGACGTTGTCTTAAGATTTTTGGCAGCCAGGTGCTTTGCTTCTGGGGTTTTGAAAAATGATAAGAACTGGGATTTTATCTCAGCTTTTGTGGCTCTGGGTTGCCTTTCCAAAAAGGTCATGTACCATGTTAAGGCCCTTTTCCTTAAGGCTTCGGTGAACTGAGCCATTTGTCTGTCTTCATCTGCTACCCGGTTTGCTTCCCAGGTCGACTCGCAGACGAACCAATGTCATCTGGGGTCTTCATCCCCCTCGTATAGAGGAATGTGACCTGATCCATGACCCATGTTTGAATCACTTTCACTGCTCTCAGAAGTTGGCGGGGTTGGAGGTGTCGGTGGTGGTGAACATGGTGGGGTTGTTGATGTAGTCGCTCCTGCGGAATTTTGGTCGACAGAACTGGTGCCTCCATCGGTGGTCGATTCTTCTTCGACGTATAGTGGGTTGTTGTGGATTTCTACTATAGATGGTCCACTGAAACTTTGTGTGCATAGGGCTGCATGTTCAATTTCTTCAAAAGCTGTATTTGGCAGGGGGGTGCTCCTTCATGTGTCAGTAAGAGCAAGTGGATACTTCAGAGGGATGGTGCCGCTTGAATCGTCACCCAGTTCCCTTCGAATGGTCAGCAAATGCCAAGATGTCATCCGGTGTACGTGTCATCTCCTAGTCGACTCCAGATACTATAGTCACCAGCTCTTAGTCGGAGGCCATCTTCGACAATAGTCTATATTCTGGTATGTGGATTTAATGGGGAAAGGGTTGTTCCTTCACTGGGAGCTGTTAATGGGAGAGCTTCTGGCTGCTCTATCCATACTTCTTCCTCCGTAGGGGACACCTCTTGTTCTATGCCCTCTTCCTGTCGTTCATGACCCGAATCTGGCAGATTCTCTTCACGGTCGGTCTCCCTAGGGTTTTGTTCTCTGTGCGGCCCGTCGGCTCTTTCGCATCTTGCTTCCATTCTCTGCTGTCTTTCGTCCCTTTCTTGTTTCTGAATGTCTGACATACTTCCGTACAGTACTATTGTCTTCAGGTCCTCTATGGTCTACTTTTCATCACTGGTGATGGCTATCCTCTTTAGGTTGACTAGGATCCACTATACTCTACCTCCGACACATGACCAGCTACCCCCCCATAGCCTACCCGACGCTTTTTAGAAAGCTCGGATAGTTCTATCTATTTGCTCAGGAAGTATTCCCACTCCCTTTCTGCAATAAATTTCTCCCACTTCCTCTGCTTTTCCGCCCAGTTGGTGTTTGGTGGCTGTTCGCACAGTGGTGGTCTAGGTTCGATGATGTGGCCTGCTCCGTTCTCTATCAAGAATTTGAACAGCAAGATCGGCAAGGAGCACAAGAATTGTTCGGTGAAATATGTGTAGAATTTCGCTTTGACAGTTTCTACTGACGTTCAGTCTTCAACTGCTTTCTCCTCACAAAAGTCATCGATGATTTTCTCAAACCACTCCAATAGATTTGTTCGCCCCCCTCAGAACAGTGTATCTAGCAACTGCTATTCTTTAGTCGCGTCCAGCCTTTTCATCTAGAAGCTGCTTCAACAGTTGTGGCACTGATTCGACAAATTTTTCATGTTTCTCTATGAAAAATATGGCTCTATCTTCAGTGACTGTTAATCTATTTCGTCTTGCATAATTTTGAAACTAGTTCGCAACTTTACGGTCCCACCAGTCCTTGATCTCCTGCTCTGGTATCATATGTGAGCATATATTTCAGTCATGTACTACCGGCAACGGAACCAATGTTGTAATCTCATAGATCACATAAGGTTACCAATAATACATACTAAAACATATATAAATATAAACAGAGACAAGAGACAAGAATAGATAGGATAATAGATTATATTAATGTAATGAGTTCATACAAGGCAGAGAACTGAACTGAGTTCTTGCTTGGCTCAACAGCCTAATATATATAAGTTACAAACAGTTACAAAATAACTACCTGTCAGTTCGGTGAACCGACATGACTGTTAGTTAGCCGACCTAATCTTTCTAGTTAGTCGGCCGACTGACTAAGTCGGCCCATTGACTTAGTCGGCTGATCGACTAAGTTGGTCTTCATTTAAGTCAACTTCATTGACTTGCTCCTTCTACATGTAGTACATATGGATCTTGATGTGTTTGTTTTGATGCCTTAGTATTGGATTAGTTGAGATACAAATGGTACTCTGATTTTCACAATATATGATTGTAGAAGTTTCTGTCTCGATCCCAAACTCTCCAAGTATTCCCGACAACTACAAATATTGAGTAGCTACATTCACAGCTCCTCTGTACTCTGCCTATGTAGACGAAAGTGAAATGGAACTTTGTTTCTTACTTGACCAGCTGATTGGTCCATATACAAGAATAAAAACATATCCATAATTTTATTTCCTATCATTGTTGTCACCTACCCAATCAGAGTCAGGAAAAAAAAATCAACTCTAGGTTAGATTGTGCAACATATTGAATCCCATGAGTTTTCGTTCCTTGTACAAAGTTTAGGATTATTTTTTCTTCCCTCCAATGCATTTCATGAGGCTGATCCATGTGTCTAGAAGCCACACTCACTGCATAAGATATATCAGGTCGAGTATGAATCAAATAAACAAGACAACCAACCAATTTCCTACACAGGGTGTTGTTTTCAAATAGAGTCGATTACGGTTCTTCAAGCTTAACTCCTGAAAGGAAAGGAGTATTGATTGGCTTGAAATCCTTCATTGTGAAGTTATTCAGTATATATAAATCATACTTGGATTGATTTAATTTGATTCCAAGATCTTATTGAGAAATCTCAAGCCCCAAAATTTGGCTTAACAATCCCAAATCAGGCATAAAAAAGGCTTGGTTCATTGCATCCTTCAATGAGGAAATTTATTTCTTTGAAATTCCTGTGATCAAGAGGTCATCCACATATTATAAAATTATGGTTAAGAAACCATGAATCAGATTCAATTAAACATTTGTATTAGACTTGCATCTACAATAGTTCAGTGATAGAAAACAAAACATCAATCTTGGCATATGAAGCTTTGGGAGCTTATTTTAGCCCATACAATGATTTCTTCAATCTGCACACAAGAGATGGATTAGTCACAAAACCTTTTGGATGATGCATATATATTTATTCTTTCATATCACTATGTAAGAATTCACTCTTCACATCCTTGTGATGGACCTGCCACTGCTTTGAAGATGCAATGGCCAAAACTAGTCTTATGGAGTCCATCTTTGCAACTGGTGCAGAAGTCTCATTGTACTAAATTCCTTGAACTTGGGAGAATCCCTTGGCTGCTAACCTTGCCTTATATTTCAAATAATTACCATCAGCAGCAAATTTAGTTTGGAAAACCCACTTACATTTGACTAGCTTTCTCTTTGGGGTGAGAATGACTAGATCCCAATTCTTTTGGAGCAAATGAAATTCCTCCTTCATTGATGTTTTACATATTGTGTATTCATATTTATATAGATCATATTCAACCATTAGAAAACACTTATCATCAAAACAAGGGTCCTTGACAGAAAGGGCACTCTCAAATTCAGATATAGTCCTCTGAATATCTCTAGGATTCCCAACTAGTTCCCCAGTTGCTTCGATAGTTTTTTATTACCACTTTGGCCTTGTGGGGATGTTTGGATGTGTAATTAAATCATCATTATCAGACATATCAGAATCATAAATTTCATTAGTTCTATCACTTACAACAAAAGTTGGAGGAGGTGAGGACTCTCCAATTTTTGAGTGCTCATATTTATCAGCTTGTACCCTTTGGAATAATAATAATACCCAACAAATAGGAAATCTTGGATTTGAGTCTCCAAATCCCTCTTATCTATTGGAATTCTAGCCCATGCTCTTGAGCCAAAAATCCTAAAATGAGACACATCTAGTTTGTCCCCACTCCAAGCTTCAAAAGAAGTAACTCCATAAAGATTATTATGAGGCACCCTATTCTGGATGTAGGATGCACATTTGATAGCTTCAGCCCAAAATTTTAAAGTCTTAGAATCCAACATACAAGTATCCATCTCATTGAGACTTCTATTCTTCCTCTCAGCCACACCATTCTTCTTAGATGTGTAGGGAATATAGTGTTGCATCTGAATAGTTGCATCTTGTTGTAGCTACAACTATTTTCCAAAAAAAAAATTATTTTTAGGGTCCCCCCTTATTCTTTTAGTGTTTAGGCGGTTTAATTATTTCCACGATTTTACCAAAGTTTTCTCGTGGCTTATTGTTTTGAAAGTTTTGAGTTTTTGTCTATTTGTATCACATGCCTAGTAGACTAGCTTTCTGATGCATTGGATGCACAGTTGACTATCATTCTGGTATGCCCATCAAAATCCTTCCAAAGTTTTATCTGATGTATCAAAATTCATTTTGTCTATGGTCTCATAGATAGTCTGCCAATTTTTCAGAAGTCTAGTATGAAGCATTTCCGATGAGTCGGGTCTTTGTCTGACTATCTTTCTCCGATATCCGATTAAGTTCACGATCTAGTCATCGGCTGTGTATATGGGAATGAGTCAAAAGTTTGGGGGTTTCGCCAGCCGACATTGTGGAGATCTAGTGTTGAATCTATCTACAACTTCACGATGTCCTCGCCGATACCAAGATAGGTTAGTGCTTCTGTCTTCCGATGTGGTTCTCCCATCTGATATACCGGGTGGAAAGAGCTGAGTCGGTCTGATATTGTGGATTTCCATAGGGTTATGCCTCCGAATATGGCTTAGCTTTTCTTTCCCACCAATTTTAATTGATTACTCCTGTGGTCGGGCTTAGAAAGACATAGAGTTGGGATGAGGTGTCATTATCACAGTGAGGGTTATCCAGTGGAGTCCGTGCAGCTATCGAATTGCCTACACGAATATTTCTCCAGTCCAAGTCGCCCACCACATTGTATCCTGGTAGGATTCACTCATTATTTATATATGCTCAGCATTATTGTTTGTTTTCGACCACATGTAGGTGATGAGGTTAGGTATTTTTATTGAACAGTGATGGGGTTTTCTTTACTTAGGGTTCGACCTGTCTATTTGTGAAGCCTTCTCATTTTGGCTAGTTATTTTTCTCACCCAGTCTCTATGCGGCCATGAGTGCACCTTTGACATTTGTTTGGGAAGTAAGGGAAAGGTGCAGATAAGCTTTTTTCCATCGGCACTGTCCCGTTCATTCTTGCATTGGTTTCAAACCTAGTCTGCATGGCCATGTCTTAAATGATGGTGTCTTCCCATGGGATGTAGGATGGGTGCACAAATGATCAAGGGTTTTACTATTTTTAGAAGTCTACAGTTTCAGGATTTTTTCTTTTTCCTCAGTAAGGTTTTCTACCCAAAGGGAGCAAGGTGGTTGTGAATATCTAGAGTTTTCCCTAATAGAGGTTTTCATAGGCTAGGGTAGATAGGTTGTGTCGATTTTTTGCTATTGCTTCTTTTACTAAAACCTTTTTATTCGACAAAAGAAGTTATTTAGCATGCATATTGATGGGATGGTAATATTATGATTGTTTTTATTGTTGCTTTCAATAAATCGCTTGCTAGGAGTAAATAGACTAAAATCATGTTGCGTGATTGTTACAAACTAATTATCAGCATAGCAATATGCCGCAAAAGTAGAAGAAGAAGGCCCAAGCAGCTGAGGAAGAACCACAAGTAGAGATAGTAACCAAGGTTGAGGTTATTTATTAAGATACTAAAGCCACTACTAGAGTTGATCTGGAGTATAAATGGGGAGAGGTATATAGAATGATTTCAAACCAGAGTGTTCCAGAAGCTGGGCTTGAAGATATGCCTATATATTCAAATATTGAGAGATCAACCATTATGAAAGTGGATACCAAACCTGAACTTTTCCCATGTTCAAAAGTGATAGGGTGGATTCTTCCTAGGGCAGATGTAACAAGGATGATATTGGCCAACACAAAGAGGCAGGGTTATGCTGCATATAGCCCATCCTATGTGTCTATGGCTTATAATTTACCAACACCAAAAACTTATTTGACTGAAATTTGGTTAAAGGAGCTCAATCTAGATATGGTGGAAACAGTTAAAAAGATGATGATACCAGGTAAAAACTTTTGTACGAGGTCTTCTAGAAAGTACGAAACATCAACCCTCTACACTCCATACAGGTTCATTTCTTTGATGCTAAACAAAATTTTCGGGAGGGATAATGGAAAATGGTTTAAAATAGGTTGGGTACCAGTGATCCTTTTTGTTGCTACCCAAGGTACAATCTTTAATTGGGAAAATATAGTGTCCAATATCCTGTTAGCTTGTATAAGTGCAGCATTGGGAGGAGTGTCCTAGAAGAAGACAAAATTTTACATGAGTTCAATATTGATTGATTGCATTCTATGTACTCAGCCTTTCCCAGCATTGAAGTGCC
The DNA here is from genome assembly GCA_001517045.1 of Pseudotsuga menziesii. Lineage (NCBI taxonomy): Eukaryota > Viridiplantae > Streptophyta > Pinopsida > Pinales > Pinaceae > Pseudotsuga > Pseudotsuga menziesii. The sequence goes on from LPNX010727783.1 coordinate 745,887, forward strand.
AATGGGATAAAGACCGAGCCCCTATGTATGTTGCCTATAAATTATTTTGGGCTCACAAATATTATAGCCATTACAAGGAGATTTGTGAGAATTTCATTATGCCATTGTATACACTAATTTTCTTGGTCGAATGTAATTGTATGTCAGAAGAAGCATTGGAAGTTGTGAAAAACAACAAAAACTATTATCTGATAGAAGAAGGTTTATATTTAAGAATGTACGGTGGTTCAAGGGCCCCTTCCCTTCTACCGAAGTATGCTACAAATTATGTGATCCATAAAGAGGCCGTGAGACAGTTGTACATTTATGGGGTAGGAAATTTCCTTTTTGAGCAGAAGAAGGGAGTATATCCTGCAGTCCCCTTTTTTGTTACAAATTTTCCAGGGTAAAAACTGTAGCGGAGTTTGTTAAGGAGTTAGAGTATTTTCACTTCGGTGAAATGAATTTCCATAGGAATGACTCTGAGGATAAATTTGTTGATTATTGCACAGCAGCTGGAGTACATTTTGAGTATACAAATTTTTGGGATAAAGATGAAGAGATCTTCTGGAATGCTAAAAACATGACAGCTTTAAGGAAAAGATTCAAACAAAATATAGATACTGTGGGTGGAAAGGGAAAAGATGCTAATAAACTCAAAATAAAGGAAGAATATGCAGCAAAGAAAAGGCTGGAAGAAACTCACAGGTTACTACAAGAAGCAAAGAACTGGTTGCGAGCTGAAGAATAAGAAAAGAAAAAGACAGTTGAAGAGGAGGAAAAGAAGATAGAAGAGGAAAAGAAAAGAAAGGAGAAAGAATAAATACAGAGAAGGTAGAAAGAAAGTGAAGGATTAAGGTTAGAAGATGCTAATAAGGAAAAAGAGCAAGCAGGAAAGGCAGAGGAAGAATCGAGAGAAGAGACACAAGAAGAATAAGACCCTGCTAATCAAGGATAGACTCAGTCTAATGCTAATCCATTCGAACCTACTGTTCCATCTAGTATTATAATAAGAGAGAATCCTCTGACAATATATGGAATTGAACTAATTTCTTTTATTTCTACACAAGGAGAATAAGTGCATGATTTGAACACCATTTACTATGACAAGGTACAAAAGAGGATTGTTAAAAGAAAAGAGAAAAGGTGAAAACTGGAGGTAAACCAGGAGTGATGGTGATTGATAAGATAGTGGTTCACGGTACACACAAAGATCCGAGATTAATGGAAAAAGCTAGGGTACCCCTATCCTTAGCCACTGAAGATAATGTGGACAAAATAATGATGGATCTCGAGCAGTCCCTGAAGAAGGTCGCACAGTTAAATGAGGCCTTAAAGAAGGAGAGAAGTGAAAGTTAGAAATTGAAGATAAAATATGAAGATATGATCAGTGAAGTTGAGATATCCAAGGCAGTGTGTTAGACTCTACAGGAAGATAAATATGCTTTGGTGATATCTGCAGGAAATATAGAAAATAATCCCAAGACACCTTAGTATATTTTGGGAAACTATAGCAAGGATATCATGTTTTGGAAGCCAAAAGAGATACTCTGAGGCTATCAGTTGAAGAGTTGAATAAGGAAAAGGGTAAGTTAGAAGATAAAGTGACAGAACTAGAAGTACAAAGAACCACTGTAGAAGGGAAATCCAAGCTGTATGAAACTCAGATAACAGCCTTGGAAGATCAAAAGAATTCACTAGAAATTTCATTGAAGACAGCTGTGGATAAGGAAGCAAATGTTGAACCTTTAAAGAAGCATGCTCTCATGCTCAGGAATAAGATTCATCAAATGCAGCTTCAGATGGTGGAGGAGAGGGTTAAGGTAGAACTAAGATTAGAGGAAATTATAAATACAACTTCCTACTTCTTGGACAGGACAGAGGACATCTTAGAAACTCTACAGGGAAGAATGACATGGGTTGAATCAAGTAAGGAGCCTCCCACAAATGTAACTCCCAAAGACCTGCAGACGATAAATCTAGAATATGACCTAATCAAGTTTGCTAGAAAAGTGGCATAAGAGCTAGTAAAGACAGTGAGGGAGACGAAGAATGCATGTGCATAATTCTGCAAAAGAGTCCTACTAACTTACAATTGATGTCATATCTCTACTAGCATGAGACTAGAGATGCTACCGGAGCATGAAATATTTTTGAAGCAATTACAAGAACGATGCAGCGAAGACGAACAAGCCATTCAGCTAGTGAAGAAATTAGATGAAGAGGTGCTTAAAATTGAAATAGCACATGCAGCAGTTAGTAGTCACTTAGTGTAAGACCAACTTCACCTGATTCCAGCAAGAGTGGCAGGTATAAAAGCTCAAACTACTAAGAATGAAATTACTATCATATTTCTAGAACCTTTTGGTTTTGAAAACATAGCAACAGATACCAATGCATGGAGGAAATTTATGACTGAGCAAGCTGACCCATCTTAGTTGGACTATTTAGAACATTTGATTAATGATTTAATATATTTTATTCTGATCCCATAAGCTAAAGGACAAAATTTTGTAAAGTAAAGGTTAGGGGAAGCCCAAAAGGCAAGGAGGGAAACTCAAGATTTTTTGCTTTCGTATAAATATAGGAAAGCTTTATGTATTGAAAGACATTTTTTCAGACTATCTTTGTGCAATGTTATTGTAAGAAGAACTATTTAATCTTATACTAAAGAGTTATATTTTTAGTTGGAGAAAGCACTGTGGGGTTTGAAATGTTTGACATGGACTGGCTGGATGTGAACTACTTCTGTTTCATCTTGTTTCTATGAACTGTGAGATTGTTCTAACTTATGAATTCTTTCATGTTATGAATGTGCTCCTGTTTATTTATGTGAAATTTCCAAAATCATATCTGAGTAATGAATGTTTTAATTAACAATGAGCTATCTCTTTGTTTATCTGTCTATTTATATTCATGTATTCAAAAATATTAACAGCTATCTATAGTATTCTAAATGCATGTTATACAATACATTACTCATTAATAGTTACAGTATTTCTCCCTAGGGATAGGTTAGATTGTCTTAGTTAGTTTTCTTTGTTTATGATTTAGAAGTGAGAGAGGTAAGACGAGAGGTAAGAACCTGTGCATCACATTGTGACACTCCTTGTTATCTCTATCAATTGAATTTAGCTAGGCACTTGCATATAATACCTAAACATAAAACTAAAAAATACAATTAAACAGTGGACTGGGACACAACCGGTAAAATAAGTTTTAATCGTTACTTGATCTATGGTAGCTGGACCATAAACTGGACGGATTCCCCATACCGAACAATAACGAGCTACTTGGGAACGTTTATTGGGTAGAATCCCTACTATTGTTACCTGTGATTTTCCAGGCCTCGACACATCTTCACAATAATTAATGAACTCAAACTTGACATATTCACCACCATTATCATATCTAAGGATCTTGAGTCTCCTCCCATACTCATTCTCAACCAAGGCCTTGAAAGCCTTGAAGTGGTAAAAAAGTTCATATTTTAGTTTAAGGAAGTAAACCCAACAGTGCCTGGAAAAGTCATATATAAAAGTAAGGACATACTTGGCTTGAATCCTACAAATATGAGGGAAGGGAACAACAATGTCACTATGAATGAGCTCAAGAGGTTCTGACTTTCACTCATGACTGACTCTCTCATGCTTATGGTCTGGATGTTTTCCTAGAATGCAAACCTGATAGACTCCTTTGGAAAACTTTATTTTTGGTAATTCTAAAACCGTATCTTTATCACACAAATATGAAAGGTACTTATAGTTTAGATGACCAAACCTATCATACCAAAGTTTGCTTGTCTCATTGGCATGTGTGAGGAGATTAGAGGGATTAGAGAAAGGGATGAAGTGTGAGAACCTGTAAACTCTAGAACTATGACCCACAAAACCTTTAGCAATGAATCTACCATTCACAATATCAGATATTTCAACTTCATTGGGAGAGAAAAAAACCTTCTTAAGAGACCCAATCTGGTTCAACTAGAAGACTAAGAAGAGATTAGCAGCAAGACCTGGGACATACAAAACATTATTGAAGGAACCATGGTAAAAAGAAATGCTACATTTATCCTTTATTTTAGTTCCTAACTTATCTCCTAGAAAAATATTAGGACCCTTTGAATCGTGAAGACATGAGAAGGATTATTTTGTTGAAACCATGTGCCTAGAAGCTCCAGAATCAATGATAAAGGAAGGAGATCTTACAGTGCTTGCAACTAGGTCATGTGCTCTCTCTTGGTATTCAAAATTGGATCCTCCTTCCTTATAGCTTGCTCCACTAGGTAGGGAGATGTTTTTCTTATCCAGGAGTTGAGTCGTCATATCTATATGCTTCTTCATGCAAGGTGTCTCGGGATGAAATCCCTTTCCACAGTATGCACACTTTCTACCTTCACCTTTACCTTTATTTTTCTAAAAATTATTCTTCTTGAATTTTTAGGAATCCTCTTGAGACTTGGACTTGTCTCCTTTTTTATCTGGAGGCTCCTTAGCCTTCTTCTTGTTCTTGGAATTCACCTTGGAATATCCAGTATCCAAAGCTTCATCTTTGGAAGGTTTGATGGTGCCCATCAAGATCCATTTGTCTTAGTCATGAGTCAAGGATTCCATGAAATCTTCCAATTTTGAGCTATCAACTTGGAGGTATGGAAGGCCGAAACAAATAATAAATAATCAGGACCAACATTCAAACAGATGGACAATATTATTTGTTCATCTTCCTTATCAATACCACACTGTTTTAGCTACAAAACCAGTTACTTGAATTTTTAAAAGTAGACTTGCAAGGTTTTGAAGCTGCTTGGACTCAATTTTATCACCTCATTCTCTAGTTGATAACCTCTCATCTTATTTATGTTCCCAAATGAAGCTTGAATTTTCTCCCATACTTCATTCAGTGATGTAAGACCATCAAGATGAAATATAAGGTCTCTGGAAATGTTGAGACATAAGATACCATACACGTTATCTATCCTATTATTCCATTTGATCTTCTCTACTGCTGCATTAGAATCATATTCAGTTTCCATGGTTACTCTGAAGAGTCTTTTACTCCTAATCAGTGTCTCCATTCTTTCCTTCAATTCAAAATAGTTGAGTGGATTCCAGATGATTGGTTGAGATTGATCCATTCTTTAGCTGCACCCTTTGAGCAGAGAGTCTGTGCTCCCAATGAGTGATGTCAACCTTGTAAATTTTTTTTGAAGAGGAGAAAAATTGAGCTAATGTGGTTCTGATACCATGTAGAAATTAAGCCCAAGCTTAGAACAATTGAACTCACAAAATTGCTTGAAAATATGCAAGAAACACTCAAGAAGGAGACTAAATATGTGATAATCCACAAAATATTAATGATATTATTTTACCTCATCCATCATTAAATATATTTAGGCTTCTCATACAATAGATACTCCAAGGATTCAAAATATTTAGGAATCTATTTGAATTGGTACAAAAGTAGGCTTTATACTAAACTAGTCAAAATCCCCCATAGGTGGATAAAGCACTTTCCAAATAAGCGAAGAGGCTCATAAAGTTTTTGAATGAGTATGTACAGCTCATAAGTGATGGAAATGTAAATTTTCCATGCTTTTATATGAGGAAAACAACAGAGGTGAGTTGGTGCAAAAAACAAGGAAGTCCACCTTAAAACTAGCTTTAGCTTTTTCCTTAAAACTGCAGAAAAGCTGGAATGACTTGAAAAAGAAGTATTCCATAGTTTCCTTTCTGGGAAGTCTATGAGTTATTAGAATCTTATCCAAAATATTTCTAACTCACTCCATGAGGAATTTTTTGCAAGTTTGACCTCAAAAATGGGTTTGGGTGCAAACTAGCTAGGGTGGTACCTAGGAAATAATCAAAAGAGATTAGTTATTTTATCCTAAGTCTTGGGATGGGTTTTCATTATTCCAACACACACACCCATTTGATGGTGTGTGCAAGATATAGATGGTGTTTGAGAAAAAGTTTTGCAAAAAGAGAAAAAGGAAGGGTCAAAATGTAAATCGTCGTTTCATTGACAGTTTGAACTTGGAATATGTTGACATACTAGTTTATGACTTACATCTCACAAAGAAAGGAACTCTTCACCCCAAGACTACAAATATTATCAAAATATTGTTGTCATAATAAATAGTTGCATCATGGAGTCTGCTAAACCAAGGCATAGATCGAGCAGGAATATGTCATATGAAATGTTGGGTATACATGAAGACTCAGACGGTGCACTTATTGATAGTAGAAAAGAATATATTTTATCAACATTTTCATCTGATCCTTCATCTGAAGAAAATGTATTTTATGATGGTGTGTCAGAATCCATCTGTTGATTTCACTATTTTCACATGAAAATTTTATCTTTTTTTATTAAGATAACATTGTCTGTGTGGCAACTCTAAAGGAGTGTTTCAATTTGAATATGAATAGCTTCTATGTCTTATGCTTTAATATATGATTGTATTATGAGTATTATCATAAATTCCTTTATTTTATATGGAAAGAGTGGCCTAATAATTTCTTGAATATTTTTTGTTTAATATAGTGCAAGTTTTATATAGTGTTACTAAGAGGTTTAATAAATACAATTTTAAATTATGATAAAATGAAATAATTATTCCATTTTTAGAAATAGTGTGCTATTGGTAGCATCAACTTTCAATATGGGGCTTGATTTTAAGGTTATTGTAAATAATATTAAGGATTTTTTTCATCCATGTCCACATTTTTATCCCCCCCAAAAAATTGGTGCTATCAGTAGCACCATGTTTTGATTTGGACGTGTTTTTTGGTGTTTTTTCACAAAAGTAAGAGTTTTATGGCTAGAGTTCTAGTTTTGAGTATAAAGTTCTCTTCAAGTTGTATGACATGTTGGAATTGAGAGAAGCCTTTGGAAACCAATATGGCCTTATACTTCACATATGAACCATCAATATCCATCTTGGTCCTATAAACCCACTTACATTGCACTAGTTTCCTCTTGGAAGGTAGAGGAACCAACTCCCAAGTTTTGTTGCCTTGCAAAGACTTGAACTCTTCTTAACATGGTTTTTTACCATATTGGGTCCCAGGATTCTTCTTCATATGACTATGGATCATTTCCAACCATCATAAAGCACCTCTCTAGAATATTCGACTCAAAAGTGGAGAAAGAATTGTGAAACTGAGATCTAGTCTTCCTAGTGTCTAGTGGACCTCCTGCAAGATCACTAGCTACTTATATGGTTTTATCAGCCCATTTTGGCCTTGTAGGAGAGTCATGATTTGCAGGAATGTCATCATATTCATATTCCATATCATAATCAGAAAAATAATAAAGAGAAACATCACTTACATCATCATTGAGTGGAGAGTGTGAGTAATTCCCCTCTACTAGTCAACCTCTTGCATAGTCTCTTCTTCGAATGGTACACTTCTACCAATGAATGTTTTCTGACATGAGGAATAAAATAAATTGTATCCCTTGGAATATTAAACATATCCAACCTTTATGGACTCCTTTATTTTATGTTGCAAGGATTTTCTTTTCTCTCGAGGAATTCTATCCGATGCCTTTGATCCAAAAACCTTGAAATGAGAAACATCAGGCTTGTGACCTCTCCAAGCCTCAAATGGAGTTTTTTCTTCCAATGATTTGTGTGAAACTATGTTTTAAACAAATGAAGTACAATTTATGTCCTCATCCCATAGCTTATAAGACAAATACTTATCCTCCAACATGCATGTGGCCATCTCCTTTAATGTACTATTCTTGCGCTCTACCACACCATTTTGTTGTGGTGTGTAAGACACTGAATACTGCATTTGAATGAAATTCTCTTCACATAGCTGTTGTAGGTTCTTATTGAAATATTACTTTTGCATTATCAGGACTTAATACCTTTATCTTCTTCCCACTGAAGTTCTCAACATAAGATTTGAAATCGTTGAAGATCTCATACACTTCAGATTTCAGCTTTAGGAAAAACACCCAACAATACTTGAAAAAATATTTATGAATGTTAAGAAATACCCTGATTTTCCATAGGAGGGTGTGGGAAGAGGTCCTATCATATATGACTGGATCAATTCAAGAACTTGGATGGCACTTTTTTCCTTCCCCTTGTTAACAATAAAATTAACACCCTCGAAGACGATGGACTGAAAACATGTCTCCTTTTTGCCCGCAACATGAAGTCCAGAATTTGGAACAAATATAGATCTTTGATCTCTCATCGGACCACAACTTCCGCAAAGAAAGAAGTATGTGAAGCCAAATGTCTCTCAAATAATTCAATACCAAGAATACTTAACGATTAAAACCTAGTCACCACAACTCATGGAGTGGAAAGAATACATGGCATATGTATTAATTGTCCTAAAAACCTGGAAATTCAAGTAAAATGCCCAAAAACTAAGGAAAGTGGGTTTTTTGAAGGAAATAATAAAAAATATTCCAAAATACTAATCCCACATTCATGGTTAGTGATTGGAAATGCAAATACCAATGCTATAAAAGAAAGGCATATGAGGTGAAATAAGGAGGACAAATTAGAGAGGAAAGGCATGTTGGACGAATGAGAAGATAGATATAACCTCTCTTGCACATAATAGTTTATTTGATAATTGGAATTGATGGAGAGGGTTAGTTTATAGAAATGGAGAAAGGGATTCACCCATTATTGGGATGTAATCACTTTCCTCTCAGTTTAATATGATGCAAATCAAATTTCCTTTAAATATTGTGTTTCAATCCATGTTTGTTTCATGTAATTTTGAAACATTTAGTAGATAGATTTCATTATTTTTTTGAATTTTTTTAAGAGATAGAGGTAAGGAACTAGATAGATGCTGCTAATGGATTCCTAAAGTCCATGGAGGCTGGAGAAAAAGGATCTTCACCAAACAACAAGCTACAGGAGGTAACCTCCTCCCTTCCCTCTCTCTCTCTTTCTCCTTTGAAAAAGTGTAGAAATTTCAGGAAATTGTCCATTATTGCATATATTTTGTCAGCATGATTCACCCTCCCTTTATTTAAGGATATATTGGCTGCATACAAGTCCGTTCAGTGAAATCTACAAATATAATGGAGACCATACTGGGGAGCTAATGGGATTTTCTCCTGAAATTTTTTTTCTTGAGAATTTCCCCTTGTTTGGGTCTGTCTTAATTTCAAATACATTTATGCATGCTTATTTTTGGTCTTCTGAATCTTTAGATCAGATCTAGAGGTCAAAACCATCCCGATCCGACCTTTAACTTTACATTTTGCAAGGATTTTGGCTCATGTCTAGTGTTTTTTTTCTTTATCCTAGTAACGCCCTTGTCTAGTGTAGACAGAGTGCCTAATATCCTGATAACACCATTTTTTAGTGTATACAGAGTGTTCCCACCCCCATTAACTACCTTTTTGACCCACAATGAGGTAAAGTCACGGTTCTTGAAGTTTTTGAGGTTCAGATCTGCATTGTTGGGTCAATTTGATTGTTTTTTACTACTGTAGGTGTCTTAGTAGTATGATAAATTAGGTTTTACACAACATTTACCTCCCTTTTATCAATATTTAAGGTCTTTTTGAAGGATTTTGAAATTTTGCATGCTTATGAATGGAATTTGAAAAGTGCATGGTTCTTGAAATTTTTTATGGTGAGATCTGCAATTTTTTGCCATTTTGGTTGGTAGTTTCTACTGTAGATGTCTTTGGAATATCATAACTTAGGTTTCAGATAGTACTTACATCTCTTTTATCAAGTTTTAAATATTTGTGGAAGTATTTTTGAAGTTTTGTGTGCATATGGCTAGAATTTGATTTTTTTTTTGGCTTTGAATTGAGTTCTTTGTAGACCTTGCCGAACCGTAATTAACTTTAAAAACACTGATTTATTCTTCCTAGGACCTTTTAGGATCATTTTTTAAGGCTTTAGGACTTTTTCCTTTGAGTTTGGGAAGCTTGGAAACCTCCTCAAAAAATCTAGAAAAACACTTTAACTAGTAATCGTTTTAGCATTAGTCAAAATTTCCTCTAAAAAATGATCATATTTGAAAGTTTGTGAAATGATTTCCATTTAGGTTTGTTATTTTTTCATAGAACATCTGAAATTTTGTCTCATCGTCTCATTTTCAGCTCATACTTGCATAAGTAAAATGTTGGAAAATTAAAAGACATGACACATTATTTCAATGAATGATCTTTTAGGCCCCAAATTTTGAAGTCAAATAAACTTGCTAACTTGCCACACAACCTGAAATCATAACTAAGACATTTGGAATACCAAAATTATCCTCTTCACTTGAGCTTTCAAGTGGCCCTATGAACGCGAAAGTGGATCTCAAGTATAATAGGTCTTTTGAAGTTTTTAAGCATATTGACAAGCCACGAGTATCCTCTTCACTTGCGCTTTCAGGACGTCCTACGAATGAGAAAGTGGATCTCAAGTGTAAATGATTGTCATTTTTAGAATTTCAAAAGATACTTATAATTTTTCATTTATTTTCAAACCATCAATTTGGAACATTAAATTCAACATTTAGAAAGAAAACATAATGCGATTGAAAAAACAAAATTGAATCACAATCCTACATTTGAACATTAGTTTAAGAGACTTATTAGAAACAGGAAAAACATTGAATATTCAAACATTTTTAGTTTCTAATTAGTGATAGTTGAAGCAAATTGAAAATGTCTTATGTTTGAATCCAACCTCTTGAACCCTTGATAAACAAAAGTTGAAAACCTTTTTTCAAATTTGTAAAATTGTTTCTATTTTGCAATTTGCATGTTTGAAGAACCTGAAAGAACCTCCTAATATTCCATAGTATAGCATTTCATTGAAATAAAGGAAATATTAGTGAGCATTGTGCATTTGATTGGTTCAGCATTTTGAGTCACGAACACTACTAGTTTCACCATCATTCCCTGAAACTAAGAAAACTACCCTAAAATAAACGCTTAATCTAAAATGTATCAAGATTAATTTTGATATCACCAACATAGATTAGTTTAGGGCCTTAGGATAATATTGGAGAGTTAACACTCTAAGGCCACAAAAATTTGAAACTAGTATAGATTAAAGAGAATCAAATCCATTAGTAGCAAAGAGTGCATTTCGGGAAAGCACTTATAACACAAGCATTAAGCATGAGGTCAATCTAAATTAGTAAGGGTGGTACCCCCATCTTGCTTCTTTAGTGGGATATGAATACATTACAATGTCTCAGTTGAGTGACAAGTCCTCAGGGTGACATCACTTTTCTGATATATCTAGTCTATGTGAGTTATCTTGGACTAACGATTGTTCTACCTGGTCACTGATTGTGAAGTGGTAACCATAGTTTCTTATCATAGGGAATCACATAGGCTGTTGTGAGTGGGGGACACTTGCAATACCTATGACAGGCACAAGGTTGATTCATCTCCTTGGGAGGGTGAGTAGCCTATAGATAACACTTGGACCCCTAGATATTGAATAACAGTGTAATTGTTTCTTGTACCTTCACAATTTAGTAATTTTCGAGGCGTAATGTCCCTCGAGAACTACTAGTTTTGGAAGGCCTTCTAAATCCATCTTTTCACTGAACTTTGGTTCTTTGGAAATAATTTTGCTTGATGATTAGCTTAGGACATTATTAGATGTGTGGGTACTTTTATTTTTGTTGAGTCTAGCTTCCTTTAGGATTGCTTCATTGTATTTTGATATACTCTAATAAAAAAATTATTTTATTAAACTTCAGAGTGACTACTCTCCTGATCCACCCATCAAGGTGGCAACGAGGAAAGTTACCCAAGTTTGAGGGCCCCTCTACATTATGGAGGCATATACATGAGCTATATCTTGTGACTTTGAAACTGAACTACTTATAAACCCAATCAAATGTTACTAGAGAAGAACACTGTTAAATCAATTCTAAAAAATTGTCACATCATGGACAAAACATAGATAGAATTGATGATCTTAATTTAGTTGAAATTGAAAAAATAGAATATCACACATTTGCTCATGAAAATTCACCCTTAGCACATACTTTAAACTCAATCATACGTATGAAAAGTGAGTCACTGGTTAGTATTTTTGAAAGTTGTGATAAAATGAAGAACATTACACTTGACCCTTTGGCTTCATCGGGAGTTGAAGGAACCATATCAATGAAGCCTCAAATGGTTATGGGAGGTTATCAAAATATGCTTGGTACACACAATAGTTGTCTAGGTCCTACTTCTGGGGGGAGCCCTTTACCATGGAATGCTCATATTCCTTGCAGAAATAATGCATCCTGAAACACAAATGCCAATTGGAATAATCCTTATCCAATGGGAGGAAATTTCCTAGAGAATTGTCCTCTGATTTATTCTGGCATAATTACAAGGGGAAATCGACCTATCAACCTCATTCCACAATGGAGTGGTCATGTTTCATAAAGTACCCAATATTTTTTGATCCAACCTCCGCAAGGAGGAAACATACCTTGGAATTCCAATCAAAACCAAGGACAAAATCAATGGAATTGTCGGGTTTTAGGAAGAAACCAATATTCTTGGGACCCAACTCCATTAGGAGGCAATCCATCTAGTGGTAAGGTTTTAGGAAGTAACCAATATTCTTGGTACCTAACTCCATCAGGAGACAATCCACCCATTGATCATGTTCCAAGAAGTACCCAATCTTCTTACGGTCCACCTTTGCAAGGGGGAAACCCACCTTGGAATACTAGTCAAATAAAGGGACCACCTAAATGGTGTGGTTAGATTCTAAGAAATAACAAATCTCACTAGATTCCAACCCCGTAAGGGGGAAATCAACCCATTCATCAATGGTGTGGTCAGATCTTAGGAAATATCCAATCTCACTGGAGTCTAACCCCGAAAGGGAGAAATCCACCCATTCATCAATGGTGTGGTTAGATACTAGGAAATATCCAATATCCTTGGATTATAACCCCCCAAGGGTCCAATCCACCCATGAATCACATTCCACAATGGAGTAGTGAGGTTCTAGAAAGTAATCAATCTTTTTGGAACCAGCCTACAAAACCTATGTTTGATCTAGCTAGGCCACCACATCGACCTCATGTCAATTGTATGACTGGTTCCATCAACAACCTTGAGCAGATAACCCAACATACTGGACAAATGTCTCTTCAAACCTCACAACCTACAGCTAGTCAAGATATGCAGCAACATGCTAATCCTTCCCCAACATCTGAAATCCTCATATTTCAATCCATGGACCTTAGGGGGAAGAAGAATTACAAGGGTAAGAACAGTGCTAGTCCTTCCCAAACTCCTGAAAAACCCATAGTTCAATCCATGGAACTTAGAGGAAATAGGAAGAAATATAAGAGTAACCAGAATGCTAACTTTGTGAAAGAATATGCATTGAGCTCAGCTCAAGACAGTGGGAAACAAAAATCTATTGTATTAATGCAACCTTTTCTATGGCGCCATCATCAAATGGTTTCTGCAATGTTGGAACCTCTGCCAGGAGGAATGTTGCACCTGAAAAATCCACTTTTTCTTGATGACCCTTCATAAAGCCTGGTATGAGATTCTCATGGTAACTTTTTTCCATCATTAGTGAGACCAATGCTTTTCCTCAGTTGTAATAGAGCGTCATCGGTGCACTATCCTATGGATCAAAGAGCATCAATTCCTTTTTATCTATTGATAATAGGCACTGTCAATGCTCTTCCCCTGTGAGAAAGAAGCGCTAACGCTTTTTCACCTTAAGCTAAGTGTGCCGGTGGACCTAAAACATGGAAAACAAAGATTTTATAAGCTTCCTTGTGAAAGCTTCCATGGAGTTGGTTCCTACTATCTAGGGACTAGTGGAATTCACCTTCCTCACCTATTGGGGTAACCTCCTATACATTTCCTAAGTGAATATCATGTCATTTGGCCTATAAATGAAGCCTTCATTGAGTGAGTGAGAGGAGGCCAAAGAAAGCACCCTTGTGATGTTGGACTGAGATCTGGTTTAGAGGAAAGTTTAAGTGATTCTATGTGTGAAGATATTGTTGTGATTGAGGAGTGTTGTAAGTCCATTGTAGAAAACAAAGCTGGTAACATCAAGGCTTTGGTTGTATATTTTCCTTCTTTATTCATTAATACAAAAGTGTTCCCCTTTCCCATACTTATTTTGTGTCAATATCAATTAAATATTGTTAGATTCCTTTACCACTAGTATAGATTGTTAATTTGTCATTATACTCTCATATTGTTGTGTTGTTTCTTGATATTTCATTATAGGTACTAAAGATTGCAGGTGGAACAATTGGAACAAGGACAAAAGCATTCACATCTGAGGTATGAGAGTGGTTTTATGTTGAGTAAATTAACTTTCTATGGGAGGGATATGTTGTTGTGTTTCTTTTTTTCTATGCTTGTATGATACAGGGTAGACGAATAAGAGGTGTTCACACTGGTTGTAGAATTCCTTGAAAAAAATTGGCAATCATACTAGGGATAGCTTAATCCAGTCAGATCTGGGGCAGATCTAGTCAGATCTGGAGTAGATCCAGTCAGATCTACAACTGTTGGTTACTTTCTCACTTATGAAGTTTACATTTCTTCTTTAGCTCATTTGAGTGGATAAGGTGAGTGATCCATCTTGTTACTCTGTCAATTTCCTCTTTTGGAAGTTTCTTTTACTTCTGTTAGTCTATATCACTCTAGTTTTTGGTTCCTTATGCGGATCTTTAATTTTTTCCATCTATATATCCACTGGCGCACTTAGCCCGATATGACATAGCATCGTTACCTCATAGGCTCCTTTTTATTCTTTATAGTTAGTGTCGTCAGTGAATTTTTGTATTTTACACAGAGCGCCACTGGTGCCCTGTTGTTGTGGATGAAAAGCGTCAATCTCCTATCAACATTCTCGTGCATCCTTCTTCTGTGCACCGAAGTAGGTCCCTATATTGCCTGCAATTTTTATTTTTTGATGTTTTTGTTTCTCTGAAAATTTCTAGTTTGTTTTGCTTGAGTGCTTGATTACTGAGTCTGGTGGTTTTTATAGTCTAGTTCTCACTTGTTGAGCTCAGTTGCAAAACATCCATTTTCTCGTTTAGTAAAGAAGTCATAGTGAAAAGGAATTGTGTGAGCTTAGTTTTGGATTTTCTAATTAGTGTGGGCCATTCTCTGAAAGGTTTATTTTGAAAAACAAAATCGTTAGCCTCTCTTAAATCACTTTTCTTTAGATTCTTTAGGCTCTTTATGTTTCAGAATTACATTTGAAAATACAAAAATAAACTAGTTATATTCTTTTGTTTATGCTTAGGAAAGGTTTATTCTTGGCTTGCATGAGTGATTTAGACAAGTAGGTGTTTTTGGTGTGATTGAGAAGATTTAATTTTGATAAACATTAGAGGCTTCATTTTCTTTTCTTGATTCAGAGAACTAGAGTTCTTATTGATGAAACAAAATTTTGTTTGAAGAATTCTTTGAATAATTGCTTGTTAGATCTTGCAATTAAGTTGTTGAAAGTAGCATTGAATTTGTGTGTTTTTGAAAGAAAATGAAATGGTCTCTTCCCTACTCTAGATAGTTCTCATTGAAGAAAAAGAGGTTGCATCACATATAGATTAAAATTTTCATTTTAAAATACACCTCACAAACATTCATTAACCATTTAGATACAATAAACGGTAGCCTAGGCTAAAATTTATAGTAATTTGAGTGATAGGATAGTGACGTGTTTCAATGTCTTTAAACATAGGAGCAGTAGTTTCATACATGTACTACATCCTGGGGTTTGTGTGGTTCCTCCAAGTATCATCGGTATATAGAATAGCCTTTCACATAACCTTGAGGTATATAGAAAGGTACTTCATGTACTCAATTGTATATGGGAGGGCCCATTTCGAATGGTTGTGCATTAGACAACACTAACATGAATTTGAGATCCCACATACCTTGTGTATATCGAGAGACCCTTCTAGGATTCCTTAACCATCTTATAAAATCCATTTGGCCATGTTGTTGGATTAATACACCGAGAACAACACTCGAGGAGATACTATGCATGTGTCGTCCAGGTAATCGAGTGTTCTGGAAAGGGTACAGTACCTATCATGTTTGTCAAGTTTCACTATTGGACTCTGCGGTATATCGCAAGTTGTGTCAACTTGAAAATCCTAGTGAGAGACAGGCTATATTCAACCCATCCTTTCATTTAAGTATTCTTGTAGCCTTAGCCTGCATAGGTTTGTTTTTGTGTGTTTTCTTATTTTTTTACCTAGGGCAGAAAATTTCAACCATCACCCCGGGTGAGCAATTCACGAGGTGTTCTCATAGTTTGAAAGGTTTACCACCTGACTCTATTCCTTCCATGGAAGGACACAAAGGTGAAACCATGGAATGAACAGATTTTTCTAATGCTCGTATATAAAATACTTCAGCTACTAAAACTAGAGAATATTTCTCCGTTTATGATAATCCTTTGGTCCAACATCCTTCTGCGGCTGACACAACCTTTCACTTTCCAACGGAAGGTTAAGTTATCTCATCCAACTAGACATTCAATCATTCACACAATTAATCCATAGAAGTAGAATATGGTCCAAGTGATCCTTTTTATAGAACCTCCCTAGGACGGTCCATTGTTGAATATGGAACTACTACAAGTGAACCAGAGCCATCTGTACTTTAAGACAACTCATTCAGAATGCTCCGTCGAATGAATAATTTTCCCACGATTCTATCGATCATTTGTGCCAAAGCATAGAAACATTGAGGAGGAGAACTATATCTCCTCTTCCCAGTTCTTCAATATCAAATCCACTTAGGTATCATTCCCTTTCACCACCTCAAGTAGCTCTTCTCCTATAGTCACCGAACCAAAATTTGGTTACTCAAAATCCAGTTCACACCCCCACTCCTAGTAAAAATCTAGTTCAAACCCCCACTTCGAGTCAAAATTCCCCATCCGTTTCAACTTCTCCTATATTTTCTACACCTGGGGGGAATTCCATAGCACAAGTTCCATCATCTACCGGAGGGACCATTTCTAATATGGTGCAGAACTTACCAACATGACCACCAACAATGAAAATTCCTACTCCTAATACCACCATAGTTGTACTTCCTTCCAGTGAGGGAGGATCCTCATGGGTCCAACCCACTGTTAATAAACTTTCTTAGGGATATACTTATCCCAGGAATCAACCACCTACGATTCACCAAGATTATCAATGAGTACCATTGGTGGCGTTCTATCCAAGAATTCCTTATCTTGGAATGTGTTTGTCCCTTGGGGACAACCGAATTGGTATAATGTCCCATCCTACATAGGAGCTTTTGCAAACACTGCTGGAGCATATGGTGGTCCACCCAGAGGCCCACCACCTAGAGGACCCTGAGAGGACCAGGAGGACCTAGAGGATCTGGAGGACCTGGTGGACCATCAGGAGGACCACCACCTAGAGGGCCACCATATGGAGGACCCCCACCTAGAGGCCCACCATCTAGAGGACCACCACCTGGAGGACCACCACCTAGAGGACCCCCTTATGGAGGTCCTGGAGGACCCCAACCTGGAGAAACACCACCACCTCCTCCTCCTAGAGGCACACCAGCACCACCACCACCTTTTGGAGGCTCACCTCCCTCATGTGGCCCACCATCTGGTGGACCTTCTAGTAAGCAATCCCAAAATCAACCGACTATGAGGACATTGTCTATGTCTGTTTATCAATCTGCCTATGGTCCTACTGGTTGAAAATTCCATACCAGTATTACCAATACCCTCAACCCAATCAGAAATTTCCATTTCTGGATACATTAGATCTTCCATATTTGTCTAGATTGATTAATGCTCCTATACACCATGATCCCTCCTGTTCGGCCATTCCAACCAAGTTACCTTTGGATATACAAAAATTCAACGACAAACCTGGTGAAGACCCTAAAAACCATGTGATGATTAATTTTTCATCTATGGTGTTCATCAAATTCTCTAATGGACGGTTCAATCCATCTATGGTTATTTTAGAGAACTATCACAGGAATTGCTTCAAAATGGTATATAGAGCTACCACAACACTCTTTATGGGATTTTAATGCTTTGGAAATGGAATTTTTAACTCATTTTCAGCTACCGATTTGGTATGAGATAGGTACAAACCTGTTAACCGCCCTTCGACAAACTACCTCAACGCATATCTCCGATCATATCCATGAATGGAGACGAAGATGTAGGTTAATTAAGGCTCATATTCCTAATCAACTACTTGTTGATTGGGTCACAAAATATTTGCTTCCCCCTATTGATATAGATGTTTCCATGGGATGTGATCTTACAAAGGAGCAAGCTATTATTCGCACTTAGTACTTAGACTTGTTTTATTCCCAGTTAGGTACTCTATATGATTTAATTCCTCGTGCTCCTCATCCCACATCAGAACCATCAATAACTACAACTAAACCACCTATAGATGGCATCCTTGGTTCAGTTCAAACTCAAACAACAGTGAAATATACCAAGAAGAAAAATCAACCTATTGCACCAATAATTCAACTAGAACCACCCCCCAAAACTACACCCCCTCCTATTGCGCCTTGTCAAGTAAATGTAGTTCAATTCATTGAATCTTCAGGTGTAAAAAAGAAAGGTAAAAACAAATCGAAAAAATTCGATAATCAACAGGAAGGTAATAGACCAGTAAATATTGATGTTGATTCCAAAAATAAGGAAAAGTAAAATACCCTTGCCTAATTGTTGGAGGTGATCATTTCACCAAACAATGTCCTCGTTGATAGAAATTTAACAAGTTTTTGAAAAGTTCACCCACCCCGGGAATTCTTACGAACCCTTTCCCCACCCAACGGAAATTGATTGATCATTAATATTTGCATGGGCATTCTTCATCCATTTATGAAGTAAAAATATGTCAAGTGAGATGATTAACTTGAATAGAAGAGAACATAGTTATGACCCCCCCCCAGACAAGAAACCCGATGAGGTTCCATATGATAAAGCTTCAGCTTCCACCCCCCCTCCAAGTAATGGTATTCACATAGACAAATAAATGCCTAATGGAATTTTTTGCCCACCCAAGAGTACACTTCCTAAGTATTTTATCAATCCTAACGCACGTGATTCCCAATAATATAACATTGTAGAAGATTTTTCCCAGGAACCATGTGCTATGTCAACCATAAAGGTACTCCAAACTTGTTCCACATAGAAAAAAAATCTGCTAAACAACACTTGGAGCCATGGATCCTGAGAATAGTAGCATCGTTGCTTTCAAACTAGATGACTTTAAACCTAGGATCTCACATCAGTTGGATTTCCAGTTAACCACAAAGATTGCTAGAAATAAAATCCATCGTACCATATTGGACGAGGGAACCTCTAATTTAGTCATGTCTCTGTGTCGTTGGAGAGCCATTGGCTCTCCTGAAATTAATCATTCACCTACTACACTAAAGGCCTTTGATGGTCGTGGATTTAAACCATAAGGATTACTACTCACTCTCCATATCAAACTTGGGAGAAATTATTTTACATCCATGTTGAAGTCATCAATGCTCCTTTGTATTACAACCTACTCCTAGGTCAGAATTAGTTCTATGCTATGCAAGTTGTAGCATCAACCATTTTTTGGATTTCCTAGTTCCCATTTTAAGGAAGGCTTGTTACGAGAGATCAATTAGATTTCATTACACCTAATTCTATTACAAATGATGCAAATAGTGTTCCACTTCTAACTACCCCATAGTATCATAACATTGGAGTAGGCCTTCTTAAAGAATCTTCCCTCATGGGACTCTTTCCATTGTTAAATCCTCCTCATGTTTCGCAAACAACATCCATAAATATGATTTATACCTCTATCATAGACAAAGGAAAATATATTGCTAAATCGGAGTCACTTAGTCCTTTTGATGAGGTCTACAATGTCGTTCAAACAACCAATGACCCCACCATCAACGATCATTTGTTGGTGGCCTTTGATGCATATCTGTAATGTTCCCAAAAATGACATGCATGCAAACCATAAAAGTGACATGCATGCAAACCCTAAAAGTGAGATGCATGCAAACCCTAAAAATGACATGCATGCAAACCCTAAAAGTGATATGCATGTAAACCCTAAAAGTGACATGCATGACATTTAAACATTATTTAATAATGCATGCACCCAATTAAGTCTCCATGCGCATGCATGCAAGTCAACTGCAAATTAGAAGATAAAGTGACCTAATTAGGTCAAAAGTTAAGGGTTTTCGCAGTTGAAAGTTATAAAAGAAAGATAAAGTGAATGGAGTAGACACTTTTGATGATTATTGATTTTGGAGCTCTTGAGAAGTAGCACAGCGTGCGGCACAGTAGTTGGGGTTGGAGACAGTGTCTTCAGCTAGCGGGCTTTCAGCAGTGAGATATATGCCCTAGTCTCATCTAGGGTAAGCCATACAGGTTCACCATTTTCTCTTCCATTTATTCATAGTTATCTAGTATACATCAGAGATTGTTACAGGGGCACGTGTGCAGCCGTAAGGGGTTTCCATCCGAAAAGCCCAAATCATTCACTGGGTCTTCAGATCTCATCTTACCTTCAAAACCTAGGCACCATTCTCATCATTGGTATCATACTCCAGTACCCGGTGATTATCAGATCCGGTCGTGCTAAGCCTGAGCAGTTATCATCCATTTTGGGA
The DNA here is from genome assembly GCA_001517045.1 of Pseudotsuga menziesii. Classification (NCBI taxonomy): domain Eukaryota; kingdom Viridiplantae; phylum Streptophyta; class Pinopsida; order Pinales; family Pinaceae; genus Pseudotsuga; species Pseudotsuga menziesii. Next base: position 766,500 of record LPNX010727783.1, read on the forward strand.
TCAAGGGGGCATGAGCAGCTGCACCTCTAGAACAATTTGCTAGCCTACCTAGAGACCTTAGAATTTCTGCATGTTCCAGTCATTCTCTCCGGCATGGGAAGGTGATCAGTCCTGCAAATCATCAGCTTCATTGAACACCTCCTTCACTAAAAATGTCACCCGTAGCTGATTTGGGGTTCGTGCTGCTGGGGTATCACTAGAAGCAGAAGATACCAGGTCATCTCCGATTCAGTTCTTGATGCATGCATATTCTCTTAGGAGCATTCCATCCAGCTTATCAGTGGTAAGTGTTCATTCTATCCTACAAACCCTAACCCTAATTTTGTTGTAAAATAGGGAATTTTGCATGGCAGTTTGCATGGCTGGCTGTTTTAGTATATTTGCATAGAATTAGAAAATATCAAGATTTGGGATATTATAGTGGTATCAAAGCATGTTCCTAGCTAGTTGTGGGCATGAAAAAGTGTAAATGGATTTAGAATACCCATACAACATTACTTACCAAAGACAGAGGTTTAGAAACAGTGATAGAGGAGAAGAGGAGTTAGAGGACATAGAGTTGGGGGACAGAGAGTAGCAGTTTAGATAGGGAAAAGAAACAATGGCCGATGATGAGAAAACAACTTTCAATAGTCTCATATCAGCCATAAAAGAACTCAATACTGGGGAAAAAAAATGATGAGTACTTTCAAGCAAATGATGGAGAAAAATGGGCCCACCCTACACAATCCCCTTTTTTCCAATAGTGATAGGGTATCCACCAGTAGTAGTGGGGAGCACTTACATACCCACATGCAGAGCCATCCCCATATATACAACAAGCCTTCTAGACCTACAATGCCTCAATTCTTATATATTCCAGCTGCAGTGCCTCTAGCACAAGTAGAACCAAAAGAATCCATGAGTGCCTATCTAAGAGAGTATAGAGCTTTAGGAGATGAATTCCATTCAGCCATGAACTTCACTGACTTCTACCACTTTAAAAGTAAGAACAAACCTAGAGCTTACAATAGGCCATTCACCCATAACTATGAGGTACAACGCACTGTAGGGAAACCGACTATCCTTACCTTTGAGGGTACCTAGGGTGGCCCAACCCAGAATTGGGTGCAAAAGTTGGATACATACTTCCAGCTCAACTCCATGATTGAGATAGATGCCATTAAATTGGCTACTTTTCATTTGGATGGAGAAGCCCATGAGCGGTGGTACCAAGGGTTAGTGACACTGGGTCACAATACCATCACATAGTACCCATATTTTACACAGAGGCTCATTGAGTGGTTTGATTGGAAGGACCCTGAGGTACAATTTAGAGAGCTCACATAGCTCAAGTAGACAGGTAGTGCAGATGCATTTATTTCAGACTTTCAAAGGATAACAGTACATGATGAGGATGTGCATGAGGAGATAGCATTAGAGCCATCCTATGAGTCTAGCAACACGAGCACATCCATTAGTTAGATTGTGGACAAGCCGTGTGATGATTTGGAGTTGGTACACTCTTCATCACCTACAACAGGAGTCCAAATAGTTATGACAGGAGAAATACATGAGGTGCAAGGCAATGAGCACAAAAGTCATGACAGTGAGCAATCACACATGGAGGTTAGGGAGATTTTATACATGTATGAGATAGAGCTTCCAGATGATAGTCGCCGAAAGAAGATTGAATGTGTTAAAGAAAGAATTCTAGCGATGAAAGAGAGGACCAATATACTCCAAGACACCATAGTACAATGAGATGTTGCGCTTACATTTCTTCAAGTTGTATGTACCGAGTCAAAGGTCGGGATTTCTAGTATTGAACAACAGTTAGATTCCTTGATGGGGCAGTAGGAGAAACATACTATTGCATATCAAATCATTCCTCTTAAGGAGTACATAGATAGGGCTTGCAGTAGCTTGAGTCCACATTTGCATAATGGAAGATGGTTTTTATAGGTTGGCTAGGATCGAGAAATTGACCAGCAGTATATGGGCATTCTAGTTGAAATAAGAAGGGCAAAATGTCAGCTTGGTAGCATTATTCCTTGTGATTGTGCTTATGGACAAGGTACTTTTCGGGGGTTGGATTGGAGAGAGATTAAGTGTTGGTGTCCTATTGAGTGGGCGATTCTTGGGAAGACATTCCTAGCTAAGGGTATAGTTCCAAAAGAGCCTTCAAATATTTGGGATGAAATATGCACAAGTTTGCATTGGGATCCAGGTGGAAGACCTTATGAGGATGGATACAGTTTTTACTGATGGCGTTACTTGGGAGTCTACATAATGCTCCTTGTGTCGATACTACGCAGGGTATTGGTGGATGCATTTTGAACTTTGCAATTCTTAGATTGATTTGGGACCCTAGAATTACAATGAATGATAGTTTAGTGATTGCTAGAGGATTCTTTTAGGAGGTATCTGGTGATGTTATTGTACAATGCATTGTTTTGAGCAGAGGGTGCTACAGATCTCCTAGAATAATTTGGGACCTTGGGATCATCCTCGGATTTAGTTGGTTCAATTGATTGATTGTGGATTTGTGTTGGCATTTCTTGAGGAAAAGCAATCTTGGCGAGGGAGGACTATAATGTTCCCAAAAATGACATGCATGCAAACCGTAAAAGTGACATGCATGCAAACCCTAAAAGTGAGATGCATGCAAACCATAAAAATGACATGCATGCAAACCCTAAAAGTGATATGCATGAAAACCCTAAAAGTGACATGCAAACCCTAAAAGTGACATGCATGACATCTAAAAATTATTTAATGATGCATGCACCCAATTAAGTCTCCATGCACATGCATGCAAGTCAACTACAAATTAGAAGATAAAGTGACCTAATTAGGTCAAAAGTTAGGGTTTTCATAGTTGAAATTTATAAAAGAAAGATAAAGTGAATGGAGAGGACACTTTTGATTATTATTGATTTTGGAGCTCTTGAGTAGCAACACAGTGTGTGGCATAGCAGTTGGGGTTGGATACATCGTCTTCAGCTAGTGGGGTTTTGGCAGTGAGATATCTGCCGTAGTCTCATCTAGGGTAAGCCATACAGGTTCACCATTTGATCTTCCATTTATTCATAGTTATCCAGTATACCGTAGAGATTGTTGCAGGGGCACGTGTGCAGCCGCAAGGGGTTTTCAACCAGAAATCCCAAATCATTCACTGGGTCTTCAGATCTCAGTTTACCTTTGAAACCTAGTCACCATTCACATCATCGGTATCATGCTCTAGTACCCGGTGATTATCAGATCTGATCGTACTCATCCTGAGTAGTTATCATCCATTTTTGGATTAGGGGGGGTGTGAGCAGTTGCACCTCTAGAACAATTTGCTATCTTACCTAGAGACCTCAAAATTTCTGCATGTTCTAGGCATTCTCTCTGGAACGGGAAGGGTATCATTCCTACAAATAATCAGCTTCATCAGATACCTCCTTCACTAAAAACGTCACCCTAAGCTGATTTGGGGTTCGTGCTGCCGGGGTATCACCGGAAGCAAAAGATACCAGGTCATCTCCGATTCAGCTCTTGATGCATGCATATTCTCTCAGGATCATTACAACTAGCTTATCAGTGGTAAGTGTTCATTCTATCCTACAAACCCTAACCCTGATTTTGCTATAAAATAGGGAATTTTGCATGGCAGTTTGCATGGTCGGCTGTTTTAGTATATTTGCATAGAATTAGAAAATATCTGGATTTGGGATATTAAAGAATCTTCCCTCATGGGAGTCTTCCCATTGTCAAATCCTCCTCATGTTTCATGAACAACATCCATAAATATGATTTCTACCTCTATCACAGACAAAGGAAAATATATTACTAAATCAACGTCACTTAGTCCTTTTGATGAGGTATACAATGTCGTTCAAACAACCAACGACCCCACCATCAACGATCATTTGTTGGTGGCCTCTGATGGATGTCATCTACCATATTGGTTAGAAAACCCCTGCCCATATCTCAATTATACTTCTCATACATTTCCCTCTGATGAATCCATCATGGAATTTATGTCCTTAGAGGAGATTCCTTGGAAAGATCATCATTGTAGATATTCTTTCCTTCCCCCTTCCCATGTGGTAGACGAGCGATTCACATCCACGACTTCATCTGATATAATCACGGACCCTCAGTCCCTGACCCTCATTCATGTTGTCGAATCTAAGGGTAATTTATGTAATATTACCAAAACCATTCCAGTGGATTTATCAGTGAAACTCGGTGTTTCAGAGATTATTCAGATAGGCCATAATTATTCACCTTTAGAGGTTCATTCATATACGAACTTATTCAAGGAATTTAGATATGTCTTTACTTTAACATACGAATAAATGCCAGGGATTGATCCCTCCATTTTTTGTCCATGAGATTAAAACCTACCCTGGTGCCAAGCCAGTTAGCCAAAAATTATGCCAGGTACATCTGCGAAAAGCAGCAGCCGTTAAGGAGGAAGTTGGAAAAATTCTTAGGGTTGGTTACATTTACCCCATGCCCTTGACTAAATGGGTGTCTAATATAATTCTTATGAACGAAAATCAGGGTACTATTAGGGTTTGTATCGATTTTAGGGATCTAAATCGAGCTTGTCCAAAAGACAATTTCCCTACCCCCTACATCGATAACTGTGCCAATGATTCCATATTTTCATTCATGGATGGCTTCTCTGGTTATATTTAGATTGAAATTATCCCTTCGAATCAACATAAGACAACTTTCGTATTCCCATGGGGGTCCTTTACCTATCGGAAACTCCAGTTTGGTTTAAAAAATGTTAGCACTACATTTCAACACGCCATGTCATATTCTTTTCACAATATCAAACACATTATGGATCCCTATCTTGAAGACCTTCCTGCTCATTCCAAGTAGCGAGATCTCTACATGGATCATCTGCGAGCGATTTTTCTTGGATGTTGTCATTTCAACATTCATTTGAATGCACATAAATTTGTTTTCCATGTCAAGACTAGTTGACTACTTGGTTTCTTCTTGTCCAAGGATGGTATCCATATTGACCCTTTGAAGATCGAATCCATCCTGGCTCTACCCAGTCCCACTAATGTAACAAAACTCCAAAGTTAGCAAGGGAAGGAAATTTTTTTACGTCGTTTCATCTGCAACTATGTAGAAAAGGCACATGGCTTCATGTGGCTATTAGAAAAAGAAACTCCTTTTGTTTGGGATGACTTAGTGTGGCATGCATTTAAAAATATTAAACATGCTCTTACGCATGCACTTGTGTTGCAACCACCTGATTATACAAAGGATTATTCCCTGTATGTGACTGCATCCTTATCGACCATTGGTATGGTCCTAGTTCAGACTCACAAAAATGACCAAGAAAAATTGATTTACTATGCTAGTAAGAGTCTTCTCGAATCTGAAATATGGTACTCGCATGTGGAGAAACTCGCTCTAGCTAAGGTAATCGTGGTCTAGAAGTTTTGTCACTACATCATTCTCCGCACAACTACTATCTATGCACATGCCAACCCCATGTATTGTGTCTTGACTCATTAGGTACTTGGGGAAAAATACTCATGCTTAATCATTATCCTTCAGGAGTTCGAGTTGGAATTTTCTAAAACCACTTTGAAGAAGTCATTTGTTTTTGTTGAGTTCATGTTTGACATTCCCCATGTTACTGAGGAAAAAGAGCCCATCGATTCATTACCTGATGAATTTTTGTTTCTCATTAGCACGACTGATCCTTGGTATGGATATTGTATTCTCTATCTCCAAACTCAATGATATCAGCCCAATGCAACTCGTGATGAATGCCGTTGCATCCCCACCAAGCTAAGTATTACCTCATTTTAAATGATACCTTATACCATTATGGCATCGATTCCATATTATGATGTTGTTTCACCCACTAAGAAGCTGAAATCATATTGAATGATTGCCACTCTAGAGCTTGTGGCGGTCACCTCTCTGGGTTGGCTCCTTCCTAGATGATCTTGCATGCATGGTATTTATGGCCTTTGATTTTCAAAGACTGTATTGAAACTGTCAATAAATTCTCACCCTTCCAAATGTTTACCTCTAAGAAGCACACCCATCCAACTCTGTTCCATCCTGTCGTAACATTTGGACCTTTTGTAAAATGGGGCATAGACTTCATGCATTGTAGACCTATATTAGCTGGGGAGAATGGAAACATTAGTGTGGCTATGGACTACTTTACTAAATGGACTAAGGCTATGCCCACATATGTCGAAGATGGAAAAACAATTGTGTTGTTCCTATTTAACCATATCATTGCTATTCCTATTTAACCATATCATTGCTAGGTTCAGGATTCTTAGGGACATTGTGACCAATCATGGGTCACATTTCCAGAATAAGATGATGGAAGAACTAAGTACAAATTTAGGTTTTTGACATGATAACTCTATGCGTTACTACCCTCAGGCTAATGGCTAGTTTGAAGCGATTAACAAAGTTTTAAAAACCATGCTTCAGTGGATGGTAGGGTAGGCCAAATAAAATTGGCATTTGTAATTGTTTTCTATAATTTGGACCTACAGGACTACTGGAAAGACTTCTACTGGTTTCACACCATTTCAATTGGTGTATGGACTAGAAGATACTCTCCTGAAAGAATGTGAGATTCCTTCTCTAAAGATCATTGTATAACTTTTTCCTAATACCACCATATAAGAAGAACGATTTCTATATTTGAATAGTCTTTATGAAACTCGTCATGATGTTGCTTTAGCTAATGAGGAACACAAAAGGTGGATGAAATCCCAATATGATAGATCTTCTCAGCCTCACTCTTTCAATGAAGGAGATCTGGTCTTGACATATGACCAGAAACATGATAAACTGGGGGCAGATAAATTTGAATCTATGTGGCATGAGCCTTTCATTATCAATCATGTTTTGGAAAAAGGTGCATATGAGTTAATTTACTACGATGGGATACCCTTGGGAGAGCCCCGCAATGGGCTCTACCTTAAAGATACTATGTCTAGGTCATTTAGCATAGGCTCTTTGTAAATATTGTTTTTAGATTGTTGTGTTTCTTGTTTTGAAAAGTGTGGTTTTTTGTGTGATATAAGTTGTGTTTTTTTGCAACCCTACTTATGTATGTCCTATGTTTAATGGACAGATGACCACTTTTACTTGTTTCATGAATGGTTCTAATCATTACATGTTGAATCTTGCATCGACAGGTTGGGTATTGTACTCTCCTAGAAGTGATCTGGTGAGTTCAGGGGCTTTTGGTTTAGGTCCCTCCAGCAACAATCTCACAGAGTGTCATCTAGTGATTGGATTGTTTACGGAATCCCTAGACAATGATGTAAGAGAGATTAGGGTTTACCTAGACTCGAAATTAGTTGTTCAACAGCTAAATCAAGTCTACACTATTTGGAACCCCCTACTCCTTCGCACATTCTTAAGGGTTAGGCTCTTAGAAAGGTCTTTTGAGAAAGTCACATATCAATATATTTTGAGACATTTGAATGTTGTGGCACATTCCTTAGAAAATTTTGTTCTATATTGGTATATTGCTCATAATTAAATTTCATTATAACATAAAAAACATGCATGCAAATTCATAGGTGGGCACACATTCATACATCACATTTTGTGCACACATATTTAAATAGATTTTGTCATATATATATAAACTATAAATATGAGATACAAAATGTGTTGAACCATCGAACTTTCAGATCACCCAAAGTCTAGGACTATCATAGTTCAAAACATACATTTACAGGGAAAAAATGGAAGCCTCGAATATTTCAGTGTAAATAAATATACAAAAAGGGTGAAAATACTCTGTGTACTAATCATTGTGGTGGTGCTCATGATAGCACATAATGGCCTAAGACACTCTACAAAGTATACTAGCAAACCGTCTTAAGACTCGTGTAGTCTGATGCTGGTAGCGTCTAGGTAGGTCATCAGTGGAGACATTAGGGATCCCTACTGTCAAATGTTGTAGATTCTCCTCAATATCCCCAAGATCCTCATCTACCTTAGAGGAATCAACCACCATATCTCTAAATTCTACTTGCCTCTCAATAGGAGATGCTTCAGCTGGACGTGTAGGTCCAATGTCTACACAAATCATTTTCAAATATATCAGCATTACAATATAAAAATAAAATAAAATTGAAAAAATTAAAAAATATACTTGATAGCATCTTTCTTACCTCAGTCATCCCACTCCTCTCCCTCTGGTAGTGGGAGATCTGGGTCCTCACAAAATTCTGCTCCCTCGTAGGCATAATCCTCTATCATAAGTAACTAGTTCCTCAACCAGTGGAAGAAGACTGATCCATAAAATACCTTAGAGCTCTTGCCACTGTGACGGGCCATGACATAGACCCATATGAGCATCCTATTATCCTCAGCATCTAACCTACTCATGACTACCTAAAGTCTCATATGGGGCACCCTCTGTAGGATGAAGGATATTATCACAGCTCCATAGCCAAAGTGCTTGACATATCCTCGTTTACACTTATTCAACTGATCTTTTAAGCTAACTAGCATACCTTCACACCAGTTGAATACTGTAGTTGCCATACACTCTATGGAATATAGCATATGTGCCCTAGTGGTCATATCGAAAGATCTAGTTCCATCAAATTTCTCGATGTTGTAAATCACTATCCTCAAAGGACTGTCCACTATCTGTTTTATAGGGAGCTTCTCGGCTTGGGCATGCGTCCCTAACGAACACTACCTATCAATTAGGTCATATAAGGTAGAATCACCTCCCCTTGGGTCGGCTAGAACCACTTGTCTTCCTCTCTGAGACAACCCAGTCAAAAAGTATATGTCCTCTATATCAATAGTTAGTGTGTGTGTCCCAAACATGAAATTTTGTTGGCCAGGACCCCACATATCAATGATATACTCCAGGAGACATATATAGGATTTCATCCCTAGAACTCTGAAGTATTTGAGAAACCCATAGTTTCGAAGGGCCTCCATAAAGGGTGGCTCACTGATAGCCTAGAAGTATTCCATCTCATGCTCGCGCTCCTTCCAAATCACCATGGTACGGATGATTCTGCCCTTGCAAAACATTGTGAGCATACATTAGACCCATATCAAGAATGAAGGAGGAATTAAAAACTAATTTTTGATGCTAAAGGATGGAGGCTTTTGGTTTTCCCTAGCTATGGTGCATTTTTCTCGTGTAGATAGAGCGCCCATCGGACTTGTTGACTATCGACAGAGCACCTTTGGCGCCTCTGTCCCAGCCCAACAGAGCATATATGCTCGGTGCCCTTGTCGATTTTGGACAGAGTGCCTTCGGTGCCTTTGTCCTAATGCGATGAAGCACTGATTCTCAACTCGACCGAAGAAAATAAAGTCATCTTGGATGTGCATTCCTCATAGGAAAACGCCCCAAAAACCCTGAATTTCACTAAAAAAAAACAAAAAACCACTATGAAAATGAAAAGAAAGGCTTTGGCACTCACCAGCTACAAATGGTTTGAGAAATGGTAGGTGGTAGCTCCTGGAATCAATGGATGAATATTTGCTCCCTTTACACAAACTTATCCTTCTCCAAATGGTAAAAAAAATTTACTATTTTCCTTTATTTATAGTAATTTTTTACCTTTTTATTTTATTTTATAATCTAATTAAAATTACTTTAATTTCAAAATTACTTTATTATTATGGGTTTTATCATTGGTTCCCTATGTTTTTATGTTGAAGTTGATTCTAATATGGTTTTCAATATTTCCAAGACAAATTCGTAGAGCTGATGGCTAAGTTATTTTTTTCTTTTTCATACTTAGGGTGAAAATGAAAAAGTGTCAAGCATTTTTTACACTTTTTCCATGCTCGTTAAAATCTAGTAAAATATTGTCAAGTCCACTTTTGTTGGTTTTTCAGACTCATAAAAACTGGCTTATGAAAAAGAGAACTTGTCATGTAGCCATATTTAAGCTCTTTTCAATCTCCTTAAAAACACAAAAATATTGCTAAGCAAACTTGTTACGTTCACACTTGTAAAAGTATCAGAACGATCGACTAGTCGGTGGTAGATTATCTCTTTTTCAGACCGATTAGGTCTATTTATGAAAAAGAAACACTCTGATTGATATCAGCTAGAAGAGTTCTATGAAGCATTATTTTATACTTTTTCGGGCCTTAGGGACTAAATTGACGAAAAAAGGACCTCTTGGAGTCTCCTTGTGTCTTCACTCAGACTCTCTAAACATGAACGATACTGAGTTCACTTTCATTGGACTCATGAAATAAAATGATGAAGGACCCTTTATGGGAATGAAACCCTCCTTTCTCAGGTTCGTAAAACATGTGAGAATGTACTCATCGCTTGATGAGCTACAACGAGTGTTCGTTACCCTCTTTGAACTCGTAAAAATGAAAAGAGGTACTCATCCTTCATGATGGAGAAATTAAGGGAAAGGGGAATATTTTTGCATTTTGTTTTATGGCAGCTCATATTCCACCTTTGAACAATGCACCTATCTACATTAGCATATCTTAATAGTTGGGTATTAATATTATCTCCGAGTCGATCCACTTTCGTGAGTCACCTTACTCCTTTGATTCAATTCAAAGAATGCATTATCGTATTCCTTACATTACATCTAGTTTCTATCTCATCAATTCAATTCTTCCAAGTCATTTGTTGTGCTGCAAATTGTTTAAAGGATGTCTCTTCCAAAATTTAGCTCATCAGTAATTATACCTTCCTACAAATTTGATCATGTCCCAGTTAGTTTCATGGTTGTCTCATCACTTCAAAATCAACTTTTTTTTCCATGTTTCGTGTAGATGATGGGGGGGGAAATCAGGGCCCTCCTTCGACAATTCTATTCCTATCAAATTCAGCACGTCATCCAGGAACTAGATTTAGAAACCTAGTCAAGCACCTTGAAGCCTACATGCCTCAATGGTAGGTTTCTTCGCTTTCAACAATAGGTTTTCATCAATGACCTCTAATTGAAAGATTCTATCAAGTGTTCGAATTCAAAAAATCTATTCACACTTGGGAGAATGTACTGAGATACCTTGGAGATCATTGAAATTAATGGCCATTTATGTGGCACTTGTTAACAGTATACATCAATGACTAGTAATCAAGTTGTTTCTGCCATGTTCGGTGTCAAGACATATATTCACATGGCTAGAATCGTATCGGTTGGGGATTGGAATGAATACCTTGAGCAGTTAGGCTTCATCAGCATAATTGCTTATCCTTAGGTTGCAATGAATATTATTTGGAGTCATGACATGGATCCACATTGTATGTTTAGTGGCTATGTCCATACTGGGTTCAGATAGCATGGTTCTACTTTGCTTGTTCTATAGCCATGTTATGCTCCCTACGTCATTGATCATGGATCTACATTGTATTCTTGGTAGGCATGACATGGTCATCTTCATGGATCTGCAGTGTATTGGTCCGCAACCATGATTGTGTCAGACTATTGGGTGTTATATCAACTAGATTAATTCACATAATATTTAATTATCAATCAGGGTTGGTAAGCTTAGAGTTGATACAAAATACATGCAAAGGTAAAAAGGATCCTAGGGTGTCGTGGATATATTTTAATAAACAAAAGATCGAAAGATCAAAAACCGAGTCAAACTCCAAAAATTATCTAAGTAATTGGACTGGACTGGAATATCAAATTCTAAATAGCTACCAAAAAGAAAGACATAAGCAATAATACTTATAACTTCAGACACTAACTCATACATAAGAAATTATAACAACTGAACTGACAAATAACCAACTAACTACTCCTCAAGCAGAAGGTTGGGGTAAAAGGCAACTTATCTTATAAAGAATAGAAAACTTAATAAAGATAATAAACAGAAGCAACTAGAAAACTTAATAAAGATATTTAAATTTTGTTTTTCAATAGACACAAAAAAACATGAATGATTCCTATGATTACAAATAACTTAACTTCCTCTTAAAAATAATACATCTAACCCTAAACTCTATATGCAAATGAAGATGACCATGACATAAAACATCAGTAAAACGAAATTAGTATTTAATATTCAAAGAAGACAACAACTTAATTCATATGTAAAATAAAAAATGATAAAACCTTAATCAATAACTTAAAACAACCAAACTTTAATTCAAAATGATTAAATAAAAATACCAACTACAAATATAATCCAAAGATTGACAAAACAAAACTAGGAACAATCTGAAAAAATGCATAAAAACAGTAAAAATAGAATCAGGGATTAAATGACAGATTGAACAGTAGGTCTATAAAGGGTGACTAAATGGCAGAGTGGACAGATAGTCCAAATGGCGGTCCGTACAGTAAAAATGGTAAAAATTAACCTAAATGAACTAATTCTTTAGCTAAAGTTATGTAGTTCTAAAACTAATGCATAGAATTAATAAACAAACCTATTTAACCAACAAATTAACTTCAAACTAATTCTTAAACAAAAAGAAAACATTGCATTGTAAACTAATTAATAAACTGGTATTTTTACTTGAATAAATTGGAAATTACTTTAAACAAATTCATGACAGAAAAATAAATAAACAAAACTGAATTTAAATGAAAGAAAACTATTATATATAAATAAATTAATGACAGGAAATAAATAAACAAGACTATATTGAAATGAAAACAAACTATTCTACTTAAACCAATTCATAAGTAACCAAAACTAAATTCAAATGGAAATAAACTATTCTACTTGAAAAGTGAAAGCAATCCTGGAATGAAATAACTGACTAAAAACAACTAACTAAGAACAAAAGACTAAAAGCAAATGACTGAAAGTAAAACTACGCGTGCATCTACTTATTTAATTACTGAAATAAAACTAAACTAATGCAATACATGAAATAAAATACTTATTTAACTACTAAAAGGAAACTAAGTTAATACAATACAAGAAATAAAATAACATCTAATGAAAACAACTAGAAATTAAACTAGATTAACTAAAACAAAAAAGAAAGAACTGAATTAAAACTAAGCTAATGAAACTCTGGTTGATGAGGGGCCCTCCCAACAATCAGGGGTGAAGTCTGCTAACTCCTACTCAAACGCAATCTTCAATAGCAATGCATATAGCTCTTTATTCAGATTCAAAAATAGAATTACAGTGCTTAAAGAACTATGACTAACTCTGGCTCTGATTAACTAACGTTATCTTCATTCAGAGACTGATATATATATATATATATATATATATATAGTTTTACATAAGGGATGAGCAAGTCAAACCTAAAGGTCGATTGCTCTCTAATTTTAGGCAATCTTTAAAGCACATAATTGATTTGCTACCAACGCATGGTATGGATCTTCATTCAACATGATCGTGGCATAACATGATGAGTATGCTCCTTCTTTTGTGTGGACATGATTATACAACATGGTGTGATGTTCTTCCTTTGTGTGGGTAGATCCCCTTCATCATGGCGTGAATCCCTTCTTTGACATGGAGGATGGATTGGTGTTGAGCACAGGTTTGTACACAACAGCAAGTTCTGGAACACAGGTCGTTATATCCCTTAAACGCATAGGCCTATGATAGTTGAGTATTAAATCAAATGAAATCGTGAGTTCATAGAAAATGTCCATTTCCTTAAACACGTGGATAAAGAGCAACTAGGTGGTAATCCTTCCAGAGGATGAGTTAAATGCATTGGTCCAACACAGAGATGGTTAGCGAGATGGAGAGCTAAGGAGATTTACAACTGTTTCATGTTTAAATGCTCATAACTGTTTATGGACATCGTGCAGGCTAATAAGCGAGCTGAATGACGAGATAAACGAAACATTGAAATGTGAGCTAGATGTATAGTGCGTCAATCTAGGGCACACATGGAAAATGATCAGAAAATATCGCACAGCGGCTGGATGACAAGCTAAATGCCAAGCTAGATCGTGAACTGTATGCCAAGCTGGGTTGTGAGCTGTATGCCAAGCTGGGTTGTGAGCTGAACGTATGGTGCAAAAGGAAGGCTGAATACATTGTATTGTTAATTTTCCCAAACGAACTATAAAATTTGCAAACAAATATTCATATCAGATAATACATTTAAAAATGATTTAAATAACATAGTTTTGAGTTAAGAAAATCATAAAAATGATATTAATAACCAAAGTGGAAATAACATCAAATTTGTTCTTACCTTGTATAGAAATAACGATCTGTCTGACATGAAACATACTAAAGGGAAGAAAATATGTGTTTAAGTATGTTATTTAATTGCCAAAACAGATAACAAAATGAGGCTCAACATAGACAAGTCAATTACTGGTCTTATTTCAATTGTGAACTCATCTCTTACTGCCTCTGATACCAGATTGATGTCTAGAAAAGTATTTCACATATCATATCCTTCTATCTTCATACTTTGGGGGGCATTCTGTTGCATCTGAAAAATCCATTGTTTCCTGATGACCCTTCAGAAATCCTGGTCTAATATTCCCATGGTAACTTTTTTCCATCATTAGTGAGACCGACACTTTTCCTCAGTTGTGATAGAGCGTCGTTGGTGCACTTTCATGTGGATAAAATATCGTTGGCACCTTTTTATCTGTTGACAATAGGCATCGTCAGTTCTCTCCCCCTGTGAGCAAGAAGCACCAACGCTTTTTCACCTTAATCCAAGTGCATCGATGGACCTAAAACATGAAAAAGGAATATTCTAGAAGCTTCCTTGTGAAATCCTCTGTGGAGTTGGTTCCTACTTGCTAGGGAGAGGTGGAATTCTCCTTCCTGACCTATTGGGATCACCTCCTATCCATTTCCTAGGTGAATCTCATGTCATTTTGCCTATAAATGAATCCTTCATGGAGTGAGTGAGAGGAGGCCAAAGAAAGCACCCTTATGTTGTTGGATTGAGATTTGGTTTAGAGGCAAGTTTGAGTGAGTCTATGTGTGAAGATATTGTTGTGAGTGAGGATTGTTGTAAGTCCATTGTAGAAGACAAAGATGGAAACATCAAGGCTTTGGTTGTATATTTTCCTTCTTTATTCATTAATAAAAAAGTGGTCCCCTTTCCCATACTTAATTTTTGTCAATATCAATTAAATATTGTTAGATTCCTTGATCACTAGCATAGGTTGTTAATTTTTCATGATACTCTCATCTTGTTGTGTGGTTTCTTTATCTTTCATTGCAGGTACTGAAAATTGCGGGTGGAACAATTGGAACAAGGACAAAAGAATTCAGATATGAGGTATGAGAGTGGTTTTATGTTGAGTAAATTAAATTTTTAGGGGAAGGATATGCTGGTGTGTTTCTTTTGTTATATTCTTGTATCATACAGGGTAAAGGAACAAGCGATGTCTGCATCGGTTGCAGAATTCATTAAAACATGAAACTAGTCAAAACCCCCACAAGAGGGAAATGATCCCAATGCCAATGTCTTCATGTGTGATCATGAGGTCAACATTAAGATGAGATATCATTCTTATGATGCCCCTCTTAGTACATTGGATCAATCAGAATCACATCCAGGTAGTTCTCTCACCATTGAGAAACCAACAATATACATAGTACCACACCCCCCCAAAGGTGATCCATGTGGAACAATGCATATTCTGAATGCACGAGCAGCTCATAATGACAATGTTGTTGATGAAATATCTCAAGAACCATGTTCCATGTCTTCCATGGAGGTGTTGCAATATTGTCTTGCAAAAATAAAGGAACTATTGTCTTCAACTAGAGTTTTTGATCCATCCGACCCGACATTGATCACTTTAGACTTAGACCAATCAACCTATAGGATTACTTCCAAAGTTGATTTTTAGATTAAAGTAAAATCTCATGGAAGGAATATATTTCAAGCCATAGTTTATGAAGGGGCCTCAATATATTTCATGTCATTAAATGTCGGAAAGAATTAGGATCACCCACCTTAGTTCAATCCCATACTATGCAAAAAGCATTTGATAGGCATTCCTTCTCTCCTCGTGAACTCATTGTATCATTCCCTATTGAATGGGGTGTAAAAACAATCATAGTAGATGTTGAGGTAGTAGATATGCCTATAGATTACAATTTTCTATTAAGACGTAGTTAGATACACGCAATGATAGCTATAGTGTCTTTAGAGTCCCGAGTGATTCAGTTCCCTCAATGGGGGAATATTTTTATGATAGACCAATCAGATTATTGCATGCTTGAATATGCTATACAATCAAATGTATGTTTCATTAGGGATGCTCTAAAGGAAGTTCAAGACATTAGGGTAGGATTGTTCAAAAATGATTCCCTCGTGGGAAATTTTGTGATCCCGCAACCCTTATCTTATATAGAAGTGTCATACCAAGCTATTCAAATGGCTTTATCAGATTTGGATCCAAATATTTCCTTGATGGAGGAATATGATCTAGTTACTTGGCCCATTTTGGCTGTGAGACCTCCTAGCTCACTTGATTTCTTACACAGAATTCTATCATCATATGAAACTATCCTTGAAGTCATAAACATTTGGTTGTACCCACCTAAGGACATATTTTGTGGGGCAAGTGGGAGCATATTTGGTTTAAATCCACCTAAGAATAGGAGCATGCTTTGTATGTTCCTTGATCTTATCATGTATGTTTGGAAGAATTCATATAGGTTTAGGTTATCCCTCTGTGAATATGCATTTGAAACTTTTTCAATACAAAATTCCCATAGGGTCGAACCTATTGGAAATTGGTGGGTCAACCCATCATATCTGTATCTTCCACCATTTCGAGAGAAGAGCCTATAGAACATGGGACACCCTAGTTAGCACCCCCATTTCCATTTTGGTGCCCATGTTGAGTTATTCTCATAGGCCTGGGAGCCCAATTAGTCCCATCATGACCTAGAGTTTGAAACCGCATACTTCTCTTCCATATAGTTCTAACCATTTACTGATGGGATCCCTATTTTGTGTTAGTTTACATAAGCATGTGTTAAAATATCTGCATGAATATTTGTGTTTACTACTTTGGTGCTTATTGATTACGTTTCCTATATTCCTTTGCAGTCAGTTTTTGCTCAAAATGCATGTAAACCATTGCTTTTGTTTAAGTTAAGCTATACATGTGAGAACTATTTGATTCAGGTAGTTGATGGAACATGATTCATTGTTATTATGATTTTGGTGTTTTTTGTAAGAATTAGCATGAAGTAAACCGCATTTCCCCCTTCCTACTTGTTCATCGCATCAAATTGGATAACCGCAATTACTTGGTTCTATTTCACCGTCCGTCGACACATAATCCTACTTCAGATATCCAACTGATGGAGGGAACATTCGTAAGAGTGTGCACAACTAGCTCAGACCTTTTTTGCAATATGTTTCATTGCCTTGTCTTGACCCGTGCTCTTGAAAAACAGATTAAACCCATGCAACACTCGTTCCCTCCCATGTACCATAGCATTATTTATTCTTTTTTTCAAGCTAATAAATGAAAAAAGTACTAAAAATAAAAAACACAAAAATCCAAAAAAAAGGGAAAATTGAATCGTGTCATATTAAATCTTTGAGATAAAGGCAGCAGTCAGTACTAGTCTCCCTTGAACACAACACATAATTTTTTATTTGATTTCAGTACACCATTTACATTTTCCTTAGGAAGTTGTACCAGTAATTTGAACAGATCTCTATTGATAGGTTATCCTTCCTATCATCTATGGAGCTTTCGATGATTCATCTAGAGTTGGAAATTTTCACAATGGTTGGTTATTCAATTCTTATGTTTCCAAGTGTCCATTTTGTGTCATGTTATGTGTTCAAGGGAATTCAAAATAATGTCGGCCATTCCTAAAATATTCCTGACCAATCATGTCGACCTTCCTTGTGTCACTATACAGTGTTGGATCTCACAACTCTACCAAATTATATCATCATATTGATCTCAGTTTTGTGTCAGTTGATGTGGTATGCATTAATTCCCTCTTTCTGATGGATCTGTTCCTATCGATGCCAAATCATCATCTAGGAAATGGATCTAGGAACCCTAGTGAGTACCTTGGATCTTGGAGTCATTAGTGGTAGTATTCCTCACAAACGACAATGGGTATACACCAATGACCCATGATTTTTTTATTCTACAAGTGTTCAACTTCAGAACATCTATTCACACTTGTCAGTGTGTACTCAAGTACGTTGGAGTTCATCATCATTATCGGTGGGCCTCCTCACATCTGTTAACGGTATACATCAATGATCGGTAATCAGATGGTGTTTTATTATGCTCAACATAAACTCATTTATTCTCATGATATAAACTCATACTATCGTTGGTTTTTATTGAAGATATTGGGAAATAGAGTTGTATCACTCCACTATCACTCATCTATGTACTACCCGAGTTGTGCAAGATTAAAATACCATGTCAAAGTACCATGAAGTCCTGGATATGTTTCACTCATCAAATGTGCACTTATATGTTTTTACATAATTTACTTTTGGCATGGATCCACTATGTATTGTTCATGGCCATTCTTGTTTACTGCTGAGCATAGGTATACCCACATCAGGAAGATATTATATATTTGGGAAATTTCCTTGTTTGACTTGCAGGTGTTTCTCCAATTCCTATGTTCATAAACTACCATTTTCCATCATTCCTTGATCATTAAAGAGTATCAGTCCAAAGAGTATCAAAATAAAAGAAAACTTAATGTATTTCATCCCTCATCATAGCTTCGGATGTCACACATTCGATAGAATTGGCTAACAATAAAATTAACACCCTCGAAGATGATGGTGTGAAAACATATATTTTTTTCACCCGCAACATGAAGACCAAAATTTGGAACAAATTGAGAGATTTGATCTCTCATAGGACCACTGCTTCCACAAAGGAAGAAGTATGTGAAGACAAAGATTTCTCTAAGCAATTCAATACCAAGAATACTTAAGGATCAAAACCTAGTCATCACAACTCCTGGAGTGGAAAGAATACATGGCATATGTATTAATTGTCCTAAAAACCTGGAAATTCAAGTAAAATTCCCAAAAACTAAGGAAAGTGGGTTTTTTAAAGGAAATAATCAAAAAGCTTCAAAAATACGAATCCCACATTCATGGTTAGAGATTTGAAACACAAATACCAATGCTACAAAAGAAAGGCATATGAGGTGAAATAAGGAGACAAATTTGACAGCAAAGGCATGCTGGAGGAATGAGAAGATAGATAGAACCTCTCTTGCACATCATAGTTTCTTTGATCATTGGAATTGATGGAGAGGGGTAGTTTAGAGAAAGGGAGAAATGGATTCACCCATTATTGGGCTGTAATCACTTTCCTCTCAGTTTAATATGATGCAATCCAAATTTCCTCTAAATATTTTGTTTCAATCCATGTTTGTTTCATGTATTTCTTCAACATTTAGTAGATAGATTTCATGATTTTTTTGAATTTTTTTAAGAGATAGATGTAAGGAACTGGCTAGCTACTGCTAATGGAGTCCTAAAGTGCATGGAAGATGGAGCAAAAGTATATTCACCAAATGGAATGTTGCACGAGGTAACTTCATCCCTTCCCTCTCTCTCTTTCTCCTTTGAAAAAGTGTAGAAATTTTCCAATATTGCATATATTATGTCAGCAATATTCACCCTCCCTGTATTTAAGGATAGATTGGATGAAAAAAAATCCCTTCATTCAAATCTAGTAACACCCCTTGTCATACTTACGCCTTGCATGCTTCCCAACAATGCATCCCTTGCATGTGCCTTTGGAAAATGTGATGCTTGGAATTCCTTCAAACTTCATTTATTTGATAAAAGATTGAATATATCTATAGTTGAGGTGTCTCAACCTCTCATGCCATAGATTTCTGATCTCATTGGCATGTGACAGGATCACATTCCCTGATGAGTAAGGAAGAAAGTGTGAAAACTTGTACATCGTTGACTCATGGTCTACAATACCCACTACAACCACTTTGCTTGTATAAATTTATGAAATTTGCACATCATCTTAAGTGAAAGTATCTCTCTTGGAAGAACCTTTTTTTGTCATTTGATAGATAGAGAGTAGTTTTTCTGCAAAATCAGAAACACACAACACATTGTTGAAGTACCCATTGCCAAGATTGATCCTACCAATCCCTTTGGCTAGGATCTATGAATCATCACCCATGACGATGGATGGAAAATTGTATGGTTGTAGGGATGAGAAGGAGCATTATGCAGAACCCATGTGCCTTGAGGCACCTAAATCTATGATGAAGGAGGAAGATGCAGAAGATATAGCCACCAATGCATGACATATTTCTTTGTTTTCAGAATCTGAACCTCCATCCTTATTCTTTGCTCCATCTTTAACATGAATATTTTTCTTATCAAGGAGATGCACCATAATGTCAATGGTTTTCTTCATGCATGCACTCTCTGGATGCCAACCCTTTTAATAGTAAGTGCATTTGGTTTTCTCTTTATTCTTCCCTTTATCCTTGCTGGGATTCGAACCCCCATCAAAAGATTTGGGTTTCTCTTTGTCCTTCTTCTTCTCTTGCTTCTTCAAATATTTGGTGTTCTTCTTTCCCTTTACTTGCTTTGAATCTCTAGCTACAAGATATTAGTCCTTGGTATATTTGATGGTACCCATTTGAACCAACTTGTCTGTTTCTTAAGTTAAAGACTCCATGAAGTCTTCCAAAGAAGGCATTCTCTAGTTTCAAACTGTTAGTTTCATGAGTGAAATGTCGAAAAAAATATTGAATATTCAGGCCCTAGATTTGAAAGTATGGATAGAATGAACTTCTCTTCCTTTTTCTCAATGCCACATTACTTCAATTGAAGAGCCACGGATTTGAACTTGGTGAAAAAGTATTGTATTGTCTCAGAATGAGTTGGATTCGACATGATCAACTCACTTTCAAGTTGATGGCCTCTCAATTCATCAGTCTTCCGAAATATAGAAATGATATTGAGCCACACTTAAATTGGAGTTGTGATACTGTCAACATGAAATGGGAGGTCTCTTGAAATGCTGAGACATAGCATCCCAAATGCTTCATCCATTCTGTTAAAAAACTTGGACTTCTCAACAGCTGAGTTTGGCTCATTTTTTGTCCCTGTGGTAACTCTTTAGAGACCTCTGGATCTCAGTTGGATTACCATATTTACCTTCCATTCAAATTAATTGGATGGAGTGAGCAAGGTGACATGAGGCTTCTCCATTTGTTGGTTTGCACTGAGTGAAAAAGAACCATTGAATAACCTGCAATGCAAACTTTCAATCTGTTAGAGGAGACCTTAGGTTGTTAGCTTGAACCCTCTAAACTCTATGAATTCAGTTTGAATATCTTTGATATTTGACACCATCTAAAATTCTAGCCATGGTAGGATCTAATATCCGAAGGAATCCTAATAATACAAAGAATTTGACAAAACATGATAAAATGGTGTAAAGGAGGAAAAATAACACGTAGAGATGGTGTCAACAATATTGATTTCTATTACATTCCAACATGTAAACATTTATAGAACATGATTATATTACATTATGATAAAATTGTTATCGTTTGGAGGAAAATTGGTGCCATACAAGTGGCGGGCTTACATTGGACCTCAAAACCCCCTTGGTGGACCAATAGGCTCCCAAACTACCTCAATCAGTCACAAATGGCTATGTAAACATTGGGGAGGCATGCTTGGTCAGAAATGAGGGTAGAGTAGGAATGGTGGAGTGCATGGTAGAGTGGGAGTGACTCTAGGAAGTCATAAATGGTCCAAAAGGGCCAAAAACACTCAAATACAATGTATAAGCACCCCTAGTCAATCCAAATCCATGATTTAAGGAGTGGGAGCGCCTAGGGGAATAAAAGGTCATTAATTATGGAACCTTAGCTCTTGGTTGACCAAAATTAGGGCATTGGGTGCAATTAATGGTCCAAAACTTCCAACAACCTTAAGAAGACACCATAAACCAATTTTGGACTATGCAACATAAGTGAAAATGAATGAGACTATGGTCCTAGGTGGTATCATGACTATGGTACTAGGTGGTATGATTTTCTAACAATTTTCTACTCCCATGCAAAGGATAGGGATACTTTGATGAATTTTTCCCATTCCTCTTTAATTATCTCCATTTCTTTGGAATTATCAAGCTAGGGGTTGAATCATATGGGCAAAGGCCCATAAATCATAGGAGATTCTAGATAGAGAGATATTGGTTTGTGGTCCAAATTTGTAGAAGGGTTTATTTTAGGGATTATACACATGTTTTGTAAAAGGAACTCACTATGTAAAAGAAATATGTATAACCGAGTTATGATGTGGCCCCAACCTTGTTTTGTGATTTGTCCAAGAATATTTTCCCTTGATAGGTTTGACACCCATTGGATCCCAATTTATCATTAGATATTATATTTTATCTCGGAGTGGGTCTCTAATTATTGAACTGCCTCACTTTTCTTAGTTAGACAGAACCAAGTTAAAGCAACCCTCTATTATACATTTTTTAGTGACCTCTGTCCCTCTGAAGTTTGCAAAGAGGTTCAACAAAGATAATTTTCCATATAGGCTACTAGAATATAAATATTGAAAATGTGAAATCTAATACCTGATTGAATATGAGACATTATAGACAGGATTCAGTGTTGGGGTTGGATAAGATGGTATACATGAAATACATCATTGTCCCATAACATAAATATGCCGCTAAACACTCCTCTAGATCTTATCACTTTACTATCACGTCTCTACCACATTTTTTTATTGATTTTATCCATTTCAAGTGCCTCAATTTGCATTGCCTATAGAAGGAGGATAGTAGGTTTTTCTTCCCTAATGATATCTTGAAGAGATTATTTTTTATAATTGTTACCCATGATTTTTCTATTCCAAGAAGCAATTTTCAACATTTAACATTAGATCATTTGGGCATCTGAATCCCTTGGCTCTTGGATTTTGAGTTATTTACTAATGATTTCTTAATGGTTTATTAGGTTCCTACTTTTTTTTATCTAAACAATATCAATATATATTAATTTTTCATCTATTTTGGTGCTTTTGGGGTTGAAATATTGGATGAATTGATTTGTAGGGTCCATTTTAGGGGTAGGTCTCACTTTTAAGATTTGGGGTGTATAAATTTCCAAGGCCTATTTGACAGTCTCAATGATTTTTTGGGGGTGAAAAATATCATCACTTTTCCATGTCCCTTCACATGCTTATAAACTTTGATACTTTTTCCAATATTTCAATATTTTCCTCAAATGGAGCAAATATGAAGAAGTTATGCCTCCTGCGAGTTGAACTATCCAGTTGACCACCATGGTACCGAGTGGATTCCACATCATCTCTCATTTCTCACACATGTTCATCTAGTCACATGAATACTTTTAAGAAAATTCTAGAAGGTCCAAAAACCTAACCCTAATTGAGAGTTTAGTTATGCAAAAACCCTCCCTAGATGGCTATTGAGCTATGTTAAATATTGAGTCATTTGTAGAAGAAGGGGTTCTATTATTTTGATGTTATTGTATTATTTCATAGTTGAGAAACAACATGTGAGTGGATATTAGAGAAGAACATAGTAGGTATGATATTATACAATAGCCATAATGGATCCAGACTCATAAGTAACTCCATAGAGAGTACCCATTGCTTTGTATTTACATTCTAGACAAAAGAGCAAGTCATGGTCTTCTTTCCTAGATCGATTTTTCCCCATTGTGGGTTTTCCTAGGGTATATCTTCTTTTATTTTGTGGATTCTATATTTATTTTCTCTAGTTATTTTACTTACAATTCCAATTATTTAGAATTCAATGGAAATAAGATAATAAAAAGAACTAATTTTTAATATTCGTTGTGATGAACTGTTCCAGTGGAATATCCACAACTGTTTACAGATCATTTTTCATTTTTTTTCTTCCTCTCATTGTTATATTAGTATTTTTCTTCCCACCTTTATTTATTGCTTGTATTATTCCTCTTATTTAGATTTATCCTCTTCTTCGACCTAGTTTTGTCTTTTTTTCCTTGTAACCTCCCTCAGATGGAGGCCCTCTCAGGGAATAGGTCAATTTCCTCAATGTGTCAAGATGAACATCGTTTTTCATGGTTAAAAAGGAGGATTTATTTAAGAAGGAATGAAGGAGGGAGATCAAGGAGAATATCTTAAGGAATTTTCTCTTACAAACATATTAACGATATCCCCAAAGGATTGGGATTTGACTAAGATAGGATATTGAATCTATTGGGAAAGGAGGGAAAGGTTTGGTCTAAGTAAGGACAACTATATCCATGCACAATAGATCCAAGGGTAGATAGAATGGGGATTGGAAGTCAGGAAGAAGATGAAGCTAATGTGGGTGTGATGGAAAGGTTGGGTTTCTTTGAGGCCATGTTAATGTACCATTTATTTTCTTCTCTTGCAGATGCATGAGAAACTTGTTGATTTGTTTTGTAATATTCAATGAAGTGATTGTATTCACGACAAGATTTACACTTGATTTGATCCAATTTATAAAGGTATTTTTAGTTATCCAAAGAAAGAATATTTTCTTCTAGTAATAATTTTTCTAGGTCAACTTCCACATAGATCCAAGTGCATGCAAACATATTGTACTTTGGATTAGACTTGTTGATGTATTTTCCAAGACTATTGTCGATTTTTCATAGCACACTTCCCATAATGGATAGGAATATGAGGATGTGCACCCATACAAGTACTACAAATAGGACATCGATATTACAATAAAAATATGGTGTCCATTTTTTCAAGTACATTCCTCTAGATTCAAAAAACATAAGTTCCATTTCAAAAGATCAAATCCCGGTCCTCTTTGGATATACATGACTAGAGCGTATAACCCTCTACCACAAAAATAATGGGATATATTTGCTTGGATGAACACTTGCAAATTTTTCAAGAGCCATTTGGTCATTGATATAGGTGAAGGGAACATCCTTTTGAATTGACCAATAAACTCTCTTTTAATAAGGGTAAGAGCCATATGTTGAGAAACGATAGTCAGAATTGAGACCTCAAGGATATGATCAAGCTTCTTAACAAACCTAGAGGGTTTTGATTTCTTATAAATTGTCTTCCCTAATACAAAGACAAGCGATCTAAATTCCATGAAATCGAGATATAATGGGTGGGAAAATCCCCCTCTAGAGGGAAGATCCATCGATGAATGGATGAGAGATAGAGATTTATAGAAAAAAGCCGCAAACTCACTAAAACCTCCACTATTGGTAGAGGACGTGTTTTTTTTTTTTTTTTTTTTAAACATTGAAAGGCCATATTTAAAAACAATATACTTGTTCTATCCATGATGATCGATGATCTTCTAGATTCCCTAATTCATTATTTCTTAAAAAATCCCATTAAGAAAATACAATGTAGAATAGATTTATATATAGAAAACTCTAGAGTCATGAATATTAGGTATTATGGAACCAAGAGCTCATGCTTCCTCATTATCTCATTGAGGTACCATATTGGTACTACCATCTATCATTATTGTACCATCAATACCCACTGGAATCCCTTGCATGTCATTAATGAAAGGTTGTGTTGTTTCTGTCTATCCTCTCAATTGGCCAAGCCAAGGCAATGATATATGTTAAATATAAATACCTCATCCATTATCACATGAATATTAATATACATTTTTTAAATATTATTTTTAACTATTTAATTTCACCTTCATTTTATCTTAAATGTATAATCAACAATTTTGTAATACCCCCATTTTGACCGTTGGAATTACTGGCTTTATATGTAAATGTGGTGTATATGTGATGTATGATTTCTAGTGTGGAGCTCAAGGCTAATACCCCACTGGTGAACTCTTTTATTTTAAAGGAAATTATTTATATTTTGTGAGCGATGTGCTAGCAAGCCATGGGAAATTGTAAAAGCATGTAAATATTTGTAGTGCAAATAAAATTCCAAGAATTGGCTATAAAAGTAACTAAAATCAAGGGGATGTGTGTATCCACTAGAGAGGGGTTGTGAGATTGAACACATTGTTTCCAATTTTCATATTTATAAACCATCTTGACTTCCCTTGCTGATATTTAATTATGTTGTATGAAAGTAACTAATAAATCAACTCATGCATTAATGGAGAAGGAGAAAACTCGGAAATTTGTATGGTTGAATATGGGCTCAATTATCTTGACCCATAAGTCAATTACCTCATGGAAATTCATTTTACATCATCCCCGTTAAATTTTATAATATCCATACATCATTTTCCCGACCTGTTATGCATTCCCAGGATTAAAAATTGCAGAAAATGCAACCAAGAAAGAAGCCACATTTTATAGTGCCAAAAATGTCTAGAAATTCATATAGGTAGTGAAATTGAGTAGGGAATACATATATATAAATCATGGGATGGAATTGAGAGTGCCAAAACCCAAAAAATTCATAGAAAGACACATATTTGGAAGCTCAACATTTGAATTTCATGATTAAGATTCATGTGGCCAAAGTTGGGAAAAACACAAGAGTGGGTTGAATTAGGAGAGAGATCAGAGGGTGGAATTGCTTGATAAACCCAGTCAAGGAAAGCATTTCTAAATATTTAGCAGCTTGGAACTTTCAATGTCCACCCTGAAGAGCACTAGAGGGAAGGGTATCTTGAGGGACTGTGTAGCAGAGAAGGAGACCTTCCTTGTGTTCGGTGTGGCAGGTATTATGTGTGCTAAGGCTAGTTGATATCAATTGACATTCTTGTAGCTATGTGGTTGAGCTCATTGACTTAGAATTATCTATCCCTATCTCCCTGCATGCTTNTGGCAGGGATTATGTGTGCTAAGGCTAGTTGATATCAATTGACATTCTTGTAGCTATGTGGTTGAGCTCATTGACTTAGAATTATCTATCCCTATCTCCCTGCATGCTTGAAAAATCCAACTATGTGTTGCCTTAGCATGAGTAATTGTGCCATGGAATTAAGTGAGCCTAAGTGTTTCGTCCTTGGTTGATAGATATCCCAACTTGGAGGTGGTATCTCAATTGAAATAATATAGGATGGATAGAGACCTGTGGTTGGGTGGAATGTTTCTCTTGCATAGCCAATTGCTTGGGCACTTCCAATTGAAATATAAGAATTCATTGTTGCCTCTAATTATGTCAATTTTATGTATTATAAATGATTATTTTTTTCATGTCAGATTGAATAAATTATTCCATTTTCATTATTAAATTGAATGCATGTGAATATCCTAAAAATGAGTTTATTTATGTGCATTATTTTCCTTATATGCCTATGATGAACATGTTGTTAATTGCATGTTGTGTGTGCATTAATAGAGTTTAATTATGTTGTGTATGTTTATCATGCATTTGCACACGCATTTAATTGTTTATGAATTTCATAATATGGCCTTGGGGGGGGAATTTAGCACCTCGTACATTGTTTATGTTTCCTTTGTGGGTCGAATTGATGGGAGGGGACATGACAGAGTGGTATCGAACCAAATGGTTGCAGCATTAGGGTTGTTTGGGACAAAATATACACTTACATGCAGAAAATCAGAAATGCACAGGGAGTGTTGATAGACGTTTGGTAAAATTGTGGGTTAAATAATGACTAAAGATCAAAAAATTCAAATGTTATAGAGGAGAACAGTGTTTTATAGATATCTCCAAAATATTTGCAACAATATTTGCTTCATAAAAAATGGACTCTAGACATGAAATATATCGATAGAATAATTTGGCAATAAAATGGGAATCTTACCAACATACGACTTCTGATATCAGGATTGGAAGGTCGGAAGGATAATTGATTATTATTGTTTGGACATTGTCGAAGTGCAGACATCAATATCATCATGTTACTCATGTAAGGAATCACCGTGTGGTGCCTATGACGGAGTTCGAGGATCAGTATTTCTCAATAGAGTAGTAACGAAGTTCTGTCTTCCAACTCCTGAGTTGGGGGTGGTATCCCAAGGTACAAATGGATCATCGAAGTCTCGATGTCAATATTGGCATCGGTGTAGTATTGGAAGGTTGAAGTTTAGAGGTTCTGACTTCCGAAAACTGACATATGAACGTAGTAGTTGGATTTGCGAATTCGAGGTAGTTTCATTTGGAACTTGTTATGCAGTGCCTACTTTTGACTCCCAATGTATGGAATATAGTAGTCAGAGTTGGGAGGTCGAGAAGGTTTTATGGAGGAACCGTTTTGAAATTCTAACTTTCAACTCTTAATGTATGGAATATAGTAGGTGGATTTGGGAAGTCATAAATGTATCTTCATGGATTAGTTGTGTGTTTTGATTTTTGATTTTGAATCGAAAAGGTCAGGAAGGCTTGGAAAAGTCGGGACCAAGAAAAAGAGTATATAGCCTAAAAACTGTTTTATCCATAAAAAAATAAGTTTGGATCGAAATTTTATGAGACCTAAGGAATTCAGACACCATTAATGAAGCTCATATAAGCGTCCTTGGGAGACTCAATCCCACTATGCTCTGATTTGACAAAAAAATCAAAATATCGGTTTTTAAAGATAGGTGTCCCAAGACCCAATGGGAGATAAATTTGGGTTGGAATTGTCATGGTCTGGTCATTGACCAAGCATGCAATTAAATCTGTGTTCTTGGGTCCAAATGCAAAAAGGTGTGAAGCCAAGGTGTGAAAGAAGGTCAAAATGCACTATTCTGGAGTACTTTCTAGTGATTTTGAAAAGCTTGAAAGAGGTAAAATTGGCACTTGATGTTGAAACAAATAAAATTGAACTCAAAATTTTACCTACTCATTAAAATAGACATTTCCTATTAGACGATTTTTTTCTGGAAATGCTTAGTTTGGGAGATAGCCATTTTTTTCAAAAATTCCAAGTTTGGGAAAAGTTGCAAAACTCAAAAGTAGCCAAACCCATAATATTATAGAGGTTGAATGGTGCATCGGATAGGATATATGAAACATTATGAGTGTTCCATTTTATATTTACTAATTTATTCCAATAGAAAAGTTTTTTCTATTTCTCTGTAGATTTACTTTTACAAGTGGTTAAAGTTGGCCTCTAAAGCCAAATTGCACCTGTGGAAAAAGTGCAGAAATAGACAAAAGAAACAATTTTAGAAGAATGTAAATTTCATGTCTAAAGTTGGAATTAAGAAGGGAGATATAAATTGGAAAGGTGCACAATCATAATCTGAATGATGGATTCATATGTCCTAGATATTTGAGCAGAATAGCGCCTATAACCTTGTTTCGACAAAAAAAATGTCAATTAAAGGAAATTTCCCTAAATGCATAAATGGAACAAAAGAAAGCATAAAAAACCCTGTGAATACTTAGATGAGACTAATTATATTCAAAATATAATTTTAATGTGTCATTTCATTGCACTAAGAGGAGCGAGGTGCTCTACATCCCAGTATGGGGGAGATGTTTTCACGTACGTAATGTAACACTACATTAACAAAAATAAAAATTAATTAAAAAAATACATGTCGATTCATAAAATAAAAAATTAGGAAAGGTAATTTTAAAAATCTACATCGACCTAAAAAATAAAAATAAAAAATCTACTTAAGCCTAAATCTATCAAGAAAGAGAGGGATCAAATTTATTATGTTTAAGATTAAAAAGAAGTTACAACTCAAGAAACTGGATCTTTCTCTATGGTTGATAGATACAGGTTTAAGAGGGATTTATGTTGGTATATTACTAAAATGACTAATAAACTTATCTATGATGCAAAATGTTTACAGTTGATAAGATTTGAACAGTTGTGGAAGAGGATGGAAAGCAGACGAAAAGAGTCTCCAAAAGAAAATGGTAACCATGAATGATGCTCAGGATCCCTATGAACATGATGAATTTGTATTACGAGAAAACACGCAAGAGGAAAATCTTGAGACAAGATCCAATGGTATGAGAGAGAAAATCACTCCTCATAATTTGGTTGAAACCATGATAAGTTTCAATGAAATAAGGATGAAATTTCAAGAGAAGTAAAACCAAATCAATGATGTTATTTTACAGAGCCTCGTTGGCATGCAGAAGAGGATTAACCGTGATTCCAATCCAAGCAATGTTGACCAAGAAGGAAGAGATGCAGAGAGACACTATAGGGAATGCTCCAGGAAAAGGACTCCCATCCCAAGAAAGAGTTATGTTTGTAAAAATCTTAGAACTCCCTCATCATGATATTCTTCTAGCAGAACATGTCTCCAGAGGTTCTCGAAATAGTACAAAGCATACTTATAGTAGGTTTGAAGGAAGAAGGAAATTCAAAAGGATTCCACAAGGATAATTTAGAAAGTATAGGCCTCCCACATTTTATAGAGAAAGTAAGATAGGTAAAGAGGCAGAAGCATGGATTCTTGGGATGAAGAAATATTTTAGAATTCATGACTACTTACGAAATTAAAAGGTCACAATTTCTATTTACAATCTAAATGGACTAAATTCAAATTGGTGGGATCACCTCATGTAAGTAAAAGGAATCCAAGAAAGAAGGATTAACTAGGAGCAATTTAAAAATTATTTCAAGGAAAAATACCTATCAATTAGGTATTATGATAACAAGAGGAAAGAGTTCAATGAACTAAATTTGGGACAGAAGTCTATGGAAAAACATGTCCATAAATTTCTGGACTTGTTGAGGCATGTGGATTATATCAAATATGAAAGGATAAAAATTCAAATCTTCCTTGGAAGTTTGCCTCAAAATTTCAGAGATAGGATTGAGTTTGTTAATCCCTCAACTCTTAATGAATCTATTTGAATGGAAATGCATTGCTATGAGCAGAGAAAATGAAAGTTAGAAGTTCATTTATCATGAAAAATAAATCCAAAGTGAATATTTAATCAAAGGAGATGTTGGATTCAATCCATCATTTAAAAATCAGCCAAGAAATCTCTAACAATGCTAACAAGAACAAAGTGGAGTTAATCCAACAATAACAGTAGATAAATGGACAAAGGGTTTGCTTTGGCATTGAGGATGTGGAGAGAACCAAATTCTTAAATGCTGTCCACATCAGAAAGAGAAACCTTGAGGCTTCCACAACTTAGAATCAACATTTACAGTGGAGTATATGGAAAGAGAAACTCCCCAAATTTATGCATCATTGGATAACCATAAATCAGACCATCAATTAGCAGTAGTGGAAGTTGGAGGTAAGATTTCAAATAAATCCATTTCTATTTTGATTGATCTAGAATCTACTCATAGTTATGTTCCTCCAAAAGTGGTTGAAAGTTGTTTTCTTGGAAAATTTAATCATAATAAGTGATGAATTCAATTATCCATAGGGACAAAAATAAAGGTGAGTGAAGTAGTGATGAATTGCCCCATGGAGTTAAATGGACTCCTCACAAAAGCTAATTCAAATGTCCTTCCATTCGGATCCTATTATTCTGCTATTGGCATGGATTGGACAGAAAATCATAGACTCAAGATAGACTATTATGAAAAATTTATTGAATGCATTGAAGAAGAAGAAAAGACAATATTGGTAATAGGAATTCCCAACCAAGTTTTTGTTAGATTTTAATCATTCAAGATAGAATTATATTAGGATATTTTAACTGAGAGAATAACAAGCACAACAATAAAAAACAAGAGACAATGTACACAGTGTTTTTCCTTGGGGAAACCATAAATGGAGAAAACCTTGCAACTTCATCAGAGATAGAATCAACACCAAAAGTAAAACCCGAAAACATAAAGATGATCTCCCGACAGTATTAGTCCTCTCTCCGATCCTAGAAACTTATCTTTCACTCATGTGCCCCAATGAGTGAGTGAGTGTGATAAATAGAGAGGCTCGCTCTCTATCTATATTCTTTCATTCACTTCAAACACACTCCAACATGTTGGCCTCACTTAACAATTACTTACTAGAGCCAACATCTCTAGGAGTGTCTAATAACCCTAGTACCCCACAACATCTAGGGACTTTGCCTCCTCTTCCCAACAAGGAGGGTTATCCTTAACACAATGCTGGGGAATATTTCCCTGACTTACAATGACTCTCCTAGGGTCAACTTCTCTAGGATATTCTA
Source organism: Pseudotsuga menziesii (assembly GCA_001517045.1). Lineage (NCBI taxonomy): Eukaryota > Viridiplantae > Streptophyta > Pinopsida > Pinales > Pinaceae > Pseudotsuga > Pseudotsuga menziesii. The sequence goes on from LPNX010727783.1 coordinate 798,442, forward strand.
ATAACCCTAGGGCCCCACAACTGCAGGGACTTTAACCCTTGACCAATAGGATGGTTACCTACAATGACTTGACATGACTTGTTTACATTGTAGAACCTCCCGATAGGAACATCGGGGCATGACATGACTCAAATACATTACAGACACATCCTGGAATAAACATCGGGGTACAATACATAAGATATACGGATGAATACATTCCAAAGTTACAAATACATCAACACTCCCTCTTAACTAGGAAGGTATTCTTTCGATACAATTTATCAGCACAAGTGTTCTTCTCTATATTATCTGGATCATCATTGATTTCTCATCATCTTCATCTTCAATTCATATTCATCTGGATCTGGATCATCATCACCGGATCTAGATCATCACTCAATCTAGATCATCATCACTGGATCTGGATCATCACTAGATCTATATCATCACTCGATCTGGATCATCATCACTAGATATAGATCATCACTCGATCTAGATCATCATCACTAGATCTGGATCATCACTCGATCTGGATCATCACTGCTGGATCATCACTACTAGATCATCATCATTGGATCTGGATCATCACTCGATCTGGATCATCACTGTTGGATCATCATCACAGGTGCTATCTCATGATTCTTCTCATCACAAGAAGTTCTACAAATCCAATCCTTTTTCATGTTGGTTGTAGGCCTAGCCTCCATGTAGGTCTTCTTTAGTGCTTATATTTGACCCAAGTTAGAATGGCCCACCCAACACTTACATCTGACCATGAGAGGAACATATCCAACACCATGTCAGAAAGGCACGCCCAACACTCACATCTGATCATGTAGGAACCAATCCTATAATCACATCATAAAGGCCCAGCGCTCACATTCACTAGCATGATAGGACACAAATACTATCATCTGTGAAAAGGCTCAGCACTTACAACCACTAGCATGATAGGACACAACTACTATCATCTGTGGAAAGGCACATCACTCACATCCACTAGCATGATAGGACACACCTACTATCATCTGTGGAAAGGCTCAGCACTTACAATCATGAGCATGGTAGGACACACCTACTACCATCTGTGAAAAGGCACAACACTTACAGTCACCGGCATGGTAGGGCACACCTACTACCATCTGTGAAAAGGCACAGCACTTACATCTGACCATGGAAGGAACTTAATCCTCTAACCATGTCAAAAGGGCACTCAGTCCCAGACTGAGGGTTCCTAGTAACTGACCAGTTGCCTCCATTATCCAATAGAATGGTAACATCCCTTATATATCATCAAGTGGGAACACATCCCTCAATCACATCTAAATTTCCATGCACTCATATCTCATCATGTGAGAACACATCCCACAATCATATCAGAACGACCCTCAGTCCCAGACTGAGCTTTCCTGGTAATTGACCAAGTACCTCCATTCAAAGAATGGCAATAACCCTTATATCTGATCAAGTGGGAACACATCCCTCAATCACATCAGAATGGCCATGTGCTCACATTTGATCATGTAAGACTACATCTTACAGTCATATCAGAAAGGCCCTCAGTCCTAGACCGAGTATTCCTAGTAACTGACCAAGCACCTCCATTCCAAGAATGGAAATAGCTCTTATATCTTATCATGTAGGAACCAATCCTATAGTCACATCAGAATGGCTCAGCACTCATATCTGACATGGAAAGAACCAATCCTCTCACCATGACAGAATGGCTCATCCCTTACATCTGACTATGGAAGGAACCAATCCTCTCACCATGTCAAAATGGCTCACGGACTCATCACTTCCCCTTGGAAGGAACCTCGATCTGGAGAACACCAAGCTTCTCCCTGAAGTACTCCAACTTCACTCTTTCTAATGGCTTCATCAACACATCAGCTATTTGTTCTTCCGTCACAACATACTGGAGCTTCATTGCTCACCTATGCACCATATCCCTGATATAGTGATACTTGATCTCGATATGCTTCGACTTGTCATGGAAAACCAATTTCTCCAATAACTTCACACAACTCTGGTTGTCACAATATATACAAGTAGCATCCAACTGGAGATCAAATAAATCAAACAGTATCTTCCTAAGCCATAATGCCTCACAACTAGCTGAACAAGCTGTGACATACTTTGCTTCAGCTGTACTCAGTGCCACATAGGATTGCTTCCTACTAAACCAAGAGATCACACCTAATCCCATACTGAAGCAACACCCTAAAGTGCTCTTCCTATCAATGGCACTCCCTGCCCAATCTGAATCAACATAACCCTCCAGGTTAATCTTTTGACTTGCCTCACACTTGAGCCCATAATCAACTGTACCCTTCATGTACCTCAGAATATGCTTTCCAGCAATCAAGTGAACATGTCGTGGATCTGTCAAGAACTGGTTCAAGGTGTTCACAGCAAAGCAAATATCTGGTCACGTGTTCGTCAAGTAAATCAAGGGCCCAATCATCTGACGATACATTGTAGCATTAACTGCTTCTGCTGAAGCATCACTCAATAGCTTCAGTTTTGATGCCATTGGTGTGGTCATGACCTTGGAGTCCACCATCCCGAATCTCTTTAGGATCTCTACCGTATATTTCCCTTTTCCTAGAGAAATTCCATCTGCATTTTTCCACACCTCCATGCCTAGAAAATAGTGCATCAACACATAACAGGAGCATCATTGATCTTCCGTCTTCAACCTTGAAGCAAAGGTTGGAATCAACTTTACTCTCAGTAAATCCTAGAGTCATCAGTAATCTATCCATCCTGTCATACCATGTTGAAACTCAGGATCTTCTGTAGTCACTCCCTCTGAAGCATCATACTCCCTCTGTCTTCCGTACTCTGTGCATTGAAACATCCTGTACTTGAGTGACAAGTAGCTTCCTCTACTACTAATATTCTATGTATTCATCTAGGGTCACTGGATACCAGGATCCTCTATATTTGAAAGCATTCTTCTCGTACCCATCTGTGAGCTTGTCATCCTTTATCAACCTTGTAGCAAAGGTTCAAATCTTCATCAAGATCCTCATGTATGTGTTATCCCATGGGTGTCTTCTGAGCTTGTACAAGGCCTTCTTTCATTTTCACACATGATTCTTCCTATCATGTGACTTCACTTCTAGTGGCTGCAAATGTCTCTTCGTAGTTTATGCCTTCTTTTCGTGGGAATCCTCGTGCTACGAATCTTTCCTTGTATCCCACGATGTTTCCATATACTGCATGATGGAACTACAAACTTCCCTTCATGTATCGATACTGCATCCTAGACATCATTCTTCTTGAACTGGTCTTCCCTTTCTTCTTGGTTACTTCTTCATAGCTTGAAGGTTCTGCATCAATGATGTCGTTGCATTCGTCATATTATTCTTCATCTTGAACTATCATCACTTGTTCTTTGGAACAAGTCTCATCCTTATTTGCTTGTAGGTGATTATGTATGTGATCTTTCCTACAAGTCAAATGCATTTGTATGGTTAGAAACATTTCATAAGGAATATTCATAATGGAAAATTCTTATGCATAAATATATGATCATGCCACTATTTTAGCCAATACAACATTCATCCATATCTCACGAAAACTTTTCTAGATGCGTTCCATCTCTACCAGGACAACATTGATATTGTGCACTAATCTAATATGTCAACAAAGAGGTTTCATTCTAGATAAGTAGCAATGGAGAGTTGTATAGCACCATGAGCTACTTACCCATCTCATGCATATTAGTAGTATACTGTCATTAATGCAAACATTCTATCATGCATAATACATTAACTGAATATAAACAAATGCATAACAAAACAATATCATGAAATGACAATTGAATACTTATATTTATTTGTTTCATGGGTAGATTACTTATTTAGCCTTCAGCTTCATCATCTTCTTCATTCATAATAGCATCGTTTCTTATCCAAATCCTAATATGGATAAGAGGTTCTTCAAGAGTTGAGTTCTTCGTATTCCTCATCGCTTGAGGGATCTTCTTTGGATGGTGAGAACTTGATGTTCGATTGCTCCCATCTTCTCTTCTCTTATTATAAGTCGAGCTTATTTTTCTTCCTAGAGCCTGCTGAAAGTAATCACTTCCTTCTGGCACACATTCCTTGAATGAATGAATCCCATGATCCCGGGAGGCCATTAAAAGTGGCTATCACCACTTCTGCATTCTTCACTTCTTCTTTTACCGCTTCAATTTGTTCTTTGATTTGAGAGACTCTTGTAAAGTATGACTGTATGGTCTCTACATTCTAGATCTTCACATTCTTCAACTAGTTTATCAAAGTAATATTCTGATTTATGTTCTTCCCTTCAAATAGCTTGGTCAACGAATCAAACATCTCTTTCGGTGTCTTTAGGGGAGACACTTGTGGTATAAGGTGATCCATGATTGAATCAAAAATGATATTATTGGCCTTGACCAAGTTCTTCTTATGTAAGGATTTGAGCCTTATCTCTTTCTGGAACTGGAACCTCTTTACTTGTGTAGGTGTCCAATTCATTTTCTTCAGAGAGATCATATACTTCCATGCTTGGAATTTGTCAACTTCACCAAGCATATCATCAAACTGATGTGATAGATCACTTTGAAATGAGAACCTCAAATGAAAATAGCAAAAGATTAGATCTTACCGATTTGAGGTGTCCGTCCTGGTTCTGGAGCTGGCTGATCTAGGGTTTGTCAGAGAAACCCTAATTTTCAAAAATTGGAATCTTTCAGATCTGATTGGATAGAAAGATAGATCTCTTCAAGTTGAGCTGTCCAATGTACTCCTTTTCTGAAAACTGTGGAGGGAAGCTCCCGGAATAGGAAGCCCTAGTTTTCCAATTTCTTCTGAAGAATTTCCTGATACTATTTTTGCGATATATATGAATTTACTTATCCTCTATGTCTAAAAAATTGTAGTGAGGTAGCCACGTAGATCCCTATTCCAACAACACAAGTTTCATCAGAATTGGTATCACCAATTGGGACTTATGATCATTTTCCCAAGGTGACCTGTGATATGACTATTCAGAACAACGAAGTTGTACGGACCACCGTGTGTCACTGTTTCATCTTCTGGGTCTGAATCTTAGACCACATAAAGTACAGTTCATTCCCTTTCTAGAAAATCTACATAAATTTCATTTGGACCTTTTGAGCCCAAGATATAGCAATTCTCCCCAGGTGCCCTATTTAGGGATGAATCCTGGAAGAGGCTAGAACCCTAACTTGGAGGGATCATATCTCCCAAAATATACTGAATCTGAGGCTGAAATTTGGAAAAAATGTAAATCAGGATTTTATCATTGGCCTGTGAAAGTTTCAGCTCCTGAGCCTTCTTCAATCCCGAGATATATTGAATCTATATAAACTTATCAGTTTAAGTATTTTAGGGTTTTCCAGCTCAGGGTCAAACTAGGGTTTGACTTTCTCAGAGTTTCACCCAACCAAAAATATTGAGCCATGTCTCTAAAATTCGATTTTGATGAGGAGAGAAATCCTATGCTGGGCTCACTCAAAAATTCCTCTTCTATAAGAAGCCCTAATTTCTCGCACCAAAAACTGAAAATTCTCGGAATCAAATTCCGCTTCGACAGAAAGATGTGCCCTTCAATGGAGAGTCAGCCTAGCATACTTTTGCTGATGGATTGTGGAGAGAGACCCAAAAATTAAGAAGCCCTAGCTTTTGCAGCTGCACAATGTCTTCTTCTCAGGATATCTCTGACCCCATATTATATTTTTATCATTCAAGCTATCATTATATTAGGATCTTTTAACTGAGAGAATAACAAGCACAACAATAAAACATAAGAGACAATGAACACAATGTTTTTCCTCAGGGAAACCATAAATGGAGAAAACCCCACAACTTCCTCAAAGATAGAATCAACACCAAAAGTAAAACCCGAAAACATAAAGATGATCTCCCGATAGCAGCAGTCTCTCTCTCTGATCCCAACAACTTCTCTCTCACTCATGTGCCCCAATGAGTGAGTGTGTGTGATAAATAGAGAGGCTCACTCTCTATTTATACTCTTTCGTTCACTTGAAACCCACTCCAACATGTCAGCCTCACTTAACAATTAATTACTAGAGCCAACATCTCTAGGAGTGTCTAATAACCCTAGTGCCCCACAACTTATGGGGACTTTGCCTCCTCCGATCAACAAGGAGGGTTATCCTTAACACAACGGTGGGGACTATTTCCCCAACTTACAATGACTCACCTAGGGTTGACTTCTTTAGGATAGTCTAATAACCTTAGGGCCCCACAACTGTGAGGTCTTTAACCCTTGACCAATAGGAGGGTTACCCACAATGACTTGACATGACTTGTTTACATTATAGAACCTCCCGATAGGAACATCGGGGCATGACATGACTCAAATATATTACAAACACATCCTGAAATAAACATCAGGGTGCAATACATAAGATATACGGATGAATACATTCCAAAGTTACAAATACATCAATTGTTTTAGTGGGGAAGATTTCAGTCTTAAAATTAAGAAAATTTTATAGGAAAGGTTGTCAATTATATGTATCTCATATATCAAATTATCAAGTGGACAAAGGACCAAAGATAGAATATTATACATTGTTGCAATAGCTCAAATATGTGTTTCAAATGAAGTGCCAGGACTACCACCAAAAAGAGATATTGGTTTTACAATTGATCTTCTTCCAAGGGCAGTGCTAGTTTCCAAAGATCCTTATAGAATGAACACGCCAAAATTATTAGAGTTAAAGATGTAGCTACATGAATTAATAGACATCAATTAAACAAGACCATGTGTTTCTCCTTGGTGATCACCGATGTTATTTATCAAGAAGAAGGATGGACTTTAAGGCTATGTATTGCTTACATGAAGCCAAATAAAGTGACAATCAAGAATAAGTACTCATTTCCCAGAAGTGATGATTTGTTCGAACAAATGAAGGAAGCCAAAGTGTTTTAAAATTTTTGCTTGAGATCCAAGTATCAAAATGAGAATAAAAGAAGAAGGAATTCATAAAACAACTTTTCGAACAAGATATAGCCATTTTTAGTTCACAGTGGTGCCATTTTGTCTTACTAATGCACCCACCATGTTCTTGTTCCACATTAATAATGTTTTTAGCAAGTATTTGGACAATTTTATGCTAGTGTCCTTGCATGACATTATCATTTATTAAAAGATTGAAGAATAGCATGAGGAACATATAAGAATGGTGTTGTAAGTTCTTAGAGAGAACCAATTGTATGCAGAGCTAAGCAAATGTGAATTTTATCATAGAAGGGTACAATATTTGTTGAGAACATAGTTGTAATTGATGTCGAAGATGTTCACGAAGGAAAAAGGAATAACCAGTAGATATGGTAGCGGGATGAGTTCAACAATGACAAAGGAAAAATTTCAGTGTATGAGTGTATGAGTGAAGAGAGAGTGTGTAGTGGAGAGTGCAGATACTGTGTGTGAGCAAATTGTACCTATGTGTATGTGTGTATGTCAAAATATGATATAAGTATAGGAGATCGAAATTGTCTATGCGTAGAGAGATATAGAAAGGAATTGAATGTTCCACCGATCAATTCAATCATAGAGTTAAATATCTGCATCTTGGACAGATCAATAGTTAAAAAAGGATTTCTCAATTAAAAGTAGTACCCAAAGTAAGCCTAAACAAATCACCCATACGACTGAAGACCGTGTGGTGGAGATCGATGTTGGAGAAGATCGATGGAGATGAATGATTTCCACACAAATAAAAGTCAAAGATCCACAAATTTGCATTTGATCATAGATCAAAGGTTAGGATTGAATTTGCAAGGAAATATACGATGGGGAATGATTTCCTCACAAATAAAAGAGGAGATCCACAAATCCGCATTAGATCATAGATCGACTATCAGGAGTGAACCCACAAGAGAATCAATGGTTCAGAAGAAATATGGAAGGCGGAAGGCGAAATGCAGAAGATGAGAAACCAAAGTCTAAAATAATATGGGTTTCCACAACCTGAAATCCACCAGTGGAATGCAGAAGGAAGAAAGAGGAAAGCGGAATACAGAATGCGAAAGATGAGAAATCAATGTCTAAAATAATTTGGATCTCCGCAACCCAGAATCCATTGACAGAATGCGGAAGGTGGAAAGAGGAACGAGGAAAGAGAAAGGTGGAGAATCATGAAAACACTTTGGGAAATGTCATAGTTCTTCTACCCAAAGTCTGCTAGTGAAATACGTAAGGCAAAAATCAGAAGGAAGAGAATCACGAAAAGAATTTTGGAAAAGTTGCAGTTCTACAACCCAAAGTCTGCCAACAGAATGCGGAAGGAGAAGAATTTCAAAAATACTTTGGGAAATGTCACAGTTCCACAACCCCTAGTCTATGAGATTGAAGGTCATGAAGAGCTTAATAAAGATCAACGGTGTGGAATGGTTGAGGTGGAAAGCTAAGTGCAGAAAGGCATTGAGAAATGTCATAGTTCAGAAATATGCATGTTGCATCCTATCTTTGAACTACAACCAAGAAGAATCCCGATATAAAATCAATGGCCTAGGATGGGTGTGGAAATGGACAATGCAGAAGGTCATGACTGGAAGATTCATGAAGAGGCACGATCAATGAAATGACACAATGGGGAAGAAATACATCTACGGGGAGCATGAAGGTATTTATGGACAAAATAATTGAAGGAAAGAACGTGTCTCTGTGATTGCGAATGACAGAGTCCAAGAAGTGAATAGCAGAATGATAAAAATCAATCTAGGGTGGCAAGGCGATGCTAGTGCAAGCTATAAGTATGCAAAGGGTGTTGTAGAATCCTTCTCTATTGTAGCAGACAAAAAACTAGGGTTTTGTATCATCCTTGTCTATTGTAGCAGGAAGAAACCCAAGGTGTTGGAGCATCCTTGTCTGTTGTAGAAGGAAGAAACTCACGGTGTTGTTGCATCCTTTCCATAGAAGAAGATAAAGAAATTTTGTAGATTCATATTTTTAATGAGTTTGAATGGGTGGTTTTCTCTTTGAAGTTTCCATGATAAAATTTGTGTCTTAACTTGTTTGATTCATTTTTTGTTTTTAATTTAAAATAAAAAGACAATACTGATTCACCCCTCCTCTCAGTATTGTGGGATAATCCAACAATTGGTATCAGAGCATGTTCCTTCACCATAGTTTAACCACTGGAAGGTAGATCCTATTTTAAAACCACTATGGATCAACAAGAATGTTTAGCCACCAACATACCTCCATTATTCACAGAAGAAAATTATGCATACTGGAGTGTGAGAATGAAGTGCCATTTGACGTCCCTTGGATGGAAGGTTTGGGAAGCAACTAAAAAGGAATATAAAATAGATGGCCAAGTACCTACAGACAGTGTGGAATGAGCTCAATATGAAGGTAATTCCAAACCACTAAATGCATCCTAAATGGGTTGAAAAACTCTGTATTTACAAAATTTATGTGATGCAAGACTGCCAAACAAGCCCAGGATACGTTAAAAATTATATATGAAGGAGCATCTAAAGTCAAAGAATACAAGATTCAAACATATAAAGGGCAATTTGAGAACCTTAAAATGAAAGAAAAATAATATATTGGGGAATACCTTCTAAGATTATATGAGGTTTTCATTGCTATTAGAGGTCTTGGAGGAAAATTAAAAGAGAGAGAAGTTGTCAGCAAGGTACTAAGAACGTTACCAATGAAATATGACACAAAAGTATCCACCCTAGAAGAACGAGATGATCTTGACCGAGTGACAATAGATGAACTACATGGAATTCTCGCTGCATATGAGATGAGAATGGGACTACATGAATCCTCAAGACAAGAAATAGCAATTAAAGCCTCATCCAAAAATCAATTAGAGAACCTAGATGATGAGGAAGCTCTTTTTATTAAAAAACTTAAGAAGGAACTTGAAAATATAAAGGAAATTTACCCCTAAAATGTTTTAACTGTGGAAGAATTGGACATTTTGATTCAAAATGTACTTAACCTAAACAAGATGATAGTGATGAGAGAGAAACCTCAAAATTAAAAAAGGGGAAAGTAGGAAACAAGAAAAAGTCTTATGAGAAAAGGAAAAGTGTATACACCATGGAATATAGTGAAGATGCACATACAAGTGAAGATGAGGAAACTAAAATTCAATTCATGGGTCTAGATACTCAAGTGTCAAATGGTGACTCGTATGTAGAAGGAGAAGTAGAATTAAGAGATGAACTTGTTAGCGCTCTTGAAGAACTTGAGAAATGCAAAAAAAAAAATAGTCAAGTCATATCATTAGTGAGTTGGAAGCTCAAATTCTAGATTCCAAAAGGATTAAGGACCTAAACCTATAGCTGAAAAGAAGAATATACAAATCTAAGAAACATGAAGAAGAGATCATACAATTCAAGAAAAAGCTTGATGAAGGATTTATCAAATCAAAGTTTGAGAATAGCTCAAGGATTCTAGATGACATCTTGAATAGCCAAAGAGAATCAAGTGATAGATCTGGCTTGGGTTTTAACAAAGAAAATAAACTAGAATGTTTCTCTTTCACTAATCAAGGAGGAAACAAGAAAAGTTATGCTGGAGCACTAAAGAGTCCATTGAAAAAGGAAGATAGCAATAAAAATGCCCCAAACTCTCAAGATAAAAAAAGAAATAATATGGTGCCTTAGAGACCAAATAGTTATCTACAAATATTTTTAGGTCGCTGCTACTCTTGTAATAACTTCGGTCATAAATCCTTAAATTGCGGAGCTTATGGGAAGGTTCCTAAAAACAAGAAGAAGTCATCAAGAAATAAACCAAAAGGAAATCATAACATTTTTTCACTTCTTCAAAAATATGACATAGAGTGTTACAAATATAATAACCATGGACATATGGAAAGAGATTGTAAACCGGTGACTCCTACAAGGAAGAATGTTGCATTTAAGCATCAAGACACAAAAGAAAAGAAGTGTTGGAGGGAAAAGGAAGAAAAGGAAAGTTCCATGATTGCTCTATGTGCAACAGAAAATCAAAACCTATGGAACTTGGATAGTGGGTGTTCAAAACATAGGATCGGTGATCCAAACAAATTCATAACACTAAAAGATAATAAGGGTAAAATCACCTTTGGAGACAATTTGTCTTGCAAGATAATTGGCAAAGGAACGGTTGTTGTCAATAACAAGATCAAAGCAAAAACTGTATTGCTAGTAGAAAACCTCAAGCCCAATCTCCTCAGTGTAAGTCAAACATGTGATCAAGGGAACATCTATATTTTTTATTCAAAGAAACATAAAATCATGAAAAAGGACTCAACAAGAGTTGTTGGCATTGCTATAAGAAACTCAAACAATGTATACATCCTAGAAAATGAAAATCAATGTTACTTAAGTATGGTTGATGAAAGTTGGTTATGGAACATAAGGTTGGGACACTTAAATTTTGACAATATTGTCAAAATAAGTAAGAAGGAAGCAGTAAAATATTTTCCTAAAATTGTAAAGCCTCTAAACTCAGTTTTAAACATTGCCAACATGGGAAGCAAACTAGAGACAGTTTTAAAACAAAAGAACATATGACTTCACATCCTATGGAAATAGTGCACACAAATCTTTGTGGACCAACAAGAACTAAAAGCTTGCAAGGAGAATATTATTTCATGTTTCTCATTGATGATTACATAAGGATGACTTCGGTGACATTTCTCAAGGAAAAATCAGACGCTTTTGAGAAATTCAAAATCTTCAAGGAAATGGTTGAAAATGAGACATATATGAAAATAAAATGTCGTAGATCTGACAATGGGGTAGAGTTTACTTCAAATGAGTTCAATTATTTTTGTGAGAAACGTGGAATTAAGAGACAATTTTCAGCTGCAAAGACTCCTCAGTAGAACGGTGTTGTTGAAAGGAAAAATAGAACAATCCAAGAAGCTGCAAGAACAATGCTTAATGAAGCAAATATGTCAGATGCATATTGGAAAGAAGCAGTATAGACATCTTTCCATTAGAGGAAATTTCAACTCAAAATGAGCCTTTTAACTCTAATTCAAATTTCATGTCATCATGTGTTAGCCAATGAAATTTATTTAAATTTGAAATACCGCATAGGTCTTAAACATTTTTTTAATATAAATTTGGGGTATGTATCATAAAAAAACTAATTTTTTTGTTCGTATTTTCGACATATCTCCCTGTGTTTTTACTCAAATTTCAATCAGGAGAGCTCGTTGGACGCGGAATTAAATTCTGCATCCAATGAGTATCTACTTGGCATATGTTTTACAGACCCCTCTACCCCAAAAACAATAAATACCTAAAAAATGTGATGATGATGTCATCATCAAATATTTTCAGGTATTTATTGTTTTGGGGGTAGAGGGGTTCGTAAAAAGTATGCTGAGTCGGTACTCGTTGGATGCAGAATTAAATTCTCCATCCAATGAGCCCTCCTGATCGAAATTTAAGTAAAAACAAAGGGAGAAATGTCAAAAATACGAACAGAAAGGTAGTTTTTTTCTTGTCTTCCTCCAAAATTAATAAATATTATTTTATTATTTTAACTATTATTTTATTAATTTTCCTTAGGAGGCCCATTTTGAGTTGAAATTTCCTCTAATGTATATACCTAATAGAGGAAAACTCAGAGTGAATAAAGACAAGATCCCTTATGAACTATGGTATGGAAGACCAGCCTCAATCAAATATTTCAAAGTATTTGGTAGTAATTGTTACATTAAAAGAAACGGGGACGACCTTCGCAATGACTCTAGGACCGATGAAAGAATATTTCTAGGATATTCATCCACCAATAAGGCATATAGATGTTACAATAAAAGGTTGCAAAAAATTGTAGAAAGTGCATATGTGAGAGTAGATGATATAAAACCAAGAAGAGGAAGAAGTCATGATAGTGTTGAAAATACAAATGATGAAGAAAAGGAAGACTTGCAAGACGACGAAAGTACCCATGATGAAGAAGAAATAATAGAAAAGGAATATACACATGAAAGTGAATAAGACTCCCAAGACCTGACAAAAAAATTCCATCTAGAAGGATACAAACGAATCATCTAGAGACACAGATCATACGTGATAAAAATGTTGGAGTTAGTACAAGAAGACAACTATCATTTAATGAACAAACCCTACTCTCAATAGTGGAACCTAAAAATTTTACAGAATCCAACAAAAGTAATGAATGGTTCAGAGTCATGCATGAAGAATTAGATCAGATTGAGAAAAAAAAGACCTGGAAACTTGTCCCAAGACCTAAAGATAAGAATGTTATAGGAACCAAATGGGTTTTCAAGAACAAATTCAATCAAGATGGTCAAGTGATAAGGAATAAGGAAAGATTAGTATGTAAATGGTATGCTCAAGTAGAAGAGATTGGCTTTGAAGAAACATATGTTCATGTGGCAAGAATTGAAGCAATCAGAAAGTTTCTAGCACTCTGAAGCATTAAAATTTTTAAAGTGTATCAAATGGATATCAAGTATGCATTGTTTAATGGAAAAATAGAAGAAGAGGCTTATATTGAACAACCTGAAGGTTTCTTATTATCAAAAATAGAGACTATGTTTGCAAGCTGAAAAAGGGCACTCTATGGTCTCAAACAAGCTCCAAGGGCTTGGTTTTCAAGGCTAGACAATTATTTAAAAAAACAAGTATTTAAGAGAGGGGCCACTGAAAGTAATCTCTATTTAAAAATCGAAGATGAAAATATGATCATTGTTGTTGTTTATGTAGATGACATCATATTTGGAAGCAATTTACAAATACTAAGTGTAAAATTTGCTTCTAGAATGAAGAAGGAATTCGAAATGTCAATGTTGGGTGAACTAACAATCTTCTTGGGATTACAAGTTTATCAAACAGATACAACAATCTTTATCTCTCAAACTAAGTACATTAAAGACATGCTTAAAAGATTTAAGATGGAGGATTCCAAACCTGTTAGTACTCCTATGGTCACGGGTTGTAAATTAAGTAAGGATGATGAGTCTCTGGAAGTGGATCATACCATGTATAGATCCATGATAGGAAGCTTGTTGTATGTGACAGCTATAAGACCAAATGTGATGAAAGTTGTAGGTTTGGTTGCTAGGTTCCAGTCAAGCCCCAAAGAAACGCATGTAATTGTAGTAAAAAGGATTTTCAAATATTTGAAAGGTAATATAGAGTATGGGTTATGGTACCCAAAAAGTCAAGAATTTATTTTTAAAGCATTTACTGATGCAGATTGGGAAGAAAGTGTGGATGATCGAAAGAGTACCAGTGGAGCAGCGTTCTTCTTAGGAAATTTTTTGGTTTCAAGGTCAAGTAAAAATAAATCTTCCATTTCACTCTCCATAGCAAAGGCCGAATATATTGTTGTTGCGTCATGTTGCACCCAAGTCATTTGGATAAAAGATGCTAGAGGACTTAATTGTGAAGTATGAGGACCCAATAATAATAAATTGTGATAATACCAGTGCCATAAATATGTCAAAAAACCATGTCATGCACTCCAAGACAAAACACATACCAATAAAATATCATTTCCTAAGAGAACAAGTGTCCCAGAAGATTGTCAAACTCGAGTATGTTGACACAAAAGAACAAGTTGCTGAAATTTTTACCAATCCACTACCTAAGAAAGCCTTTCAGCATCTTATACAGAAGATGGGAGTAATTCCCTTACAAAAACTGTAGAGGAGGTAGTTCAATCTCAGAGGGATTTATGATGATAGGGGGAGTTGTCAGAAAAGAAGAAAGACAGGAAATCCCCAATAGCATAACAGGCTATCATTTGTCATTGTTGTCAAAGGGGGAGAATGTTTAGATGTTTCCATCAATGCCAAAGGGGGAGATTGTTGAGAATGTAGTTGTCATTGATGTCAAAGGTGTTCACGAATGAAAAAGGCTTAACAAGTAGACATGGTAGCAGGATGACTTCAATAGTGACAAAGGAAAAATTTGAGTGTATGAGTGTATGAGTGAAGAGAGAGTGTGGAGTGGAGACTGAAAAGACTGTGTGTGAAAAAATTGTACCTATGTGTATGTGTGTATTTCGAAATATGATATAAGTATAGGAGATCGAAATTGTCCGTGCATAGAGCATTGTGGAAAGGAATTGATTGTTCCATTGATCAATTCAATCACAGAGTTAAATATCTGCATCTTGGAAAGATCAATGGTTAAAAGGAATTTCGCAATTAAAAGTAGTACCGGAATTAAGACTAAACCAATCACCCATATGACTGAAGATCGTGTGGTGGAGATCGATCTTGGAGAAGATCGACGATGGTGAATGATTTCCACACAAAGAAAAGTGAAAGATCCAGAAATCCACATTTGATCATAGATCAACCGTTAGGATTGAATCCGTAAGGAAATATATGGTGGGGAATGATTTTCGCACAAAGAAGAGAGGAGATCCACAAATCTGCATTAGATCGTATATTGACGGTCAAGAGTGAACCCACAAGAGAATCAATGGTTTAGAAGAAATAGAGAAGGTGGAAGGAGGAATGTGGAATAAGAGAAACCAAAGTCTAAAATAATATGGGTTTCCGCAACCTGGAATCTGCTAGCAGAATGCGGATGGTGAAAAGCGGAAAGTGGACTCCCTTAGAAAAAAATTTCAAGCAGTAGCATTAAGTACACAGAAATTAGATTTGAGAACAAGAGTTCTTGAAGCACAAATTAGCAATGAAACTTACCTTCAAGTAGAAGAGAAATTGTACCAAGGAAAATTAGATGAAGAGTGTGAAGGATACCAACTCGGAGAAGATGATATTCTTATTTACAAAGGAATATTGTACATTCCAAATTCTGCATATTTGAAGAAGCTGGTAATGGATGAAATGTATCGAATGTCATATTTTGTACGTCCAGGATATCAAAAGACAATAGCAGTGGCAAGAAAGCAATATGTTTGTCATGGAATGAAGAAGGGTATAGAAGAACACATTGCTCATTATCAAAAGTGTCAACAAGTCAAGGCAGAGCATCAACATCCAGTATGAATGTTGTAGCCTTTTCCCATTCTTGAATGGAAGTGGGAAGTAATTTATATGGATTTCATAACATGTTTTCCAATGAAAGTGAGGAAGCACGATTCAATCATGGTTGTGGTGGAAATTTTTTGAAAAGTAGCTCATTTTATTCTAGTGAAGTATACTCATAAGAGAAGTGACATAGAAAATATCTTCATGAACGAAATATTCATATTGGATGGATTACTCAATGCAATAGTTTCAGATCGAGATGAAAATTTCACTTCCAATTTTTGGAAAGGATTATTTCATGAATAGGGAACTCAATAGAACTTTAGTACAACATACCATCCTTGAACACATGGTCAAACGGAGAGGGTGAGTCAATTTATTGAGGATATTGTTAGGGTTAACCTTGAATCGAGAATGAGACAAAGGTGGTTTAGGTCTAGCACATGGTTTTTTATATCCCACGGTATTGTCCCATGGTATTGCATGTAAGGAAGTATTTATAATGCTTGAGGAGGGTCCATTGTAAAGCGGCTTGGAGGTGAGCGGCGGATAGATCACTTGGCCCAGTTGGTTAAATTTGGCCATATAATAAAGATCTTCATTGGTGTTGGTTTTTCCCCGTATGGATTTTTCTAGGATAAATGGTTGTATCTATGTGAATGTTGCTTGCAATGTTTATTTATCGCATATTATTATTATTGATGCTTTCTTAATTACTAATAATTGGTATCGGATCTATGGTTGTTCTCGTTAAGGTTGTTGTGTGAGTATATTATGGTAGGATAACATGTTATCAATGTAATCTTATGTGAAGATAGGAAACTGCTATAGCGTCTTAATTCCCAACAGAGCTATGGGGGGTAAGGGGTGGAGCACTCCCTCGTCCTAAAAGTTTTATGGGGGTTAAGGGGAGGGATCCCTTGAGATAAAATTTTTGGCTCGCTCTATTTAAATATAGGCAGTGTGAAGTTATCTTATGTCCATGAGAAAAGGTAAGGTGCATTCCTACATAAGCAAGTGCTAGATAATATGTTGACGAGTGAGGTATTGTTGGTGAAAGAGTAAACTTTTATGGAGATTTGTCACCCTTGAAGGAGGATATACCACCATATAGACCGGATCCAATAAGTACATGAAATCGTAGGTGGAAGCGTGAGCCTACCAAAAGAGGGAAACTTCTGCATGTGGTTGAGGATGATGCGTACAATAAAGGAGACTATTGCTCATTTACTCATCTAGTTGGTTGAAGAGTTTGACGGAGAGAAATACCCATTGTTGAGGAGAGTTCACCTAGGTTTAATTGTTGTCTCTAGTTTGTGCTTTGATTTCCTGGCGTGAAGGGCATTTAGTGGGTGTTGGTATGCGATCTTGAAAGAGACGTGTGGCGAGAGGAAAATGACAAGGACAAAACCCTAGCCGCATGAAGAAGCCATTGTGGAGGAGGCAGGATTTGTTGCTTTTATTGTTCCTTGAGAAGTGAAGTGATCCACCTCGTGTTGAAGCGCATGAGAGAGAGTCGACTGAGAAGAAAGACGCCCATGAATGGATCTATATCGGTGAAGTGTGGAATGCACATCTATGAAGAAACCGATTTTGTAGATGTCAACCATTGTCCAAAGTCCTTATCATTGGAATTACTGAGCTACATGTTGCTTGAATTTGCAATAATAGTAAAAAGGAATTTATCAACATTTTGTGGCTTGACCTGCAGTTGATGCGTTGAAGAAAGTGCAAATATGGAACATAATCTTTGCAATCGGTAATAAAAGAATCTTTGAACATCTATGATATGTTATATATGAAGATGAGAGACATATCTCACATAACCATTGTTGGTAGAGTGATGGAAGAAAATAATTTACAAAGGGGACATGCATACATGAGGAAAGGTTGTTGATAGCTCTCGACAGATGAGGTTGCATGCAAAGGATTCCAAGGCAGGGTTTTAGTTGGAAGCTGCGGAGTCCATGGATCAGTATGATAAATTGAAGGTTGCTTGTTGACAATGCATGTTCATTCAATGATACTTGAGTCACTGTTTCTTAGGTTTCAATTGATTTTGGCTAGACAGATGGCCAACGCTTTAAGATTAGAACCTATAATGAAAAAGCACACATAAGACGAAGATGAAGGATCGATACAATCAAGAAAGGACCAAGAACAAAACTTATTTATTGCAAACTCCATTACTGAAAAAGTGATTCTCACTTCAATATGTGCGGGGTGTTGAGAAACAATGTGTCCATGGGAGATAATGGCGATGATCTGTTAGAGCGGGGTGCCCCATCGCTGAGTCACCTACGACATTGTAGAAAGTGATGAATATGTAGGAACTAGATCAGTTAAAATGTGTGTGGACAAGCAATGGAAAAGAAAGATGCATGGAAAGAATGCAAGGCATGGAAAAACGAGCAACAGGGATGATTTTAAGAAATCCCCCTAGATTTATATGTATAAAAAATGGGTGAATCTCTCTGATATATAGGAAAATTTGAAGGTGATTTTATCAATAATACAATATGCATATATAAAAAAAAATGGCGAATCTTTCTTTTTATTATATAATGTGGTAAAATCTTAGTGAATGTTTCATTTTATTATATAATGTTGTAAAATATTGGTGATTCTTTCACTAAGTTATAATATATTGTAAAATATTGGCAAATATTTCACTTCATTATAAAAAAAATGTAAAAACTAGAGAATCTTTCACTGATTTATAAAATATTGTAAAAATAGAGGAACAACAACATTAGTCAAATAAAATAAATCACATCATCAACAAGAGAACATGTAGACTCATGAGTCACAAATGGAAGGTGTCAGTGAAACACAACTGCACTGACTATATTCGGGACAAGTGGGGACTCCACTTTCTATCTTGTCCCTCAATAGTCCAACGGACATGTGGGGACCTGAATCTTGAAAAATCAATAAACTAATAGAATCATACATTATGCTCGATCTTGGTCTCCACTAGCCAATTGAGGTTGTGGAGGATAATACAATTATGCAATTTAATTATGCCAATTGATTATTGCATTAGATGAATGTTGGTCTCATGCCAATAGGTATCCTACGATCAATGCATAGGAACCTAGTGCATAGACCATTTTTCTCTTCACTTAGCTATTTAGAGCTCATTTATTTTTTTGAATAACAATAAGTATTTACAAATAAAATATAAAATTAGCATAAATGGATCGAAAAAGTGAAGACAATTGATTCATGCAACTAAAAGGTAATAAAAACATATTTTCTCAAACCATGAATCAATGCAAAACAACTAAAAGCAATTAGCATTAATTGTATAACATGAAGTATGATAACCTATTGAAAAATAGTTGCATCCCTTACCCTACTACCTAGTGATCTTTTATAATTGAAAATGTAATGAAACCTTGTCCTAGTGTTGTTATCTCGTTGATAAAAATATCCAATCTTTACCCAAATGAATTTATTTATCTTTAATCATATTTTCTAATGCTTGTAATAGAGCAATCCACACTTCACATTCCAAACTATGCACCTAAGGTTAGGGAGTCACAAATCCATGTGTGCCAAGCACCCTAACCACTCCAAACACAAATCATTGAGTATTGCACTGAGGTGCTGCTCTCTCTAAGTGTTAGGAAAGTATATGGTTTCATAACCATTTTTGTTAAGAAAAATTCTCCAAGCAACAATCTGAGTAGGCAATCCCACATGTGCCAAGATAATCTTCTTTCAAACAAACTCCATTTCCACCCCTTAGTATAACACCCTTCCTCAAATTGTGCACCCAATGTTATGAAGGCACAAATTCACATGTTCTAAGCACCCTAACCACTCCAAACACAAATCCCTCAATATCCCACTTTGGTGGTGCTCTTTTCTAATCCAAGTGTTAAGAAATTAGATGGTTATATAACCATTTTTGCCCAGTGCACTTCTCCAAGAAACAAACCAAGTAGAGTGTCTTACATGTTCCAATGTGGTTATGCACATTTGCACATGTAAAAACTCATCCACTCAAACTATTTTCATGCAACATGTGTGCCCTCCTACCAATGCATCTCCAATTAAATGTACCATACTTGTCCCTGTGTCAAAAGTAGATGAAAAAGTGCTACAATATAAAAATACCCATCATTAAGACTCTATTCCATGAAACACTCTCTCACTAAGTAAAATTCACCTCACACAATATGTGCTCATAAAATTGAAGGATAATGTAGAACAAGTTCTAAGAATTCAAACCAACAAGTCCATTCTCAATGCTAGCTTGTGCCATTCTCCAAGATACCAGTTAATAGTCACTTACAATTTTTTAATTAAACCTAAGTAAAACCCTCCTCATAGTCTAAATCTCATCATGGGAGTGTATGTGATGGAGATTGAGTTATTTGGTTCTAAGTGCTAGAGCCTAGATGATGATTCCCTAGTGATGATGCTTCATGGAGTATGTGGATTGTTTGACCTTGAAATAGGGCCTTGTTTGGATTCCATTTATTTATATAGCTATTCCAGGCACAAAGAATGGTCACATACACAGTTTTGAATCACTTCATATTGGCCTTTTGAAAAAGATGCAATATACCAAAGTCTGCTATGGAGACTAGGGTTTCAAATCTTCCAGTGTGTTACGTGCATGATGCTAATCACAACCATTGGAAATGTCATCCATCATGCTCAAACAAATATTTCAATACAATCTTTTTGACTGGGGTACAATCTGTGTGGAAGAGCAAGGCTACGATAGAATGTCTCTATGCTCACTCCAAGGGATGCCATAAACTGCTGCTGATGAAAATTGACTCCAATAATCCACATTGTGTTGGTGTGATTATCCAAGGAATGTCTTCAAAATGTTGTTCCAACTAATGGGTATGCTACTGGTTTTAATTTGCTTAGGAATTTCACCTTCAAGACAACATCAATAAACCCTAAAATACACCTTATCTGTCTGGTTTTTAATGTCTTATAGATCTTAAAATGATGGTATAATGTCATTCTATAGGACTACCAATATTCCCACTTCCATGTCTTCTAGTAGAGTGGATCAGTAATGGAAACATTCATTAAATCTATGCAATTTTTTGAGTTATAGCATGTTCATCTCAAATTCTAGGCATACTCAAGCCTTCAATTACCAGGAATGAGCTCTATTATGGCCCTTGAAAAACACTAAGAGGCATCTTTGGGTAAATCTAGGCACATTGTGAGTTTGTGGAAGGAAACATAAGTAAAACCCGTTTATTCCAAAATTTGGGCAGCAAGCAACTTAATTCTTGTAGAAGCACTCCATGTTGGGTTGTTTCCTAGCATTTCTAAGCATTCTAGATAGTTCTGTGTCACATACCCCAATTTTGTAAAATTATGTAAATTGTTTTATTATATTTCTGAGACATTATGTTAAAATTAATCCTAAGTAGGGATTGATGACTCAG
>LPNX010727783.1:826679-847143 GCA_001517045.1 Pseudotsuga menziesii
CAGTTAAAAATACTCACCACTTTAGACTTGTTATGAAAAATAAGAAGATGAATCCTTCTTCCGTGATTCTATCATGAAATATTCATCTTGGTTTTCCACATCATGTTCTACATCATCAGTATCCATCTCAACCTAGGAAAATTAGAAACATTAGTGATATATGCAAACTATAAATACGATGCATCATGTCAATGGATCAAACTCTAAAAAACGAAAGCTAAATACTAAGTTCTATCGCCAAATTTAGTAAATGAACAGGAAGCTAATGATTGCATCATTAGAATATAACAAGCAGCCCATGAACCTTTAAGATGGATTATTCTAAAATCAAACAATGATCTTGTTTAGAAATGGAGCACCATCTCTATACCTTATAAAAAGGAGAACTATTTCAGAGATTCCATACAAAATCAAGAAATATAAATTGTAGAATATATTGCTCATGTTGTATACATTATTTAGCATCATTTCAAGTCATATTATCAATGGTTATTAGTGCCACATCCTAATTCTGTCCATGTAATCCCATAATTAGATTGATCAGTAACATGAAGCACACAATGTCATAAATGATATAATTTAAAAAAAAAACTAAAAGTTTCAAAATAAATAATTTTACCTATGTTATATCTTGGCATTCAAGTCATCTACACGAAATAATTTTTGCAAATTAAATAGAGGTTGAATTCATATAAATTCATCCCAATTACATGTAAATAAATGCTATAAAAGAGAAAAATAATGTGTCTATCCATTTTCATTTTGTCACAAACAAGAAAAACAATGTAATAGTAAATTATTAAAACATCAATCTTAAATAATTAACATTAAGGAAATGTAATCCCAATCATTAATTTTACAACGAAAAATACAAAATATAGAATCTATTTTTACCTTAAATGCAGCCTCAAATTGACATATAGAGATCTTTCTACCATAAGTCCTTTTCAACCTACTTCAAAAATAGAGGTCGAACAACAAAATTAGTCAAATAACATGAGTCATATCATCAACAAAAGACCACGTAGACTCACGAGTCACAACTGGAAGGTGCCAATGATACCCAACTACACTAACTAGATTCAGGGCAAGTGGGGACTCCACTTGTTATCTCGTCCCTTATGTTGATGTATTTGTAACTTCGGAATGTGTTCACTTGTATATTTTATGTATTATACCCCGATGTTCCTATCGGGAAGTATTTGTAATGTAATTGAGTCATGTCATACCCCCATGTTCCTATTGAGAGAATCAATAATGTAAACAAGTCATGTAAAGTCATGGAGGGTAACCCTCCATATTGTTCAAGGGTTAAAGTTCCCATAGTTTCGGGGAACTAGGGTTATTAGACTCTCCTAGAGAATTTGACCCTAGTAAGTTATTGTCAAGTCAAGAATTAGTATAAATAGAGAGTAAGCCTCTCTATTTATCACACAGCCACTCACACTCAGTTGTAGCACATGAGTGAGAGAGAAGGAGCTAGGATAAGAGAGAGAATAGTTGTTGGAGATCATCTTACTGTCTTTGGGTTTTACTGCTGTTATTGGTTCCTATTCTATCTCTAAGGAAGTTGTGGGGTTTTCTCCTTTATGGTTTCCCCGAGGAAAATCTTTGTGTCTATTGTCTCTTGTGATTGATTGTGCTGTATTTTATTCTCTCAGATAAGATCCTAAGATAATCACAGGGTCTTCACTTCTTGACCAATATCCTATCATGTTAGTTCATATTGTGGGTTTTAAAATTATCAAAAATTGAACCAATATATTGCAGGTATTGGGGGGATGAGGGGTTTAAGGTGGGGGTGGGTAGGGTGGTTTATAAGGATTGAGGTATAAAAAGGGGTGGAGAGGAGGTTTTAAGTATTGGGAGGGGGTTTCAACAAAAATAGTTTGGTCAATATCTATGGAAATTAAGGGTATTCTTTAATATCCCACGATCGTATGTGCTATGTGAGAGGTTCACTAAGTGAAGTCCCCGTGAAGATAATACTGTCTAAATTGATAAAAATCTTACATGGTATTAGAGCTAACCTAAGAAGAAGACACTGTGCAGCTGCAGAAAATAGGGATTCTTACTTTTTGGGTCTCTCTCCACAATCCATCACCAAAAGGAGGCTAGGCCGAACCTCCATCGAAGGGCACATCTTTTTGTCAAAGCATAATCTAATTCTGAGCATTTTCAATTTTTGACCTACCACTGCATCGGGAAATTAGGGATTTTCACTGAAGAGAAATTTTTAAGTGAGCACAGTCTAGGATTTCTCTCCTCCTCAAAATTGAAGTTTAGAGACAAGAATCAAGGTTTTTGGTTGGGTAGAACTCCGGGAAAGTCAAACCCTAATTTGCCCTGGAACCAGAAAACTAGCACTACAGAAGATCAGCTCCAGATCCATTTTTCAACTTCTCAAATTGGTAAGATCTAAATATTTTGTATTTCCATTTGAGGTTCTTAGTTAAGATGTCTCATCACACCAATCTTGATGAAAATATTGAGGGAGCTGATAACTTCCAAGCTTGGAAGTATAGGATCTCCCTGGTTCTGGAAGAAAATGAGTTGGACTCTTACATCAATGAAGAGGTTCTAGTTCCAGAGGGACATGAGGCTAAGGCATTTCAAAAAAAGAAATTGGTCATGGCTAAGAGGATTATTGTTGATTCAATCAAGGATCACCTCATACCATAGGTGTCCTCCGTAAAGACACCTAAAGCAATGTTTGATGCCCTAACCAAACTGTTTGAAGGAAAGAACATAAATCGGAAGATGACTTTGAGGAACTAGTTGAAGATCCAGAATGTGGAGAACATACAGTCATACTTCACAAGGGTCTCTTAGATCAAATAACAACTTGAAGCAGTCGATGAAGAAGTGTAAAATGCAGAGATTGTTATGACCACCTTGAATGGTCTCCCTAGATCATGGGACTCCCTCATTCAAGGGATTTGTGCTAGAAGAAAGCTAGTCACCTTCAGTAGACTGTGGGAAGAATTCTCACAAGAAGAAACTTAGATAGTAGCCCGAGAAGAAAAGATGGGAAGTGAAGATTAATCTCTCACAGTACACTCCAAGAAAAACATAAGGGACTATAATCATTCCGAAGGTAATCATTTTAACTCTAGAAAATCTAACAAGGATATATCTAAATACAAATGCTTTACATGTGATGAGAGAGGAGACTTTGCAAGAGATTGTCCCAAGAATAAGAATATCTCTCACAAGAAGAAAGGAAACAAGAGAAGACATCATGATCATGCTATAGAGGATGATGAACCTTCCACAAAGAGAATGAGACAAGAAAGTGATGATTCTTCAAGTCATGAAGAATATGTTTTGATTTCCACTCTCACGGGAACTATCACACATAGAAACAATGATTGGCTTATTGACAGTGGGGCTTGCACATGTGCACTACAGAGCACTACCACTTGCAAACAAATTTGTTGAAGGTATTCCAGAAATACAGACAAAGCATGAAGGTGTTTGCAAAGGATGTGTGAAAGGAAAGAACACAAATAAGACATGACTAGGTAGCGAGAGCAAGGAAAAAGGAATCTTGGAAATCATCCACTCGGATGTATGCGGTCCAATGTCATCCAGTTCATTAAGTGGGTATGTATACTATGTTTCTTTCATTGATGATTTTTCTAGGAAGACATGGATATAATTCTTGAAGAACAAATATGAAGTATTCAACAAGTTCAAGGAATTCAAAGCCTTGATCGAGAACCACACAGAAAAGAATATCAAGACCTTTCGATCAGACAATGGAGGAGAATTCATATCAAATGAATTCAAAGAATTATGCAGATATTTAGGGATTAATAGGGAGTTAACCACTCCATATAATCCACAACAAAATGGGGTTGCAGAAAGGAAGAATAGAACGATCATGGAAGATGCAATGGAAATGATTCATGATCAACATCTTCCCATGCATCTATGGGCAGAAGCTGCTAGGACAATGGTGTATGTACAGAACCATACTCCACATAGAGTACTTGAGAAAAAGACACCTGAAGAAGTATTTTCTGGCAAGAAAATAGAGGTCAGTTATCTCAGAATATTCGGTTGTCCTGTGTACATACACATTCCAAAATAAAAGAGGACAAAGTTAGATCCTTATGGAAAGAAGGGTATATTTGTGGGATATAGTGAAAGCTCGAAAGCATACAAAGTATACTTCTCAGGATTCAAGAATATTGACACAAGCAGAGACGTAACATTCGATGAAGATTCAGCTTACAAAAAATCCAGAAAGAGACCAGTTGAAGACTCTGAAGAAACAAAAGTACCCAGAATTCAAGATACAACTATGAATGATACAAATCAAGATGAAGATAGAGAAATAGAAGAACCTTAGGAACCTGTAGATCCACCCCAATAGAATAATCCTCACAAGAGGAAACCTGCATGGGTACGAGAGGCTATCCAAGGTGCAAAAAAATATGGGGCTCCAGAAGAAATGCACAGAGAGAGGAAAAGAACCAGGTCCTACTCTGGTTATGTAGCACTGTTATGTGATATCATTGATAAAGAACCTTCAAACTATGAAGAAGTGGCACAGAAGAAAGAATGGAAGGATGCTATGATCGAGGAGTGTTATTCGATCATGAAGAATGATGTCTAGGATGTTTTCCCTAGACTAGAGGGGAAGTCTGTTGTGACTTCCAAATGGATCTACAAGATCAAGCATGCTGTAGATGGTAGCATAGAGAAACATAAAGAAATATTCGTGGCTCGTGGCTTCTCCCAGAAAGAAGGAATAGCTTATGAAGAAAATTTTGCACCTGTAGCAAGATACACTTCCATCATATCAGTACTTTCTCTAGCTACAGTAATGAAATGGAAGATGCTGGAAACATTTACCACCATACACACTCTTTTTGGTCAAATTGGCATAGTTAAACCACTATCCTAAGTATAATTGACATTAATTGACATCAGTGGAGCATTAATTGACAACATCCAGTCACACCCATGCCTACCTATAGTCAAGGAGTCTAACTTAGCCTTCTCCTACAGTCAAGGAGGCTAACTAGAGCACTCCAGGGGTGATCTGAGTGATATTAATGCACCTAATTGCTAACTGGTGGTTACAATCAGTTCAACCAGTTAGTTAAGGCTCCTCCTCTCATTAAATATATTATTTAATGATTATTTATTATTATTTAATGATCTGGAGTCAACAGGGGCGCCTCCACCAACTTCTGATGATAATTTCAGCTTTAGTTAACCTCATCGGGGTTCATTGAAGTCATTTAATCACTAGAACTTGATGGATGGCTTGCTATGACATGTGTTTGATCTCTTTCAGTTGAGATTCAGTCATTTATTGCACTCCAACTTCAGTTAGGGTTTGGTGAGTCAATTAGGGTTTTGGTCAAGTGGTTAATAGAGTGTGAACCAATGGTTTACAATTAGTTAAGCTAGACTCAGTCATTGAATTCGAATCAAGGATGATTTTAAGGAACCATACTTATTAAAAAGTGTATAAATGTTGGCGAATATTACCAATTCTTAAAATGCCAACTATAAAATGATTGGTGATATTTTTCAAAAAAAAAATTAATTTCCAAGGATTTTATATTGTTTATATAATAATTTGATGATTTTTAGGGTGAAAAAATTTTACCCCATCAAAATTGGGCAAAACAGGGCTTCAAAAAATGCAAAATGCAAAATATTTTTTGGGAGAAAAACATGGAAAAATAGCCCACTGGGCTAAAATTCGCCCCTAAAATTATCCCTGATTCGAATGACCTGCTTAGGTATTTGAATTCCTCATTGATTCAAGCTAATGCTTAACATTGTTATTGTAACTATTCATTGTTTATTGAATATACAGAGAGGAAACCATTCTGGTTCCAATTAACACCATTTCTGAGTTATTTGTTGATTATTTCTTGATGAGATTGATTATTTGTTCCTAGATCAATGTGCAAGATTAATATGGTATCAGAGCTTATGGAGGGATGAAGATATATCTCTCAAAAACAAGCTTTTTGACAGATTTCTCCATGAAAAGTGAGCAATATCTCAAAAATCCAGCACCGCACCAGAAGCCAACGCTTACCACTCAATACCGCAAGTAAAGAACTTGTTGATCAAGATTGCTTTATTGACTATGCTGGGTGTGATGAAAGACTAGAATGTGCAGGCTGTCCAACCTTATTTTTCCCTTTCTATTTTGATTTTTAGGTTTCTACAGGTGAAGCATTCGCTCTAGCACATCTAGATGTCCTCCTCAGCAGATCTCTTGAATCCATACAATTTCCACTCATGGAAAATTTATATGGAGATTTAGCTGCACTCCAAAGGAATTTTTAGAGTCACCATGGACACTGAAGTTGAGCCTGGATCCGCCATAGAAAAATCAAGATTCTTGAACAAGAAGGATGAAGCCTTCGGTTTCCCATGCCTCTATATTTCTAGAGACCTTCTCTTCCATCTTACGGATTTGAAGACACCAAAAGAAATATGGGACAAATTGGAATCTCTATATGGAAAGCATGATGAATTGAGGGTTTACCAGCTTGAAAATGAACTCATGTCTCTCCAACCTTCCAATTTCGAGACTCTAAATGATTTCTTTACAAAGTTCAAGCATACTATTTTACTCTTGAAGCAATGCAACATGGAGAAGGAAGATGATCAGCTCATCTTTGCCATACTCTCCAAACTTAAGGCTGATTATTTATTTTTTGTTTCTATATTCCATGTGGGAAAGCTCACAACCCCTGGATGGAAGATGCCTACACTCAATGCCTTCATTGAGTCCCTAACAAATGAACATGACAAGCTTGTCCAGATGGGGATCATCCGATCTTCCCGTGATCAAGCCCTCCATGTCTCAAGGTCCAAAGATATTAAGGGTAAAGGAAAGCAACAGAAAAATTAGAAAACTAAATTTGATGCTCCCAAGCCTAGAGTTGAAAACCAGCAGCATGATGAATCTTCCGGCTCAAGGAAGAACAAAGGAAAAGGGCACAATGGGAAAGAAAAAGTCAAGTGTTCTTACTGTGGGAAGGCTTTTCACCCTGAACATGCCTGCATGAAGAAAAATCTTGATGAAGCAACCTCTCTCCTTGAGAGGAATCACATCAATCTTCTGGAGAGCTTTCGGAGGAGAGATCACCAAGATCGAGAACCACAGCATGAGAAAGGTCATGCCCTCATGGCAAGCACTTTGAAGTCCAAAGCACTGCTGATTGATTCTAGAGCTTCAAATCACATGATGGCTAAAAAAGACCCATTTTCATCCTTGGAGACTGGAAAATCCATCCCCATTCACATGGGAGATGACTCCACCATCATTTTCGAAGGACAAGGTATTGTAGATCTTGAAAATGGTTTTTTCTCTAATGTTTTGTATGTACCGTCTCTAGCAGCAAATCTCCTTAGTGTATATCAAATGACACATACAGGAATGCCTAAGAGAGTCTCTTTCAGCCCAAATGATGTTGAGATAACATAAATTGCATCCAGGAAACTCATTGCAAAATGCCTTGCAAATCATCATGCAAAATCCTATGAGTTCTCTCACTTTGTTGCAGATGCAAATCCCACTGCTCTACTAACTCATGGAAATGAGGTTAGTAGTTTGTGGCATGAGAGGTTTGGCCATCTTAATTTCAAATATTTTCAGAAATTATAGAAAAACTCCATGGTTGAAGGCCTCCTGGTCATTAAGGAAACCATGGGAATTTGCAAGGGCTGTGTGATTGGAAAACACCCTGAGCACAAGTTCGATCGGGGGAAGGCAAACCGAGCTACAAGAATATTGGGGCTGATACATTCTGATATCAGCAGTATGATTTCTGTCACATTTATGAATGGATCAAGGTACCTCCTTACTTTTATTGATGATTTTTCAAGGTATACATGGGTTTTCTTTCTCAAAAAGAAATCAGAAGTATGTGAAAAAAATTCTGAATTGAAGGCCTTGATCGAAAATGACTCTGGGATTAAGATCAAGATCTTGAGATCTGATAATGGAGGGGAGTATGTCAATAATAAGTTTCTGTACATATTCTCCCAAAGTGGTATTCAGGTCCAGCATTCAATTACCTACACTCCCCAGCAGAACGGAGTAGCAGAAAGGAGGAACCGGTCTCTCAAGGAGATGACCACCTATATGTTGGAGTCAAAGAAGATTGCTACAAATTTGTGGGCTGAAGCCATGCATGCTGCAGAATACATTCAAAATAGGGTGCCACAATCATCCATGAAAGGAAAGAATCCTTTTGAAGCATACTTCGGACACAAGACGGATGTGTTGAACCTACGGGTGTTTGGGTCCACTGTATCGGCCCAGATTCCGCTTAATAAAAGAAGGTATTTGCAACCGAAAAGCATAGAATGTCTATTTATTGAGTATCCTAATGAATATAAAGGATTCAAGCTTCTATATATCAATACCAAATATATCATCATCAAGAGAAGTGTCAAGTTCGATGAGCCTCTTCAGGAGATGGAACTAATGAAGGAGAAAACTACTGAATTTCCTTCCTATTCTACTGAATATTTGGACAATGAAATTGGGGGTGATGACCCTGATTTGGATCCTTTGATTTATAATATCAGTGTATAGAAATCATCATATGCTGAATTAGAACCTGAAGTGAAAAATCATCTTCCTACATGGGCCCAACAGACACTCTCCTCCGCAGGAGACAACATTGGAAATCCGAATGATCCAAGGAGAACCCGGTCTGATTTCCAAAGAGAAGGTATTGCGCTCTCTTGTTCTGATAATTTTCTGTCTAAAATTTTCTATTTTATGATTAGTTCAGATCCAAAATCCTAGTACCATGCTTGTAATTATCTGAGATGGCAAGTTGCCATGGATGAAGAGATGAATTTTCTTCAGAAAAACACTACTTGGGAGCTAGTTTCTCTTCCTCTGGGAAGGAAATTGGTTCAATGCAAGTGGGTGTTTCAGAAAAATGTTGCTACTAATGGAAGAACCTGCAAGTATAAAGAAATAATGGTATAAAAATGTTTCTCTTAGGTCCAAGGAGTGGACTACCATGATACCTTTGCACCGGTTGCAAAAATGGACTCCATCCGCCTTGTTTTGGCAATTTCAACATCCAAGCATTGGGAGGTGCATAACATGGATGTTAAGTCAGCCTTTATACATGGAGATATTCATGAGGACATATACATGAAGCAGCCTAAATGATACAACACTGATCCATATTTTTTTTGCAAGCTAAAGAAGTCACTATACGGGTTAAAACAGGCCCCGAGAGAGTGGTATTCCAAGATGGATGCCTTTCTTCTCTCGCAAAACTTTCAAAGATGTAGATCAGATCCAAATGTGTATTTATAGTAGCATGATGGTCATCTAATTATCAATTTTTTTATATTTTGATGACTTACTAATCACAGGTAGCACAGTTGCCTCCATTTCAGCCATCAAAACTGCTCTCCACAATGCCTTTGAAATGAGTGATTTGGGGCTTCTAAAACAATTTTTGGGGCTCGAAATCGAGCAAAATTATGATGGGATTATAGTCACTTAGTACAAATAAAATTGATACCTATTATTCAAGTTTAACATGGTTGAATGTAGGCCTGCACAATTTCCTTTCCTTTCAGGGATCAACCTTGAAGAAGGAAAACACACACCTCCCATGGACTGCACTATCTATCGACAGTTGATTGGTAGCTTGTAGTACTTGACACATTATAGACCTGATATTTGTTATTCCATGAATGTTGTATCAAGATACATGCAGTAGCCTCATGATATTCATTGGAAGGAAGCCAAGAGGATCCTCCAGTATATTTAGGGAACCAGGACCTACGGCATTCACTATGCTGCAGACTCCGAGCTAGAGCTGGTTGGATACACAGATTCTGATTGGGCGGGTGATTCTATTGATAAAAATTCAACTTCTGGATATGTATTCATGTTTGGTGGTGGCCCCATTTGCTGGTTAAGAAAAAATTAGGCTGCCATAGCACTATCTTCAGCAGAGGTCGAGTATCGAGGAGCGGTGAATGCTTGCATCCAAGCAGTTTGGTTGCAAGGCATTCTTTCAGAGTTTGATCTTGGTAGTACTTTGTCCAATATCCTCTTTTGTGATAGACAGAGTGCTATTAAGATATCCACAGATCCAGTTACCAGGCAGAGGGCCAAGCATGTAGAGATTCACATGCACTACATCAGGGAGCTAGTGCATGACAGGACCATCATTCTACAATACTACCCAACTGATGAGCAGATTGCAGACATCTTCACCAAGAGATTTTTAGAAAAGAAGTTCACTTACGTTCGTTCACTGTTCGAGGTGAGTTCATCAGGGTGATTCAGATTACTTTCAGTGTTCAGCTTGAGGGGGGGTTTTTCCCACTGGGTTTTCCCTCTTTTCCTCACTTAGTTTGTTTTGAGCATTGTTTCAGTTTCAGCATTGTACAGGGTAACCTATAGCATTAGTTGCTAGGGCCCTAGAATTTTTATGATTTTTGTTTTCTAACTCCTCCTAAGTATAGCTTAAGTGGGGGTGTTGGAGACATTTAGCACCATACACACTCTTTTTGGTCAAATTGGCCTAGTTAAACCACTATCCTAAGTATAATTGACATCAGTTGATCATTAATTGACATCATCCAGTCACACCCACGCCTACCTACAGTCAAGGAGGATAACTTAGCCTTCTCCTACAATCAAGGAGGCTAATTGGAGCACTCTATGGGTGATCTAAGTGATATTAATGCACCTAATTGCTAACTGGTGGTTACAATCAGTTCAACTAGTTAGTTAAGGTGCCTCCTCTCATTAAATATATTATTTAATTATTATTTATTATTATTTAATGATCTGGAGTCAACAGGGGTGCTTCCACCAACTTCTGATGATCAGTTCTGCTTCGGTTAACCTCATCAGGGTTCATTGAAGTCATTGAAGCACTAGCACTTGATGGTTGGCTTGCTATGACATGTGTTTAATCTATTTTAGTTGAGATTCAGTCATTTATTGCACTTCGACTCAATTAGGGTTTGGTGAGTCAATTAGGGTTTTGGTCAAGTGGTTAATAGAGTGTGAACCAATGGTTTACAGTCAGTTAAGCTAGACTCACTCATTGAATTCGAATGACCTCCTTAGGTATTCAAATTCCTCATTGATTCAAGCTATTGTGTGACATTGTTATTGTAACTATTCATTGTTTATTGAATATACAGAGATGAAACCATTCTGGTTCCGATTAACACCATTTCTAAGTTATTTGTTGATTATTTGTTGATGAGATTGATTATTTGTTCCTATAACAATGTGCAATATTAATAGAAGATACACCAGATGGATGTCAAGACTTCTTTCTTGAATGGTGTAGTGGAAGACGAAGTGTATGTGGAGCAGGAACTCGGTTTTGAGACACATGACAGGGAGACTCATGTGTGTAAATTGAAGAAAGCCCTGTACAGTTTGAAATAGGAACCCAAGACATGGTACGGCAGAATTGATAGCTTCCTACCCAGTTTGGGCTTTACTATGAGTAAAGCAGATTCCAAAATTTACTACAAGGTTGAAGAAGGGAACCCATTGATACTCCTACTATGTGTAGATGATCTGTTTGTAATAGGTGTGGATGGGTTGATTGTTGATACAAAGAGGAAGCTTGCTGCTGAGTTCGAGATGAAGGACTTGGGTATGATGCACTAATTTCTAGGCATGGAGGTGTGGTAGAGTATAGATGGAATATCCCTAGGATAAGGGAAGTATGCAGTAGAGATCTTGAAGAGGTTTGGGATGATGGACTGCAAGGCCATGACCACACCTATGGCATCGAACCTGAAGCTATTGAGTGATGCTTCATCAGATACAGTTGATGCTACAATGTATCATCATATGATTGGGTCCTTGATGTACCTGATGAATATGAGACTAGATATTTGCTTTATTATGAACACATTGAGCCAATTCCTGATGGATCCGAGATATGTTCACCCGATTGTTGCAAAGCATATTCTGAAGTATCTAAAGGGTATAGTTGATTATGGGCTCAAGTATGAGGAAGATTAGAAGATTAACCTGGAAGGTTATGTTGATTCATTTTGGGAAATTAGTGCCATTGATAGGAAGAGCACTTCAAGGTGTTGCTTCTTTATGGGATTAGGTGTGATCTCTTGGTTTGGCAGGAAACAATATTGCGTGGCACTGAGTACAACCGAAGTAGAGTATGTTGCATCTTGTTCAGCTAGTTGTGAGGAAATATGGCTGAGGAATCTACTGTCTAATTTGTTTTATATCCAGTTATATGCTACTTATGTATATTGCAACAACCATAGTTGTGTGAAGTTTTCAGAGAACCCAGTGTTCCATGACAAGTCGAAGCATATCGATATGAAGTACCACTATATCAGGGATATGGTGTAGAGGGGAGCAGTGAAGCTCCATTATGTTGCGACAGACGAACAGATATGGTGCAGAGGGGAGAAGTGAAGCTCCAGTATGTGTTGACCAAGCCATTGGCCAGAGTGAATTTTGATTACTTTAGGGAGAAGCTTGGTGTTCTCCAGATCGAGGTTCCCTCCAAGGGGAGGTGATGTGTCCAAGAGACTTTCTAACATAGTAGGATTGGTTCCTTCTATGGTCAGATATAAGTGTAGGCGCTATTCTGACATGGTGGTAGGAGGGTCCTCCCATGGTTAGATGTAAGTCAGAGCCATTCTGACATGGTGGAAGGCTGGGCCTCTTATGGTCATATGTAAGTCCAGATCCATTCTGACATGGTGGAAGGCTGGGCCTCCCATGGTCAGATGTAAACGCAAAGCATTTCTGACTGGGCCAGACATAAGTGCTGATCCTTTTCAACATGGTGGTAGGATGGGCCTCCCATGGTCGGATATAAGTACTGATCCTTTCTGACATGGTGGCAGAATGGGCCTCCCATGGTCATATGTGAGTGTTATTCCTTTATGACTAGGTCAAATGTAAGTATTGGACAAGCCTTTTTGACTGGGTCAGATGTGAGTGTTGTGCATGCCTTTCTAACATGGTGTTGGATGTGTTCCTCTCATGGTCAAATGTAAGTGTTGGGTGGGCCTTTCTGACTAGGGTCAGATATAAGCACTGAAGAAGAACTACCGGGAGGATAGGCCTACAACCAGCATGAAAAAGGGTTGTCTCTGTATAAATTCCTATGACGAGTAGAATTGAGAGATAGCACCAGTTGATCGAGATAGAGGAAGCAGTGTTGATGATGATCCAGTGATGATCCAACTTTGATGATGATCCAGTGATGATCCATCTTTGATTATGATCCAGTGATGATCTAGTTTCGATGATGATCCAGTGATGATCTAGCATTGATGACGATCTAGATTTGATCCAGAGAAGAATACTTGTATTGATGAATTGTGTCAAGAGAGTACCTTCCTAGTTAAGAGGGAGTGTTGATGTATTTGTAACTTTAGAAAGTATTCACTTGTATATTTTATGTATCGTACCTTGATGTTCCTATCGAAAATTATTTGTAATGTAATTGATTCATGTCATACCCTGATGTTCCTATCAGGAGAATCAATAATGTAAACAAGTCATGTAAATTCATAGAGGGTAACCCTCCTTATTGTTCAAGGGTTAAATTCTCCATAGTTTCAGGGCACTAGGGTTATTAGAATCTCCTAGAGAAGTCGGCTCTGGTAAGTTATTGTCAAGTCAAGAATTAGTATAGTATAAATAGAGAGTAAGCCTCTCTATTTATCACATAGTCACTCACACTTAGTTGTATCACATGAGTGAGAGAGAAGGAGATGGGATAAGAGATAGAACAGCTATCGAAGATCATCTTACTATCTTTGGGTCTTACTTTTGCTATTGGTTCCTATTCTATCTCCGAGGAAATTGTGGGGTTTTCTTCTTTATGGTTTCCCCAAGGAAAATCTATGTGTCTATTGTCTCTTGTGATTGATTGCTATGCATGTTTGTTGGAGTAGAGCCCCACAGCTACAAGAAAAGCTGCCATTTTGGCGGACAAACAGTTTGGCAAAGATGAAGAGATAAGGTAAAGATACGACACTGTAGCATGTTTCTAGCTACAGAGCAAAGCCGGAAACTGTGACTACAGGGGCAGAGAAGTAAAAGAAGACAATAGTACTTGAGCGTCCAAGAAGAGAGAGCTCACCCACTGCATTGAAGGCGGCGACGGAAGACAGGAGGGATCAGCTACCCTCATAAAGGAAAAGGAGCAACGAGGCCGAGGTATTGAAGACGAAGGATAGAAAAGGGAAGCGGTGCACAGTACCCATGGTCAGCACCGGGAAGCATGGAAGACTACAGAGAGCAGTGGTGTGATGAAAAGCGGCTACCCCAAGTACAGATATGCTGACTATCACTAGTTAGGGTTTTGGGTTACTGTTGGGACAGGCCCACAGTGTTGTAATGGAAAGACCTTCGGGCGGCCTATAAAGGGATGTATTTTGTATTGTAAAAGGGTTGGGTAGTAAAACAAATTAGACACTTAGACAGTTGTAATATAGAAGCTGAGCTCTGGTTCTGTTATCAGCAGTAGTTATCTTACTGTAATCAGTAGCTAGCTCATTGAGCATGTATGTAACAATCTGAAGGGATTGACAGATAGAGAGAGAGAGAGAGAATATTGTAAGAAGGCAATATAGAGAAAGAGAATAGATCTAGGAGAGAAAGGCTCTAGGCAGTGAGTGCAGAGTTACCCAGAAGATCTCTAGCTGCATATGCGGTGTAGCAGAACTGTGTACTCTCTCAAGATATAATAAAACACAGCTCTATGGATGTAGCTTCTACCCTGGAAGTGAACCACGTAAAATAAGTGTGTTATGTGATTGATTCATGTGATTGTATTTACTTGTTGTATCTATCACTCATTACATGAACTTTGCTTGTCATTAATGCATGTATGTGTTATTCAGTTCATAAGCATTATAGAAGGATAAATGCAAGTTGAAGTCTTTAAGTATTCTGTATAAGATTTTGTTTATGTTTCACTCAAGATAGTTAAGAGTCGCAGTATAAAGGAGCCTTGTATGTTGAGTCATGTAAGTCGAACACAAGTAATGCTAGGTACGTTGAGTTGCAACGGTAGGATATCGCAGGGAGGTGATATCGCACCATCAGAGGAGCTGTGGTGCACGGTACCACAGGTTAAGGATCGAGCATAGGAGAGAGTTACGTGTTTCCCAGGACGCGGCGATGCGATAAGGGCTAGAGTCATCATGAGTAAGAGGAAACTGCACATCGTAGAGAGAAAGAGACCTCGCGGGTTGAGAAGAGATGCGAGACGCACATAGGATGCTACAGAACCTAGTCAAAGAAACTTGAGTCTTTGGCCAACCCATTAGAATCACTTCGGGTGAGACTTCAGGCCGCTCTACGGTCTGTTGCTGAAAGGGCCAATGAGATAGGGGTGTTGTTGGTACATTACAGTAAACCCGGGTCTGCCCATAGCAACCAACAAATGATTCCGTTGCCGGTTTTGAACAAACTGAGCATTGATGTTCTGTTGGCATCCTACTAGAGATGAACTCAACCAGTGGGTTGGGTCTAAGGAGAAAGAGTTTTTCGAACACGAGAACAAGAGTCCTAGACTAAGTACAGAGGACTGGTTACAAAAACATATCTTTACAGACCTCCATACGATATTTTTTGCGACCTATGGAAACAAGCTTTACGACTAGTTGTCAAAGTTGACTGATAAGAACATATTCAAAAAGAAAAGAAACATTGTCTAGACACCGGAGCTGATTCAGACCGTGAAGAACCTTGATAATCCCATTACGAGGACAGTAGACTTCTGGCTTGCGAGTGTGCTAGAAGGATTCGTCACAAAGTTTGCAGTTGAACAGAGAAAAAGCTTCAGCGAGGCTGAGCGGTACTTCTTCAAAGGATATCGCGGTAAGTACCTAAAATATTTAAACTTGTCCATTAAGATGTTATTACATGAAAAAGGAGTAATGGATATGGTTTCAGATCAATAAGTTAACAAACTGTAATGTAACAAGATTTTGAGAGTGATTTCGATGACATTGGATGTACACGTAGTGGAAAGAAATACAAAGTAGATTTCAGATCTCCCATATTTGAAGACAGTTCAGATAGTACTAGACAGCAGAGTCATAGCCAAACAGACAGAACAGAAGGGGGTATCCCTTACCACCCTTATACCCCACAGAAATAGATCGGGACTTAGAACAATCCCATAGGAACTCCATCTAGTAGCTCCCAGACAGTACATACTACCGCTACATCACCTCCACCTACACCACCGAGTGGTAGTAACACAGCAAATCAACATCCACCATGTAGAAATAGAATGGGGGATGACATGAAGCTACCTATATTTAAGGGTATAGGGGCAGAGGAACCAGAGCAGCATTGGTTTCTATGTGAAGCTGTGTGGACCATTAAAGCAATCCATGATGACAATATTAAACTTGTACAGTTGGTCACCACACTAAGAGAATGAGCCTTAACATGGTATATGAAGTATACCTCAGCGATACCCAGAACACTTGTTCAGGTCAGGACCTCCATGATTAAAGAGTTTAAGAAACCTAAGTCTGAGTCACAGTGCATTACAGAGCTCAAAGACATCAAACAGTTACCTACAGAGTCAGTGTGGGACTTCAACCAGAATTTCAAAGCCCTTATAGACCAAGTCAGCTTTGAGTTTGCGCCAGAGCAGCATAAGGAATGGTTTATTGCAGCCCTACTCCCTCACATAAGATTGCCATTAATGCAGCAGAAACTCTAGATGCAGGATGACGCGTTGTGGATGGAAATGAAACTAGAGGCTTCACCTCTAGCTGAAACCAGCACAGGTATGACAAACCTGCAAAACCAGTTGGCTAATCTAACATTACAGATGCATGAGATTAGAAAAGGAAAAGAGGTTGTGCAAGACATATGGTGTGTAAAGTGTAAAGCATAAGGCCATACTAAAGACAACTGTCCAGTATTTGTAGAATATCTAGCAACTGGGGCTCCTAACCCCTTGCCACAGACCCACGGGTCGTGGTGTGAAATATGCAAAACAAGAGGACACCCACCTCAATAATGCCCTCTACTTCAGAAGTACGTGCATACACCTAAGAACTTATACTGCGTCTTTTGCAAGTCCGTAGGCCATGTTGAAATATTGTAACTTCGAAGAATATTCTATATGTATCTTTTGTGGTCCTTGATGGTCCTACTGGGAGAACCACTTTTATTACATTGTACCCCAATGCTCCTAATCGGATGAACTAATAAGAGTCATGAGGTAGTCCCCTCTAATTGTAAAGGTGGGTCATCAGCACCCCAGTGTGGTTACTTGAGCCTACATGTGTAACTCGAGCCTACATGATTTACCTCGAGCCTACATTTCAATTGAGTTAACTTAAGTGAACGGATGAATATAAATAGAGGTGTAGTGCTCCTCATTTGCGACACACACTCTCACTTGTATAGTGCATTAGTGGAGAAGAGAAGTAGCTGGAGAAGGAGGAGGATCAGGCTTTGATCTCCTTGCTGGTTTATCTTTTATGTTTTTGGGGCATCTATATTGAGGAATATTTTGCTGGATTTTTCCCTTTAGGGTTTTCCCAGGATAAATCTTTGTGTTCCTTTTGTATGGTTGTGCTTGTCTATCTTTCAGTGATCCTGTTTATATGCTTTTGTTATGAAAATGAAATGAAATACTAATGTCTTAGCTAAGCATATGGAAATTTAACATGGTATCAGAGCTAACCTGAGAAGAAGACATTATGCAGCTATAGAAGCTAGGGCTTCTTACTTTTTGGGTCTCTCTCCACAATCCATCAGCAAAAGTATGCTAGGATGACTCTCCATTGAAGGGCGCATCTTTCTATCGAAGCGGAATTCAATTCCGAGCATTTTCAGTTTTTGATGTGGAAATTAGGGCTTTCTACAGAAGAGAAATTTTTGCGTGAGACCAGCATAGGATTTTTCTCCTCGTCAAAACCGAATTATAGAGACCTGGATCAATAAATTTGGTTGGGTGAAACTCTTGGAAAGTCAAACCCTAGTTTGACCCCGAGCTAGAAAAACCCTAAATACTAAAACTGCTACGTTTTGGTACATTCACTATATTACGATATTGGAAAAGGATCAGGAGCTGAAAATTGCAAGAGCCGAAGATAAAATCCTGACGAACACTGTTTCCAAAATTATTCCTCAGATTCGCTGTATTCCAGCAGATATGTTCTCTCCAAGTTAGGGTTCCAGCCTCTTCCTGAATTCATCCCTAAACAGGACACCTGGGGAGAATTGAAATATATTGGGATAAAAAGGTCCAAATGGAATTCCTGGAGATGTTATAGAAAGGTTATGGACTTTAATTTCTGTGGTATGAATATCAGACTCAGAAGATGAACCAGTGACACGTGGCATTCCATACAACTTCGCTGTTCTGAACAGTCCTGTAACAGGTCACCTTGGGAAAAGGATCATAAATCCCAAATGGTGAAACCAATTCTAATGAAACCTGTGGTTTTGGATCATGGATATGTGAG
Organism: Pseudotsuga menziesii; assembly: GCA_001517045.1. Classification (NCBI taxonomy): domain Eukaryota; kingdom Viridiplantae; phylum Streptophyta; class Pinopsida; order Pinales; family Pinaceae; genus Pseudotsuga; species Pseudotsuga menziesii. The sequence continues at coordinate 845,175 of LPNX010727783.1, forward strand.
GTTACCTCAGTAAAAACATTTAGAGACAGAGGAGTATAAATTTCATAGATATCACATAAACTGTAACAGGCATTTCTGCTGAAGAAATTGGAAAATTAGGGCTTCCTGTTTCGGGAGCTTCCCTCCACTGTTTCAGAAATGGAGTACATTGGACAGCTCCATTTGAAGAGATATATATGTCTATCCATTCAGATCTAAAATATTCCAAGTTTTGAAATTAGGGTTTCTGTGACAAACCCTAGATCAACCAGCTTCGGAACCAGGACGTACACCTCAAATCAGTAAGATCTAATCCTTTGCTATGTTCATTTGAGGTTCTCATTTCAAAGTGATCTATCACATCATCTTGATGATAAGATTGGTGAAGTTGACAAATTCCAAGCCTAGAAGTATATGATCTCTCTGAAGAAAATGGATTGGACACCTACATGAGCATAGAGGTTCCAGTTTCAGAGGGAGATGAGGCTAGAAGCCTTTCTCAAGAAGAACTTGGTCAAAGCCCAGAAGATCATTGATGATTTAGTCATGAATCAACTTGTACTACAAGTGTCTTCCCTAAATACATCAATGATGTTTGATTCCTTAACCAAGCTATTTGAAGGGAAGAACATGGATTGAAATATGACCTTAAGAAACCAGCTGAAGAATGTGAAGATCCAGAATGCAGAGACCATGCAGTCATAAGGATCTCTTAAATCAAAGAACAACTTCAAGCGGGGAAAGAAGAAGTGAAGAATGCAGAAGTGGTGATGGCCACCTTGAATGGGTTCCCATGATCATGGAATTCATTCATTCAAGAAATGTGTTCCAGAAGGAAGTGATTATTGTCAGCAGACTTTGGGAAGAAGAAGAAGCTCGTCTCTGAAGATCAAGCTCTCATCTTCCAAAGAAGATCCCTCAATCAATGAGGAATATGAAGACCTCAACTCTTGAAGAACTGCTTATCCACCTCAGCATTTGGATAAGAAATGATGCTATCACGAATGAAGAAGATGATGAAGCTGAAGACTCAAGAAGGAGTATACCCATGAAACAAATAAGGATAAGTACTCAATTGTCATTTCATGATATTGTTTTGTTATACATTTGATTATATTCAATTGATGTATTTTTTGCATTAATGACTGTATAGTACTAATATGCATGTAATGGGTAAGTAGCTCATGGTGCTATACAAATCTCCATTGCTACTTATCAAACCTCTTTGCTGACATATTGGATTAGTGCACAATCTCAATAATGTCACGGTGGAGATGGAAGGCATCTAGAAAGTTTACGTGAGATATGGATGAATGTTGTATTGACTAAATAGTTGCATGATGAATAAGAATTTGTCGTTATGCATATGTTTTATGAAATAGTTCTAACCATGCAACTGGTGCATTTGAATTGTAGGAAAGGTCATGAACAACCTCCTACAAGAAAAGAAGGATGAGACTTGTTCCGAAGAACAAGTGATGACAATTCAAGATTCACTCCAATAAACATGAATCTGAAGCTCCCAGGGTCAGAGACACCATGACGGAAGAAAGAGATTCAGAGAATGGTAGATCCACCTCAAAGGATGAATCCCACCATGGGTACAAGAGATAACTCAAGATGAAGAAAAGAATGCTATAAAAGAAGCTATGATCAAAGAATAACAGTTGATCATGGGGAATGATGTATACGATATGTTGGAACAAGTGTACAAAGCAAGGTTCATGATTCTCCCAGAAAGAATAGACTATGACATGACATACTCTATTGACCAGTATATATCAAGCATAGAACCACCTGTACAGAATGAAGAGGGAAGATGATACTCCACTTCAGGGGGAGTGACTACAGAAAATTATATCTGAGTTCGACATGGTACGAAATTATGGATAGCTTTGTGATGGATCGAGACTTTACCAAGAGTAAAGTGGGTTCCAACCTTCAAGGTTGAATGCAGAAAACTAGGATATGTTGATGACCTGAGAAGACA